>VZRR01000023.1:468316-492210 GCA_013398015.1 Oreocharis arfaki | reverse complement strand
GAGACTTTGGTCCATTCTGTGAGACATTCACACAGAAGTACTACCAGTTGGTAGTTTCGGCATTTCGTCCAAGTTTCCTCTTCATTTTTTTATCTTTCACTGAAGTAAGAGAAAAAATGCAAACAAATGCAACCTTTCAGGCAGAGAAAAGATGTGGTTGGTCATTAAGAAAGCATTTTATTCTGCCTGTACAATAACCTGTTGGGAAAAATATGAGCTTTTAGCAAAATGTCACTGTGCTGTTGCACTTGTTCTACCACTGTGACGAATAAGAGGCACAGCTGTAAAGCTCCTGCAGTTCACCCTATGTGAGGGTCATTGGCCGCTTATCACCGTAGGGATCACTGGGAATAATGACAGTGGAAAATGTGGAGGGAGCTGGATAAATATATACTTGCCATTTCCTTAGCAAAAAAACCCCCTCAAAACAGAGCTATAAAAATAGTTTGCCTCTGAATTAGGAGAATTTAAATTAACTATTTTATGTCTGCTTTTGGTTCAACATTCATCACTCTGAATTTGAATATGCGTGGAGTACGTACTTAAAGGTTACCAAAGCTTAAAAATAAATGTCTATTTACTTGTACATAACCTATACTGAAATACATCAAAAAATGGTGTTTTGCCTTAAATCTGCTTGGTACTTACTTCATTCAGTCTTATACTCATGAGATGATGAAATACATGGGGAAATATATTCTTTGTTTCATTAAGAATGTATTATTAATTAGGAAGGCATAGCTTGATCAGAGTAATTGCTGATACCAACACTCTTTGGATAAGTTCAGAGTCCTAATACAAGAACATTATAACAGCAGCAATGTTCAACAGAGCCTCAAAAATAGAGATGCAGTTCCAAGTTTTTCAGATACCCTACAGCTGCTAAGACATCACCAGAAAGAGGAGTAAATTGAGAATAGCACAGGAAATTTTACACCCATTTCCCTTTTCTTTTCTTAACTTTCTTGCGGGCAACAGAAAATGAAGTGTAAGTTTTTACACCTGAGTCATGAGTCATCCCCTCAGTTTCAAGCTGATCCAGTGCTCAGTGGAATCTGGGAAAGGGTCAAATCATCAATATGAAATTCAAATTGTATTCACAAAAATAGGTATTTTTTCTCCATTCCCCACCCTCCCCAAAATACATGAACACCAAGTAAGAAAGTTTTCATTTGAAAGATGGTTATTACAAAATTATACTTGAACTACAAGTTCCAGCAGAAAGAGAAAGGAGAGAAGAATCAGAGGTTATCAAAATCACTATAAAATCCAGCTCATGCTTTCCCCAAAAGCCTCATTTAATTTACGCAGGATTTAAAAAAGAAATTCCCATAATAACATTTCACATATTCTTATGTTAAATACTGTAATTTCTGACTGAAATATTCATTATTTTTATGCTTTTCGGAAGTCAATTACAAAGTCTTCTGCACCCATCCTCCCAAAATCTGATTCTAAGTGCTTGCAAGTTTATTCCCTTAGGAAGCAAAAGTAGCCCCAAGTGTCTCAGGATCAATAGAAGCTAAACAACAAAGCTTGACAAAGCATATTAAATTGTCAATAAAGTCAATAAAGATTTTCCACTGCAGAGATAGATATCACCAGCTTATGAATTTTTCTAGTGCAGGTTTAGTGAAGAAAAAATAGGTCTTTATTGCCGAATCAGTTATGAGCTGTTCTACTCCACTGGCAGTATGATGTGAGTATAAACACCATATTCTTCATAGTATCATCCATGAAGTATTCCACTTTAAAACTAAGTCTGCTTTTGAGTTTGACCAAACAAATGAAAATTCTCTATTAAAACACAGCCATGGCAGCACGGTCAGTCTTTGAAATGAAAAGCTAAGAACTAACAGTAGATTCCTGATCAGGTCTCCAAGGTTGAGTGTACATGGTTATTGTGGTAGCCTGACCCTTGCTGGCAGCCAAGCTTCCACCCATTGTTGGCTCATCCTCTCCTCTCAGAAAGACAGGGGAGAAAATAAGAAAAGTGGGAACTAGAAAGCTTAGGCTAAGGTTAGGGAGATTGGAAAATCTTATTTATCACCAATTAAAATGAACATTTAATTATATTATTATTCATTATTATTAGGTGGTCAGAGACAGCCAACCTGACCTCAAGTATGCTGAAGCACCAGGGCTAGGCAGTGCACATCATCCCAGGAGCTCATTCACCCATCTTTCTCGAGTGAATTTACCTGCAGAGTTCCACACTGCAATTGCTAGGCTGCCAATAGAAAATATCTCTGGCTAAAAGTCAAACCCCAATGCATAAACCATATTAAAGGAAGAATGCAACCTGCAGCATTTGATTGACCTTCAATGCCTCGAGATTAAGAATTTCCCAAGATTAAGGAGTTCCCAATATACAAAGCAAAGGACTGATTTTTATGGATCAAACGTTAAATAGGCCTGTAATATTGGAGTTCTTAGATTGCACATGAAAGAAGGGAAGAAAACCCCACCCCAACCTTCAAATGCAATTTTAGATCCTTCTTTGAAAATCTGGTTTAAAAAGAGAGGAATGGATACAATCTTCCCCTCACCTGGAGATCTTAATGGATTAAAACCATTTCAAGTCTGTGAAAAAAGCCCTACCACAGCTCCAGTCAAATAACATTTTCTTTCGTTTTTTATTCTCATTACTGCTTCAGAGCTGTCTAAATAACAGCAAATAAGGAAATTAAAGTCGCAATTCAAACACTAAGCTCTGGAGTCCCCCGTTGCCTTCAAACAACTGTATGAAACAGAAACTTTGTGCTTAATACTCTCCAATACTTGGCTGCTAAAGCTATAATTTGCATTTCCATTAGCAGATAGGCCTGATTCTTGCTTTCCCCTGATACAGATTAGCAATGTTGACCCTGACTTTCTGGATGGCTCCTGCTTAGTTGATTTAAAAACTTGACTTTCCTCTCTGTAACACTGCTCTTCCTAAATCCAGCCGAAGGTACAAAGCAGCCACACACCCTCTGAAGTTTGCATTATTGATATCTGCCTCTCAATTAGGATGCTCTGCAAAAACAATTAGGATCAAATGTTGCCTGTGTCTGCTGCAAAGAGGAGCTCTCTGGGTTTTCTACTCCTGTTCTTAGAACTTTCTCTTTCTAATGCCATGGCAGCTGTGTACAAATAGAGAGAAACACCTTGAAGCATTAATAAACGGAGCAACAGAAAACAAAAGCTGTCACATTTCCTGTGGCCATTTGTCAGTGAAATTGCATGTGTGAAAATACTGCAATTATGTAATACAGTGATATGTACATGTTTCAAAGTACATATATTAAAAGCAGATTATGCAGCATATATTTGTTACCCATTTAAAATTATTACTAGAAGCCAAAGAAAGATTCATTTGATTGCCTCACAGGTTTATCTTCACAATTTACAATGGAGCAACTACTTTGCTTTAAATTTTTTTTAAGTTTTTAAGTTTTTTTTTTCCCCCTGACAGTTTCATCTACCTGGTCACCAAGCTGATACAGAATAGAGTAGCACCAATGGTGCAAGGAATTAATTTTTAATTACATAAATGGACCTATCATGTGGCTGTGACTGATATTTCCCAGTCCTTTCAGACTGTGGACTAACAGCATACATCAAATATCCTGCCATTCCACCACTTCCTTGTGGCATTTACAGCCCCTGCTTGCACAGAAGTTAGAACAACGCACTTTTACTTTGATGTAACGTGGCTGCTGGAAGTGAGACAACGTAGCCATCAATCTGTATTTGGCAGGTCAGTATTACCCACAAGTTAAAAATCTTACTGTTATAAGAGGCAAAGATTCTCCGATCCTGCTGTAAACAAGAGTGTTTAAGAAACCCAACTCCCCCACTTTTAACTTGCTTCCAACTTTATAGTACTTACTTTTTTAGATAATAAAGGATTGTCTGTGGATTATTGTTGATTAAAATTAAGCTGTAACTGCAGGCCTGCATATCGATCTCAAGTTTGATGGTATGAGGAAGTTGATGGTCTTCTTATCCATCCCTGTGATCATCATTATGCACTTTCTTGACTATCTCCAGGAGATATTTTTCTTCAACCTGAGTAAATTATTTTATAAATTCACTAACAGGGAGAATGGCTGCCTTCCATAGAAATCAAAGTGGTTCAATTTTAAAGGGATTAGAACTGTATCAGTCTTCAGACCCAAATATGTGTAGCCTCTGTGTAATACAAAAGCCCTTATGAAAGGCTCACTCAGAAGATGCATAAAAACCTTCATTCCCTAACACTGCACAATTCCACCTGAGTAAAATCTCACTCACTTTACAATGAAAGGAAAATATTTTAGTGGTGGTGCCAGGGACAAGGTGAGGATATACAGTACCAGGAAGGATTCTGCACTTACAGCTGCTGACTATCCAGCCAAGAGACAGATATTCATAATGGAACAGACTTCTACGAACTGGCAATAAGCTTGGCTGAGGTAGGTTTCAGTCAACAGCTTGGATCCTCCAAAGGCAAAAGCAAAAAGCAGTTTAGTCCTTGTCCCTCTCGAGTTTGTACAAAGAAATAAAGTGTCTCATACAGAACGAGGACATAGGAGCTTCTTTCCATGTTCCAATTCATCAAAAAATGTGAAAGAAAAATGTCTGTTCTGCATCTTGTTTACATCTGCCGTTTTAAACCACATTCTGAGAGTTTATCCGTGCTCAGAGGTACTTACTTTCTAAATTTTACTTTTATTTCTCTGGTCAAAAATTGTTGCCACAAGTAAGTTTCCCCTTGAATAGTCTATCAGAGAAGAAGAAACAGCCGTATTTGCTATCTGCCATCATAGCTAACATCCTGTCCTATGATCTTATTTACATAGGCTAAAGGACCCTTGGAGAAGGCTGAGAGAGGTCCACATTTGTGCACCCTAGCAGGATTCTGCACTGGTAAATACCACTACCTAGTGTTCTTGGGTTAGTGGATCAAAATTACTTTATAGTACTTGTGGGTCTGCACTCACTTGTGCTAAATGAATGTAAGGACATTGACATTAGGTTAGAAATGCAGACTTAGATTGCCCCATAGGCTTGTCTTAGTGCCTTTATTTTAGGGGCATTATCAGATTATGTGGCTGAAGATATCATATGCTATCTGTATTATGAACACACCCCTATATCCCCTGAATATAGTTCCTAGCAATGTAATATTTTGCATGCCATATGCAATGGTGGCCAAAAAGAAACTTATTAAAGCTAAAAGACCCTAACAGCATTTTAAAAGAAGCCTTATTAAGATGAAATTCTGAATTTCAGCTCATTGTGAAGTTATTTGACATTTTGGTGTCACATCTAATACTCCTGATCAATAATGTAATGCGCAGTACACAGATTCCAATGAGTGGAAAGATGGGTGTGTATGCATCAGTTACCTGCTGGAGTTATCATTATAAGAAACTGTGCTGTTAACCTGTCTTTGGATTTATGCTTCTTTTCTCTGCTTTTGATCAAATCTATGATAATTTTTATAAGATAAAATAGAGAGAGAGGCTGGAAGAATAGCTCATCTGAATGCAAATGAGCTTTTTTCCCCCCTGCATATCTCTCAAGGCTTATCTTTTTATTACTCTCACAGAAAGCAGGACAGTCTGGTTAGAGCCAGGGGCTAAATCAGAAATGACTTGACAATCCACTGATAACATGGCATTTTTAGAATATATTCTCTCCTCTAAGCTCCAGTGACTAAGGGAGAATCATAAAATTGTACAAGTCGATCAGCTTAGGATCTGTTTTTTAACTGAAGACTTATGAAAATTTAAGTGTACTTTATCACCTGAAACCAACTTTTATCTTGAACATCTACAACACACTACAGTCATAGGCCAGAAATACGACTGCAAGAGAACATAAATGAAAAAGGACTTTTGCTTACTAGATTTGGGGGTTTTTTTGCTCGTTTTAATAATTTGAGCTCTGCCATAGTGCCAGTGATGCAGTATTAATAGCTGGGTTTCCCAAGAGTCATGTATTTTTTATTTAGGTTCCCAGAGGAAATGTAAGTAAGGAGCTAAATCAGTAAGTCACACATCATAAAGCTGGGCATGCACATATGCACACACACACACTAAAGCCTTCCAAACCATCAGCTTTCTGCCCCACCTCCGAACCCTAAAGGAACACACAGAGCAGGCACCAGAAGGAGCTGATGGCTGCAGGCCTTGTCTCTTTGAAGCCTACACCAAGTTGTTAATAATCCCACCTAAAATGCATTCTGCATCTACTGGTAACTGATAGCTGTTCACCTCTCGAGTTTTGCTGCTGCATAAGAGCACCCAGCAACAATTTTACTACAAAATGTACTGATCTCACAGTTAGCTTCAAAACACTACATGAGCTTGCTTCTCTTCAAAGCCTGTCCAATTTTTAATTAAAAATGGAAAAATAACCACTCTTCATATGTATCATTACTGCTAAGCCTTGTCTGTGTTTCCAGCTTTTCTTATTTAACGTATGGGATAATGAAACGTACTGAAATGGGATTTCAAGGCAGGTGGTAGACAAGGTATGGGAAGGTATGTGTTGTTTGAGAATCCCCAGTTATCAGCAGACAATTTGCTGAAGCTGAATTGTTTTTTCCAAGCAAAATAACCACTTAGTGTCTTTATCTTCCCTGGTGTTTCCAGAGAGAACATTTATTAGCCTTCGAAGTATATAGTTACTGGCTATTTGAGTAGGTACATTTAGCAAACTCTGTAACTGTTAGGACACTGCTGAAGCAGTATTTTAATTTTTTTGGAAATATTTTAATGAAATATTTGTTTTACAAAGGAAAAGGGTTTCAAATCACAATTTAGCCCTCTTTTATTCTTACTCAACAGCATTGCTTTCCTGGTGTATGGGTAAATGGTTAAACTGAATGTGGCACAGATTTGTTGTTACTGCTGAATGTATCTCCTGCTATATTGCCAATTATCAGAGAAAAAAGTTAGAATCAAAAGATGGTGTTAAGAAAATTAACCTACATTATTCCTTCCTGACCCCTGAGTGCTAAGGTTACTCTTCATCTCTTCTGTTATTCCTCAGTCTCAGAGCAGAGCAAGCCTGGTCCTGTTTTCTCTAGTCCAACCGCGAGTATCATTTTTTCCTATTGGTTTTCACAACTTACACCTCTTTCAATTGTGAAGTTTTATGCATTTGTAGGTTTTGTTTGTTTCTTTCTTTCTTTTCCATCATAGGTAGCAAAAGTTAGTTCATGTGAAATATAAATCAGACAGACATAGTACATCAGCTGTGGGATTTCTGGGTTTCTTTTCCTTTTCTGGACGTAGTTAACAGCAATTTCCTTACTTCTCCCACACAAAAACCAGGAAAAGCTTCCCAAAATGCAGTTTTTGAGAGGCATGCATGTTGGACTGTAATTACATGTAGAGCAGTGGAATTGCTTCACTAAAGGGGAAAATTAAAGGAGACTAACTAACCAATAGGTTAGCAAAAGGTGAGCAGTAATGGATCGATAGATCAATTTAAGTGCCAAGTGTCCAGAGTAGCTTTCAAGGGTGATAATGAATTTTAGTACCACTGTAGGGACAGATTTTAATTGTGCACTATAACAGTGCTGTTTGAGCCATTATATGACTGAATTATGACTATTTCTGTAACAACTTGGATGTAAAACTTGACTCCAGGCTGAATTGTGGCACTTAAGGGAATCCAGGAGGAAATTATTTTACACATTCAACAAAATTAAATGTATTTTGCATTCCTGACATTACCGTTTGCCAACCTTAAACAAATTCTATGCCAAGCTTATTGTATAAAACCCATGCATTGGTATAACTTATGCTGGTATCTTTCAAACAAGGAGAGAACAAGAAGGAAGCTTCAGCGTGTGTCCTAAGAGGTCAAGATCCATGTGTTCAGTAAGAGAGAGCAGGGAACAAGTGAATCCAAGGAAATAAACAGGAGGAGGGAGAGGTCAGCTGACATAAACACTCTTTGCATGCTTGAGTTATGCCTGGTTATGCCTCCACAAATCCATGTGCAGACATGGTAATTCTATGGACAAATCCTGAGCGCTTCCTGCGCCTCACAAGTAAATCAGTAGAGCTAAACTTTAGAACAAATGAGACAGAAATCTCCCAAGGCTTAATGGCTTCCTCTGTCACATAGTGACTCTACTCCTGATACACAAAGCTCCTTAATCAATATTTACTTCTCGTATTTCTGTTTTAAAATTAGAATGCAAGCATCATATCCGTAATGCAATGTTTCTGAAACCTAAGAACCAAGACTCTCATCCCAATTAAAATGCAGCAAGCAGATTGGCTTTAACACTCAGTGGCATTCTTTTTATGGACTCTTACTCCTTCATAGACCACATAGTTATAAATAATCCATGCACAGAGCAATTAGGCCTTTTCCTTGTTTTATGGGTTACAGACTCTATGCCTGTGCAAGCGTCGTAAAATATTCTAAAGCACTACAATGCAACAAAACACATTTAAATCCCTACATTAAGAGTAATTGAATAATTTGGATATTTAATTGCTCTTCTTCTGTCATATGATTACAGTCTTTTGAGTGAATCACACAATTACCGAGTCCAGACCAAAGAATGGCTGCTACCCAAAGTCATTTTAGAAAAGGGCATCTTTAGCACCTGCAAATGACTAAATGTGATGATGAAATAGGACGCTGACATGAATACGAGGACCTGCAATTTTCACACAACTAACAAATCAGAACTGAAACAACAGAAAGTGACTTCCACACTTTTTATGGTAGAGAAGCAATAGAGTTTTGACTTATTTTGAAAGACTGATCTCATGTGTTTATAGGATCCTGTGATTGACGAGGGAGGGTTGGGTGACTGAAATCAGAGAGAAAACTCTACTTCAGTGGCTTCACACCAAGACTCACAAGGTTCTTCTGTTCTGGGCAGAACTTAGAATAAAACTGAGGCAGAGGGGAAGCTACAGAAGACAGAGGCACGCTTGGCTTTGCCTTTACTATTTAAAGCTAAAAGCTCTACTGTGCTTTCTCTTCTCTTGCAAAAACGCTATTTATAACCTTTATACTTTAAACATAGAGTAGGTTACACTGAATTATAGAGTATCTATAGAGATGCTTTAGGAGACTTTGCAGCCACAACTGAAATCTTTGCCCTCGTCTACGTAGAAAAGATTCAATATTGCCTAGGGACCTACATTCAAGGACAGAAATAGAGTGAGAAAATCTTTCTTAATAATTTTCCAAAATAGATTTAGACTGTGAAAGACTGGGAAGAATATTAATCTGTTTGATTCATACACACTCTCTTTTAAGACAAATTAATTATGAAGCAGAAGCATTTAGCATAAAAATACAAGCTTTGAAATGTGAGTGTTAAGTGTAGTACAGGGAAATGAAACTGATAGAACTGATAGAAGGAGATTGAAAGAGGCTAATTAGGAAATGTCTGGAAGTGCATAACCATTTGACAAAAAGTACATAAGATAAAGCACTGTGGGCTTTAGCAGATTATTAATGGTTTGCAAGATTTAGTATCCAATCACCTTTGAGATCAGCTTTTTTTCCCACCCAATTTAGTCTCAACTACAAAAATCCAAAACAGCAAATGCAACTGTTGGTTATAATGAGGTCACAAGCTAATTGTGTTCTTATTTCAAATTTTAGAGTAATAGCCCTAGGAAGATAATGCCTTAAAATAAACATTAGTTCAGCAAGCTAAAGCTGTAAAGTGGAAAATTGTGACCACATTCTTATCTTTCTTGGTTTTTCATAAAACATGAGCATAAATCTTTGTTCTGTGGGTCTCAATCCCACTGAAGGTATTCATGCTCTGAGAGGAATTCCCTTTAGTAGGTCTAAGCAGATTCCATTACTGCAATGATTTTTTCCCTAAGGAAAAAGAGAATAGATAATGCTTCACTCCAGCAGTCACTCATTTCGTCACATGGCTGAGGAATATTACTTCTCTCTGTGTGCCAAGTTCTGAAACTAGACCCATGAGAAGAGTGACTTGAGACCTCACCACCAATGTTCAATGGAATTAATTTAATAGCAAAACCTTTAGAAGTTATGCAGCAATTTTATGCAAAACCAGAATATTTAAAATCATTGGTTTCTCCATCAAAAGGAAGCAGTATTTTGAGTATTTGTGGGGTAGATTAAAAAGATGAGTTCTGCATCCCCGACCCCACATTTTGCCTATTAATCAATTTTAGTAAGCAGAAGGACGGTATTGACATTACACATTACAACAGGGAGTTAAGTAGAAGTGGATGTAGATTACAGACCTATTGAATACATCTGCAGTGCTCTGCTACTTCTGTGAGCCAGGTCTTCTGATTCACCAGAGAGCTTCACACTTCAGAAAATTAGGAGAAGTGTGTTTTCTCAAATTTTCAAGCGCACTGGTTTATGGTTGATCACAACAGAGCATTTGCTCTTATTTGCTAATAATCACACTCTGGGCTTACCACAGAATTACAGTAATCTGCCAAGAATCGCATGTGCAGTCGGATACAATACGTAGATGCATTTATATTATTTATTCAGAAGTAAATAAACAAGCAAAGGGACCAGAGTTTTATGAAAGCTTGTGTTTTACATACTAAAACAGTGGCAGGGTGCCAGTGGGGATATCAAAAGTAGGCCTGTTTCTGGAACTACAGTCCTACATCTGTGAGAACTCCGAAATACATAGATCTTATTTTTCTGTGGAAGTATTAACTATTCACAAAAACCCACTTTGACAGAACATTCATAGCAATAGATTCTGTATAATAGCAATGTAATGTTCATTTGAAGAAATGCTTGGAACATTTAGGCACTTCATGAAATCACTGAGTGCAACACAGTGTAGTAGAACACGTGTCATTCAAGTCATTTTGCAAAGTGACTCAAAGGTTGTAATTCTTTCATAAAATGGCTGGTTTCAGAATTTGACAAACATAAATATCATTTGTCCTGCTTGTTTCAAAAATCTGCAGTAGCACACCAGGGAATCAGACCCACACTGTGCCATGTCATGACCTTGAAAACAGGAACCAAATAATGGCACTGAAACTGCTGGTATTTAGTTGGTCATGGATAGTGTTTACAATAATTTAAAGCACAAATGGCTGCAGGGAAGAAGAATGGAAGGCAAGGACAATAAAACACAGGGATGTCTCCTGCAAGAGCTGTCTATTACTCCAGCAGCAACCTCAAGTTGATCAAGTTCTACAAGCACTGGTTTGTCTGGAAGATGGAATGAATTGATGTCCAACCACACAAAACTCCCTGAGGAGTTCTTAATAAAATGATGAGGATTTTGTGTGAAAGTAAATGACTGAGTATACTTTTTAAGCTAAATATTGAAATAGGACTTACTTCCAGAGTGCTTTTCAAACATATAAGATTTGTTTTGAAAACAGAAAAGAAAAAAAGCTACTGATTTGCATGTGGTATTTACAATAACTAGATAAAGTGGTAGCAACATTATGTACACATTTGCAACTATTGCTATTAAAAAAAAAAAGAAATGATGAAATTCAGTTTCAACCCTTCTCTAAGGTTATTTTTGCAGGGCTAGTTAGATCCTTAGTGCCTGCAATATTAGTGGGAGGGAGAGGGGGAAGTTGCGATGTTCGTGAATGATTAGGATTCTTTTTAAAAATGTTGCCATCTGCGTTAATAAAATGTACATACTTTTATTTTGCATGGAAACCCTCAAAATGGCATTCATGTGGGCATGTTTCATGGCTCAGGCTCTGTAAGGTAGAAAATAGTCTGCAAAGTACTGATCCTCAGTGCCATTCATCAGAGGATCCAAACATGCGTTAGCTCTTCAAACTAATTGGTGTTGGGCATCTTGCTTAAAAATTCCACAGCGACAAGTTCTATATGAGGTCTGCCTGTGGAAAAGTTTGCAGAATCATATCCCTTGCTTTTCATAATTCAATACAAGTCCTGCAGAGAATTGGGTATGAATAATCTTATATTAATAAATCCCATTCAGCTTCACCTTTGAGACCAACCCCATTGGAATTTAAAATTAATCTGTAAGAATTTTAAAGGAAAATAAATAAAATTATGCATACCTTATAGATGTTTCCCACTGAAATGTGTCTTTGTTCATTAACTATTCTAGGCTGACTTTACCTAGGTTCTGATTTTATTCTTGGACTTAGTATGTTTTAATGGTTACAGGGCTATTAAAAATGGTGAAATAGCTATGATTTCAATTTTCCTTCTTTGATCTCATCCATGGAGATAACAAAAGTCAGGTCAGCACTGCTAAAAGAATCATTGATCCTGCCGAGATCTTGAATCCAGGTTCTCCAGCTCCATCTTCTGGTACAAAAGTACCTAAGAAAAAAGTACTCCCACAGCTAATTTTACCAGCCATCATGTCTTGAATATATAACAGGATTCCAGCAAAAATGAGCTTATCATCCATAATATATGACAAGATCTGGGTTGGTACTTACTTTACTGAAAGGCAATAATTTTCTCTCCCCAATTCTCACGTATTTTCCCCATTTCTTCTAATCTCCAATATATAATGTAATTAATCTCAAAGACACTTCAATCCATATCCAGGGACCAGATAAAAATCGTTTCAAGATTATGTTCAAGATTGAAACAGACTCAAAATAAATTTTACAATCTCCTGGGATTCACTTACTACAGATGTCATGTAACATGCACAGAGTTTGAACAAGCCATTCCAGTCTGCAGACTGGATAACAGAACCATCTCAAAACCTAATCCTTGACTCCTTAGAATTTAAAATTTCCCAGCATTTCTGTGGGTTTAGCCACATCACTCACTTTACAATGAACATTAAGAACAAAACTCTGAAAACCTCATTCTTGCTTCCTCTGGTAAACCATATATGTAAGTGCTGAACATTCTGATTTATTCCAGTACTAAAACAATTCAATGTTAAGCAAAATTAAAATGCAGGAAAAGGCAAATTACTTTGCTAAATCTGTTTCAAACCCACCTTTTTAAAGCAATGTGCTACTTATGGTCTCTTCAGGATTAGGAAGTGCTTTAAGCTGCTGCTGTTCTCACTAATACTGCTTGAAGACCTTGAGCTCAAAAAAACCACAAAGGAGATTGCCCTCCATGCACAAACAGCTTCACTGTGTGTGGCTTTCTGACACAAAATCAAAGGAAATATTAATCCCCAGATTTTTCAGGATCTATAAAATTTGAGTCCTTAAAAATTGCAGTCTTGGAGGTTAACTTAAGAATTTAGATGTCTGTTAGTCATTTTAATTATTTGTGGTATTTAAAACTATTTGCAGTAGACACCCGTATTGCAATATTGCACTATTGCTGCAGCTTTATTTATTTGTGATATTTAAAATTACTCCTAATAAGCACCAGCATCACAATATTCCAGTATTGCTGCTACTGCCAATTTAGTTTTGGCAAATTGGTTATGCTGTCAAAGCACTGAGCTATGTTGGTTACACCACTTGGTTGAGAGTCTTCCAAGATGTACGGGAAGAGACATGTGAAACCTAAAGCAAAGTTCACCCACATAGTTTCAACTCTGATTTTCTTGCCCAAATCGTTACATTGCCACATGAGCTGCTGGAATGGCTGCTATGCTGTAAGAGAAAGTGGAAGTGGCTCTCCTACCTGCCTCACTAAAATGATTTGTGCTTTGAGGTTTTTGAGTGAAGAACATCATTGAAGATCACGAAGAACAGTGATTTCTAGATTTGTCCAGATAGATGTCTACGTTTTCTTGATGGAGGGCATTTTTCTGTAAGAGACAGTGCAGGGTTCTGTAATTTTAAAACAGTATTTGAAGTGGGGAAGGGAGAGGAGAGATGGGAATATTTTCTATTTGAATATAGCTCCCATTGTTTTTGAATTACAAAAAAAATTATCATGTTGTAGTTATGGCTTCTTACTGTGTTGCAATGGAAAAAGCTAGCACAGTAAACCATTTTCAATCAAAAAAATGTAGCAGGGAAAAATTATAGAGAGTAACAATAAAAGCACACTTAACAGTGGGGTGAATGCTTCAATAGAACTTCAAGGAAGACAACTTTTAAAAACTGTCTTTTAACATTTACTCTACCGTCACACCACATTTGAAGCTTTTAACTCCTAGGAAGTCTCATTACTCTCTGCCTTCCTCTAACTTACTGAACAGAGAATTATTTACATAAAATAGAATTTCTTCCACAGGAAAGGCTTCCATGGCACTTAAAAGCCTGAATAAATCAGGGACTTGAGCTTAAATGTATAGCACCTCAAAAATCTTTTCAATATCTGGATTTTATTACCTTTTCATACTACCTGTCCGTCTGAATTATTCAGGTATCCACACCAAAAATGACATAGACAATGTCTTTCTATGAAACTGCTATGTTTTTCCAAATAGAAAAAAAAAAAAAAAAATTCCAATTTTGAACAAAATTACTTTTCAATACAAATATTANAACAGAAGAATCATCTGCCTACAGCAAGGAATGTTCTGGTGGGCCAAGTCCAAATTCCGTTCTTCAGAACAAAAAAAGGAAGGAATTAATGTTTGTTCAAAATTTCATCCTTGGCTAGTGAAAGCATTGGAAGTGTATGTACATTTTTAAAAACTGAATTGTCCTAATTTCTGCCAAAAAAAAAATAGATTCCATCACCATTTCTCTTTGCCCAATCCTAAACTGGAGATCCAAACAGCTGAGAAGGCATGGAATACTCAGTGTAGATGGTGGCCTAAGTTAAAAGGAGTGGATCTCTTGTATCTTCATAAGGTAAGAACACAAATCACATAAAAAGGCATTCTGAGAAAAATATTTCTTAGAGGAACTTGAGAGAACTTAATTATTATCCAGGGAGGCTGGTAATATACATTTGGCTATTTGTTAAAAAACTATATGACTGTTTTTGTACAAGATTTTACTTATTTATTAACTAGCACGTATTTTGGAAAACAAAAGGCCCACAGAAAAGTAAAATCCCAATTTCTTCCAATATTTAAACAGTGATAGCATTTCTGAAATGGGAATCCAGAGCCTCACCAGATAAATATAACCACCTTGCTTCCTTCACTTTTATCAGAGAATTTGCCATATCTGCTGCTTCTGGTTTCATTCAGTTGGGTCTTCTGTTTGTACAGTGATTGCCCTTCAACAGTTTGGGATTTAAATCAGTCCCTGAAGAGATAGCTGACAAAAAAAGTGAAGTTACTTTTTAGATACTTTCTAATTATTTTTACCCTCACCCAGTACATGCAAACATCTGATCTCCTTCATTGTGCTCCAAGCTCATTAAAATTGAAACACTAAATAAGAATATTCAAAAGACTTTTGCATTTTGCATTGCTAAAGGCACCACTACAGTTCCTTGACTCATCCTTCAGACTAGAAATAAATAAATAAATGAAGTCTAGGACAGGTGAAACAAAGACAGTATGGCTTTTCTTTTTTTTTAAAAGACTTAGTAGATTTGGAACAGACCTTTCATTAAGGAAGAGTTCCTAAGGGAATCAACTTACAGAGGTTACTTAATACTTGGCAGTGTGTCTAATTGATTGCAGTTCTTTTTTTACAAGTATAAACCAACGTTTTCACTGCCATGTGTGGTGCTTTGTCATGTTGAGACTGAAGAGTACTGCAAGGCTAATTTCTCCTCCAGCCTCCATTATTTTTATGCACCTCAGCACTTTCTCATCCTTACTAAGACTTGCTGCAAATTTAAAATACCCTAATAGAGCTGAGAGAGCACTGCAACAATGTTTATCTCCTGTGTCATTAGGGTTCTTGTTACCGTAATTTCACAGTTCTGAGCAACAATTCTCATTTTATGGGCAGGTAATTGAGCTCTATGATACATTAATTGATTTGCAGGGGAAATACATTAAAAGCTGGTTGGAAAAGCAAATTATTCAGGACCTTCACTCTGCTTGCCTTTTAGAGCTATCACTCTAGGACCACTGAGGGAGTTTGCTTTATCTCATGTCAGTGAGGCTGACAATTTAGTGTTTGTCAAGAGGACATTCACATTCTAAGATGCACGTGAGGTTACTGTGGTTTCATGAGTTATAAAGACATAATTAAAGATTACTGCTAATTCTTAGATCAGGATCACTTCTCAGCTCAAGGAGTATTTAGTGGGAAGAGCTAAGGGAAAAGACAGAATTCAACGAAATGTTGCCGATAAAGTGAGTTATGAGTTACATATGAAAATGTTGGCAAGGGTGATCCAGGCAGAAGTCATGTCTGCCTGTGATTCAGTGCTGCAGCTGGTAACACCCAGAGTGCCAGTGATCCAATCACTCCTGAGGAACAAGTTTTATAAAGTAACCACTGTTGTTTCAGGATCAGTGGAAGATAGGACAGAGACAAAATTGATGGCACTCCCTTGGCATAAATAGAGCTTTCCCAGTGATGAATTTGCCCCCCCTGGTCCTATCTTTGATATTCCTCTTTTAAATCCCTATTTTTATCAGCTTTTCATAAAAGGCTTTATTACTCGAAGAAGCGAATGTCAGAAGTGTTCATTTGAATGAAATAAACACGTAAGCAGCATCTTCCCTAACCTGATTTTGTAGAAGTTGTTTCTGTTCTGTTTTCTTTGTGATCCCATGCAAAAATAGGATCTGAGAAGGAAATTGAAAAGGTTGGCTAAAAGGAGTCAGCTGATGGTAACCTGCCAGTAACCTCCTGCTGCAGCTGACCTGCTGGAACGCCCGCCCAGGTAAGAGGACGAGGGCTTCATTTTCAATCAAGTCCATTTAAACCACAAAACAGGCAGAAGGACAAACACGATTCATAAAGGCAGCAGTCTGTGGCCAAAAGCAGCAGAGTCAGCAGCCAACGATTCACTTCTGATGACAGCCCACTTGCAAAAGTTCCACTTGAGTACCTGCCCGAAAGCAGAGGTTGTTCTTCATTTATGTGTCAAACCATAATAGCCATACTTCTGTTGCTATTCAAAGAACAGGAATAAACTCTGGGGTTTGTTAGCTTTTAAATAGTTTCCAATTTCAGGCCTAATAGAAGGCAAAATGGAAAATATCACAGGTAATAGTACTTAAAAATACAAATATGGAAGAACAGAATGTTATACTCGTGTTACCTCTTGCTTTCTTCAGCAAGGCAAAGTCTTTGCAAACACATAAATACATATTTTTCCCCCAATGAAAAAAAAAATAAAGAAATCTATCTTATAACCGGTAAAAAAAGCCATAAAACCAAAGAAAGCCTAATTCCTGTAAACAGAAAATGTTCTTTAAAAATTCAGTTTGGGGAGCATAAATATTTAATTGCCTTGAGCATGTCTTAGAAGCTCAGATTTACTCGAAATAGTGTCAAGAGCAAACAAAACTGCAAAACAATCTCTTTTAAGTAAGAAATACCTTGCGAAAAATAAGTATTTTCTTATAATATTTCACTATTTCATTTCATGTCCAAATCTTGCAACACCAAATCCTTTAACAGCATTAAATGGGGAGAGAGACAATGAACACTCCTTTTCTTATTTGAATGACTGCAAGGTTTTGACGTGTACAACACTAATAAAAAAAGAATTTATTCTCACAGGGTTTCCTTAGAATAACAAGCTGGTAACCTTGTATATGTTTAAGAAACAAAATCTAATATTTGAAGTAGTTGGACAAAACCATCATAAAAAAAGATATACACGTACTGCTAAGTACCAGATATCTGTGTGTATCTATATATCTATCCATATATCTATCTATATATATCTCCCATTTCTCAATGTCTTATTCTAAGTATTAGACAACTGGCTACAAAATTTAGATTTATTAGGTTATTTATTAACTGTTAAGTGAATCCTGATTGATAATTAATATCACCAGGGACTATTAGTTTATTTAATATACATTGTCCAATCTTTAATAAATAAGCTTTAATAAGAATTTAAAATCAAAAATTAAAAACTATTTCTAGGACAATTATTTTAAGAAATTGCACTAATAAAGAGTAAAGTATCACATACAGTTAAATGATTGGCAATTAATTTATATCATCATATTAACAGTAATAGATGCGTAGTACAATTGTAAGTGTTATGACTCCAATCTAATCATAGTATCCAGGCATTACTTTCTAAATAACACAAAATAATTTGTCTGATTAAATCTTTGTTTAAGAAAATATGCAATGGGCATGACTAAGAGCCAAAATTAATGGCAAGTGTTAGCTTGGAAAGATAGAAATTTACTGCTGACAAGTAGGAAGACACACAGAACATCCCTGTAGTTAACACGTGTTCATATTATAGACATTAATTTTCAATAAATTTATTTCAGATAAAAATTGACAATTGTGGAATATTCTGCTATATAGGATTTTTTTTCACGTGACCATAATTCTGTCTGAAAACACAGACTAGCGTGTTTTCAGAAACTGTCCTGCCTCTCAGAAAAATTATTCAGTTTCTTCTTAGAGTTTTAGGAAAGTATGTGACAAAAATAAGGCTTCATTGCATTTCAGTCTTTGTTACTCGAAGTAATTGTTGCTATTATTATTATTATTAATAATAATAATATTAATAATATTACATATTATAGTATGTAATGTTATTGTTTATTTATTTAAAATTTTTATTTTAATTTTGATTTTTTAATTAGTTTTCAAATTATCTCCATCTAATTTGGGTAAATTCCTGAAAAGAGCAAACTGACTTGAATATTTTAAATCTCTCATTTTAAAATGTGATATTCCAGATAGTTCAGCTCTGTGCAACCCCTCAGGGTTAATTTTCATGTGTATTTTCTGAGTTCAGAAGAAGTTTGTAAATTATCTTAGTTGGGTTGAATTAGACATATGAGAACCATAGACACCCCTTAAAATTCACCCTCTTATTCTCAGCAATGATAATTTGATTTTTCCGCACGGATTATTTTCATTCTAGCAGCAACAAACCAGTTGAAATGGGGAATCACTTTGTGCTGCTCCCCAGGCACCGCTAATCATGGTAATCTAATCTGCTCAAATTAACCCTCGTGCTGCAGTTCCACAGGCAATTAACCCTTGTATTGCAGTGGGTTGTGCAAATCACATCTCAGCCCATTACCATCATCTCCTGCACACTGTGCACGTTGCTCCAGGATCCATAATTGCTCATAAAGATTCTTCTTTTACGTGATTACTCCTGAGACTTGAATCATGTCTGGGTAAAATGCTGAAGAAAACAGAGACGGCAAAATCCATTCCTCATCTCAGCACGTCTCAGTGTCATAACCAGGTCAGCTCCATAAGTGTGCCAGGGAAGCAGCCCTGTTTCCTGCTTTGGAAGGACAGGCTGGGGTGTGAGGATGTGTTCCTAGAGCAGTGTTACATGGCTGAGGACAAAATCCACTCACCACAACTTTTGACACTGCTTGTGCTTCATGGCCTGCTAGGCAGCACTTCAGAAAATGTATTAGAAATGGCCATGAGACAGACTGTTAAACATCTTGACAATTAGTTTCACTTCCTTAGGACTTCGTTGACTAAAAATACACTGCCCTGTGTCTACTACTCATGAAGGGCCTTGCCTTTGTCCAAGACAGTGTGAAAAAAGAGAAAAGTGGATTTCTTCCAAGTCAAAGTTGGTGCCACACTTGTGTGGTCTCTCAGCTCTTTGGTTTGGAGAAGGATCTAAATCGCATTTATGTAAACAAATATCTGAACTGAAAATCAATAAAGTGATAAAATCCCCTGGAATAGCCTATGTTTAACTCTCTGGTGAGTTTTCCTGGCTTTGGGCCAAGCTTGCAGAGTCATGAGAGAATTTCCCAGAAAAGAGATAACAGAGACATCATAGAGGGCAGAACACACCAAAGAAAGGGAGACTCTGGAAAAAGGTATAGAAGACATATTTTATGGTATATAGTGAAATTAATATTTATCATCCTTGGCGGTCAAGAGACATCCTGATGAGCTGAATTACAGATGGCCATCGAGCATCCAAGCCAAGGGATGAAATGTGGGAGTCTCCTTGAGTATCTGCGTGATCCTCAGGTATTGATTTATCACACAAGTAGATATATAAAGCTGACAGTAGTTCCACACAGTTTGAAATTTTATGACAGATACATGAACCCAGAGACACATTCGGGACTCTGGACTGCTTACAAATAGCTCACAAAAAAAAAAAAAAACCTCTAAAACCGGCTTCCACAAATGCTATGGCAAAAATCCTTTAACTCGTGTTCTTCTGTAGGTTACAAAGAAATTATTTCCTTTGAACTAGTCATGTTTGAAAACTGAATTTCTTTAATGTTAAAAGGATATTTTACAGGGTAAAATCCACTTGTTGACTAAATGAGCAAAGCTCATGGAATCAGGTTTTTTAAATTGTGTTTAAAACCTATCAGATGTTATTTACAGTTAGTAATCATATAAAGACAGACAAAGTTCATTTAAACTCTTGAAGGATACTCGTGTAACTTTCTTACACTATGCTGCATTGACAACATTGTTATTCAGCACAAGATACACAGTTACAAACCTGTAATACAGAGTAAGCCCTGCATTCAGCAGAGACAGGAAGTTTAGAAAGCAGTGGTTGTTAGAGGCAGATGGAGGAGTCCCTTGCATTACAGCTCAGAGAGGCTGTGATGCACTCCTCTAAGGCATATCTAGAAATGGATGGAAAAAATACAAATTATATTTCAACAAGCATTTCCTGTGTTGCACTTTCATAGCCTAATGCAGTGATTAGCTCTGCCATGCTTCAAGGGACTTCAAAGTCATCATTAGTTGACAGTAAATAACCAGAATACTGCTTAAAATACAAAATATTTATCAACATATTCCAAATGTTTTTAATTTAAGAGATTATTTGAAGATCACAGGATAATTGCTGAGTCCCTTGATGATTTTTCCCTCTGACAGTGCAGCCCCATGCTTTGTAGTCTGACACAACTCAGATTCATGCTGCATTATCAACACTTTGGGACAGCATAGACATTAAACCAGTCTGAATACATTGATGTGCAGGTTCCTGCCTCTCTCCATCCAGTCATTCCTTTAAATTAGAAGCATTTACCATTTTGACATATACAGGACGGGTTTTATGTTGTCTTGCTGAGAAGTTTAAGAAATGTCTCTCTGCAGGCAACAATGGACTGCACAGACACTCAGAAAAGCTCAGATATTTGAGAAAATCCGAAAGTTTGGTTGTCTCACTGCATTTAGCCTGAGACAGAGACAATAAGTTGAAATTCTCTTGCAATTACCAAGCTAAAAGGAAGAAGTAACGGGACAAGAAATAGAACCAATGCAACAGCATCTTAACCTATTCTATCCACGTGTTATCACTTATCCATCACATTCTTCTGTGTTAAACTTGAGTATTAAGCTGACCTTCTGGATACCAAAGGATAAAAATGCATTAAAACTTCTTGTCTTTCAATCACGAAGACACATCCAGTTGCTTGTCTTTCATCAGGGACAGTTCCTTAAGCCTTATGTTGCAAAATTTCCTACCAAACTCTAACAACACACTTTTTTCCTTTCATCCTCTGTTATTTGTTCTCCCGAAAGACCCAAGAGCCAGGATCAAATGAAGCTTTTCTAATGCTCTTTGCTGCACAGCTCGTGACTTAGAAAGGATAACAGTGGAGCTTATATAACATTAACCTTAACTTGAATTTACACGGGAGGAATTACATCCCAACAACAGGCTTTGGTTTTCTAAATCTGATCTAGCAGCGCAAATGCTACAGTTACTGTCTTCAGTCATCAAGCTCAAAGCACAACAATCACAAGTATCTGGAGCAATAATTCACAATCCATGAGTCTGGAAAAGAAAATGGCAAAAATATGCAGCAGTACCAGCACAGAGCAACTGCACAACTCTTAGGAAGACATTTATGATCCCTCAGATTGCAATAAGGTTGCCACACACACTCCAAGAACTCAGTGGATGCAGAGTGTTCTGCATACTGCATGTGAAGACCAATCTTCATTTATGGGGAGGTCTTTTTAAGATTTGATTCCCTAATTAACTACAATTATGGCATAAGGTGCTAATTTCTTTATGGCATTAAATTACTAACTTTTCCTTTGTCTTGGAAATGTTCTGAACTAATTCCATGTTTAAATAACAGGAGTGAAATCCATATCTGGGCTGAAGGACACTAAATATTCACAAGAATATGAACAAATCTTACAGGTGTCCAGTAGTGCTGCAGCTATAACCCCAATAATCCCTCTTACGGAGCTGAAACAGAGTTCTCCACTTCGTCTCCACTTCTTTGCAGTGGGGATTGCTTTAATCTAGTCCCAGTACCTAACTGCACTCTGCTGTAAAAACCCACAAAAAATTAGTCACCACTGAAGATTTTTCAGTCTGAAATGAATGCCAAGAATTAATTAAGTATTAGGACACGGAAAGAAACAATAAGACAGCTGCGGTCACAAGGTTGGGATGTAGTCTCAAACATAAGCCACCTGAGCATAGGGACGGCTTCTTTTGGACGTAACACCAGCAAGGAGTTACAGGAAAAGACTTGAAGGAAGGTGATTAAATCAGTTTGCAGAGATTTACAAAGCTAATGGTAAAAACAGCATTTTTTTCCAGCAGTTAATAAGTGGATGATGAAGGCTGGTATCACAGGTCCATCAGAGATGGAATCAACATTTTAACAACAAATGAAATAAAGCTAAGCAACAAAAGTACCCAGGAAGAATGGACAAGACCCTTTCTGATACATGATACCACAAGGAAGCCAATTTAGGAGAGCAAGGAGGAGAACATGTGATTAACTATTATCCCTAGCAGAAAACCAGAAAAGCAGTTGAGAAGAGGAGGCTATATCCCCTGACACTGACTGGGCAGAATAAGCGAGTAGAAAACTTGACCTGTACTCTCCCCACAGAGGTTGGAAAGATTATATGAGGAACTTTTGCCTTGCAGGAAACACGACCTTGTGTTTCTTTACGAGTAACTTTTCATTCATATTGGAATTGGTCAATTAACATTAAAAATGTAAAAGGAAGGGCTGTAAAATCTGCCTCTAGGATCATTCATTTTTAATCTTTATTTTTAATGGCCAAACAAAAGCGAAAGACAAACTCTATCACACTCCCTGCTTTGAGGTGTGGAGCTGCATAAAAGCAGTTACCTCTCGGAGTCAGGACCACAAACAATAAAAACACAGGATCCTGGACAGAAACAAAGCAAACTCTCATAGAAGGAGGCCCTGCAGGTTTTCTTCATGCAAAGGCACTCTTAATTCTGAAGCCAGTGAGTGTGCGGGGACATCAAGATATTCCTTTCCACAATTAAGTTCACAACAAAAATAGAGGCGCTTATTAAAGTTGAGACTTCAGAATGTTCTTATGAGAGGTGGTCCTTTAAAATCTCTTCATTCTGACTTTCCACTAGAATGTCTTCAGAAATAAAAAGCAACTCCAGCTTTTATTATTGCTATGACTACAAACTTCAAAAACATCATTACTGGCATTTGGTCCAGACGCCCCATCATTATAAGATGTGCAGCATTGTTAGACTGCACTGTTATCTAACTGTATCATGGTTCTTTATATCATTAAAGATTGGATATTAGGAAAAAGATCTTCACCAAAAGGGTTGTCTAAGCATTTCCTGTTGCAGAAACTTTTCAATGCAATTTAAAGCATTTCTTAAAGCAGTGAAGTTATCTGTGATGAGTTATGCAAATTTTATCCAGCTACAAAAGATTTGAAGTAAGATATGGGAATAAGTAACTTCAAACTGCCCTAGCACCCAAGCTCACAAAGGTCCTTTTATTTACCAGAGAGTCTCAAGAAAATAATCTGGTAGTGTCAGAGTAAGAAATCTGCTCTCTGAAACTTGAGAAAAAAAAGTGTTAATAATTTAGCAAGTTTCTTTCTATTTCTTGAACCTCATTAACTTCATTTTCAGTTAAATGACTACCTCATTTTTTAGTCTTTCAAAAAGTATTTCAAAGGAAATCTAAATTTTCTGAATAATAAAAA
>VZRR01000023.1:66807-468256 GCA_013398015.1 Oreocharis arfaki | reverse complement strand
TTATAATAATTTCTTTTCTCTTTGTGAATCAATATGAAAAGACTACTGATGTAAATATAGGTGTTATCGTTCCGTATTATGAAAGCTCACATTTATTTTCCATTAAAAATGAATTGCAATAATCGATGTCTAAGAACAGTTGTTGTCCTTCCTGTTACTGTAAAAAAAGAAGTGTGAATTTTTTCTCCAAATAGAAGTTTAGTGGCTGTTTTCCAGGGTGATTTCTGCTGACCAGAGATGCAGAATAAACCAATGCAGCAGGATAAATAATTGTGGCTGTTTCTCTATAGACAGATAAAGGCTCATGATCATTAACAGTAAACAATAACTGCCAACAATAAACATTTAATGATACTCATAAAAATAATTGGCCATTGTGAAGCTGAACAAATTTAAGACAATTTCACATTAAATTGGTGTTTGTGCATTTAAGAAGACAGTATTTCAGTGACGGACAGCAAGCGATAAAACAGCCACTATCTCCTGATTCTGGCTGTTTAAAAAGACATTTTCTGAAACTGAGCATTCTGGTTTTTCCTCCTTCCTATTCTCCAGGGGATCACCTTGCCTCGCCCAAAAATTTAATGGGCGCTACACTGGCAGAAAAGTTGTGCAAGTAAAGCAAAACGAGTCCATTTTATAACTGTCAGTTCTGCAACCAGGCAAAACTACGCCTAATGCTCTCTTCAGGGAGCGATTTGGTTCAGTTTTCAGCCGTCAGTGTGGTCCTCAACTCAAGAAATGCAAGAAATTACTTTTCTCCTTCCAGTCCACGAAATACACGGACCAGATGGGTGCCAGCCAGTTGTTTCCCCCAGAACATGTGGGTACTAAACAGTTATTAAGCTGGCTCTGTGTACATCACAATCAGACCGAAGATTCAGATTCAGGACAGGGCTTAGTCATTTGACAGCCCCAGTCATCTGAATGTCCCACAGTTACCATAAAAGTCACAGAAACATACTTTTTTTAAAAATGAGAATGGGTGAATCTTTAACCTTAACATTTTTTAAGACAAGAGATGCCACAGCAAGAAAATAATTCGAGAGATCCAGCTCACGATTTGATCAACCACTGGATCATACATAAATCAATGTAAGATTTCAAATGATGGCAATGAATTTTTTAAGTTTTCAAGTGGTTATTTGTACCAACTGCTAAAAATCACCATTCAAAGCATGGTTTCAAAAAAGACATCTTCAACTAACTTGGCTTACTTTTCTGAAATCCACTGGATGAAACTGAATTTAAAAGGCAGAATGCAATTTTGTCCCAGGTACAAAGCTGTGAAATTCTTCAGAGTTCTGCGGCCGTGAATTAAATCAATAAATCAAATAAATTAATATAAATTTATGTACATATGTAGAGAAAAAATTAAATGCTACTTAAATGGAAGCATTGACTTCATTCTTGTCATACCAAATTTTATATAAATGATAAGAACTGGAGAGGGAAAGGGAGGAAAAAACATTGCTTACTTTTAGTTTCAGTCAAGGTACCCCTGAAATGAGAGTTAATTACTATATGAAAATAACTCTCCTGTTAGAAGTCTCAATTCAAATGAAGTGCTAGAAATTAAAGTACCTAAAAGTCCCTGCAATTTTAATATCTTTTCATTTGACTGCTGCAGTATTGTTCTTAAAAGTAATCAGCATCTCTTAATCTTTGTGATCATTATTTCGTTAAGCATCTGCTATCATGTTATCAAGGTCTTGAAGCATTTTTGAGCTTTATGAACCATTACTTGGCATATGAGCCATCCAAAGCCAGATCCTGGGGATATTTAAGTTCTAAGTGTACTCATGAGGGAACTCTGGTAACAGCAGTTGACATCTGCATTTGTCCACAAAAGAGGAGCCATCTCACCTGACTCTTTGCTCCATAGCAAACAACATTTGTTTCGACAAATTCGGCTACCTTGAAAGAAGAGCACGGCAAAATATAAATATACTGTCACAAAAACCAGACTGGTAATACAGCTGAATTTAAGCAATGAAATCACAAAAGTGATTTGTATGTCCCAAAAGCAAAATAAAAATAATTGCATCTAAATAATTTTATTTTCTTTTGATCCAACACTCTGAAGGATTCTTCTGTTCCAGAAGAATCTGGTGGAAATAACAGAAAATTCCAGATTGCAGAACTAAGGTGAAATAAGTTGATTGGCTTCTTCTCTGTGGACTCAGCAGGCTAATTTGTCAAGGACGTTCTCAGGGTGGTAATAGTGCTTGGCAGTAATATCTATCTGTAAAATTCCAGCAGAGCAAATAGCTGGAATAAGTGTCAAGAAAACTCAGTTATCTGCTGTACTAATAACCACGAGGCTGTACACATCATGCTGAGAAAACCTCCAGAAGGAACAATGTCATTACCTAAAAACTTCAGGTTGGCTTGATGAGCTGTTTATTCCAATTAACACAGAAGGAAATTGCTGGGTAACTACCATCCTCATTTAGGAAGTCTGTCTAATGTTCACGCTATGATGAGTTCTGAAACATACTTTTTTTGAGGATCACTACATTTAAAGCAACATTAAATCACATATGGCAACTACAAATTTAATCTCCTCATGCTGTAATCATAGACAGAAATCAATTTCGAAGGAGTGTTCACACATCCAAGAGAAAAAGTAAAATACCTGAAACTGCCTCTGATCAGAGCATAAGTTAAATTTTCATTTTTTTCAAGGGCTACCAAAACTCTGTTTCAGTGTTGAAAGACTCTGTGCCTGGTCAGTACGCAGTTAAGGAATGAGCAAAACACTATAAAAATGATATCTTGCAAAAAGCATGAAATGGTCACTTCTGTCGTTTTCAATATTTGTTTTTCTAAGGATTAATGAAACTGGTGGTATAAACTGTGTATAACATTCTCTATGAATTAGCATTTATAATAATATATATAATTTTTATAAATTAGTATAATTCTGTTTGTACAAAGACATTTATTCCACAGGATATTGTATTAGAAAAGAAAGCTAATAATAACTTTCAATTAATATAGTAGAACACTAATTTACTGATCTACTTTGTGCCACTAGTTCTTTCTTCTAGTTGAAATTTTGAAAATTCTTCCCAAGAATTTTCAAAACTGTCCATAGAAAAAACAGTTGCTTTGTGCTAAAATGTAAAGTGTGCATGGTTGAATGGTTTCATTCCACATGGATACAAGCTGAGCCTCGACCAAATTAAGATGTGGAAGGCAGTGTTCTTTGCAATGGAAAGATGTAAATAACTCAGCCCTTAACATAAGAGAAAAGTTCACAAAAAAGTTAAAAGTCCTTGCTAAGCCAAAACAGATAGAGGAGACCATTTTATTCAGTAGATAGAAAACCTCAGGTCAGAACAGTGACCATTTTTTCCTCAAGAGCAGCATCCATTGAAACACAGTCTGAAGGCAGAGTAAGGTTAAGCCTCCCCAAAATGGAAAAAAAACCCCTCTGACCTGAATTATGTAATCATCTACGCTTACCATTTACAATTTTGAAAATAGTATCCGAAATTGTGAATCCTAAACTTTGAGCTGATTGACTGATTCTTTTGTTCTAATGATTTGCCATTATTTTCCCTTTTTTTCATTTTAAGCAGAATTACTACAGGTTTCAAAAAAAAAAGAAAAGAATAGGAGACAACGATGCAAAGTTGCTTTGGGAGAAATAAAAAATTAGCACTTTCAGGATGTTTTTTCTTAGAATTGAAAATAAAGGCAATGAAGTTCTCATGTCTATAACACAGGAGGAAACATTTTGGTCTAGATAAAAGAACTGGATACACACAAACAGCTACATCACTGGAGATTATTCTGGAAGCTGGATGGCCCATGAGCACTGGGATGTGTCTCACATCCAAGTCTTGAATGTAACTAAGGGTGCAAATGACTACAGTGTGGTTGTGACTTAAAAATTTGTGCCTGCAAAATCACTACATCAGAGCAACTTTCAGATTAGAATTCGCCTCTCACTGAAATTATCCAAAAGAATTGGGTAAGGTGAAATGATCATGCTGCACAAATCTTTCTGATTTTTAGGAACTAGAATACAGTCATATTTAGTGATGTTCAAAAAAACCCCATTCATACTGTACATTCATATTACAGCATGGTACAGCTAACGTTTCTCTTAATCCCCAATGTCTCTCACAGTAAAAATGGCAGGATGAAACTACCAAATATACTAAAAATATTGTATAAGAATTGGTGTTCTCCCACACATATGGGATACCTGTGTCTACTTAAGAGATTTATCCTGAGTATTCTACAGCCCCGGGAAATACTATAAACATGGCAACCACTGGACTGTTTCATATGTTCCCTCAAAGCTTATTACATTGGTTTATGCTTCCAGTAGAAGAAACAGTGGAAGTCAACAGCAAGGGGTGGCATAATTGGACAAAAATAACAGTATTATTGGCACATGAAAAACTAAAAAAATATTGATTACCTAAAGGATCTGAAATATGCACCTTATCTAGTGTCACTTCCATACTGAGGCTTTGAAACAGACACTGTAATTTATAACTTCCAATTTTTAAGTCATGTAAATGTGAAGTCCTCAGCCTCCCTCTCCAAAGTAACCCACTGAGATATATTTACTATTAAGATTTTATACGTGGCCTTATTGTTTACAATGTTTCTTGCCAGCAAACACACTGGGTGCATGAATACCTAAACTCAATGTAACCCTCACCACTTGCTACAAGGAGAAACTGGTTTTTTTCTGTGCTAAGTTGACATGGTAAGTTACCAGGAATAGAGTGAATATGGAGTAAGACTTCACACAGCAAAATAAAGAATCCACATAGACAGTAAACCCTGGATCCTAGCCCTGAAATCCTATTTTATACTCATTTCTTTGGCTTTGGGAAGACATTAGGACAGCCTGTAGCTTACTAGACATAAAACACTGACACTGACAATCCTAGTTGAAGCAGCTGTTCTGCAGATGCAAAGGAAGATTTAAAATGTTTCCCGGACAAGCAGCCTGAAAATTACTCTCTCACAGATGAATAAGCATCAATACGAAATACACTGTTACAAACCTTGTATTTCCATCTAACAGATAATGAAAAAACATCTGTCCATTGTGGTTATTTGCCAAGCAGCCAGACCAGCATACCATTTCACTATCTGTATTTAAGATATCCTACTAACAAACAAGACTTCTTAACAGTTTTCCTTCTGTCTGCACATGCTGAATTAAAACTTCATCATTTAACCCACCACTTTCAAGGCCAGTCATATACATAACTAGGAGATTAATTCCTGCAAGTGTAACTGTGTTCTTTTGGATTTGGTGAAGAAAGAGAGCTTTAAATTAGTGAAAATTAGTGTTAGCTTTTTATTCTGCAGTAATTCTTCAAGTTAAGCATAATATTTCTATGAACAATATGCTGTGCTCTCAATAACCAATTCTACTCCTAGTTGTCTCTCAGGTGTCAAAAACCAGTGGGTATTAAGAGATAAACTGTACCCAGCACTACTTTTGTCCAACAAATAACATGAAGAATATGTTGGCAATTAAAATTCATACAATGGAGTATTTTAAGTGAACACATTTTAGTATCAGTAGCAGCACATGTTGATGATGAAAAATACACAATGGCATGGTACTCTATGCTGTATTATGCAAATGGATGCAGCAAAGGTCAAAGCTTATCTCAATCTCATAATAATGTAGTCTGCAGAGAATAATTAATTTACAGTGTGCTTTCTTATATTGTGTACTATGACACTAAAAGCCATTTTATTCAGGAATTTTCTTTTTTTATGTTGCAGAGAGAAATAATTCCGAAGGTTTTCAATTTTCTCTTTAGGGACCAGAGGGGAAGGGAAGGCACAGTTCTTTATTTTCTATTAGTCTAGTAGCAAAACCAAGCTAAAATTAACCACCAAAGATACTGTGTTTTAACTGCTAAATGCTGTTAAATTTTGGTGTTTAGGAATGAGATTTCCACGCCCAACAGCTGCCTTATATTATGAGAGCAGAAGTGTTCGAACAATTTCCATGAAGCAAGCAGTACTATAAGGTTCAGTTATACTACACATTTCCCTACGGAGAATAACAATTTAGATGTATTACGTGTTTGTAAATTACTCAAGCCCTGTTCTGGGGATGGGAAGTGTCATCCAGAGCAGAGAGGTTATGAAGTCAGTAGCATAAAAAGCCAGGATGCTAACCTGTGTCTGAGGTGCTGGTAGGAAGGTGGAAACCGGTGTTCCCTGAATTCCGGTTCTGGCACTGTAAACCCCATCTTCTCCATACGCTGGTCCAGCTCTATTTTCCTCTGTCTGCCAAAAAGGACAAAAATTTCTTGGCTTTGTAAGAAAAATACTCTAAAAGAGCTGCTGTTCAGAGCAGCCCATGCTACGTTATGCAAACACTTTTTCACACCTATTTTTAAATACACATTACACATACAGTTTTAGAAAGAGTGGTTGTCTGACATAAGCCTCAAGAGAGCAGATCTCTAAGCAATAGGATGAGATGTTTGTGTTCTTTCAAATGCGAGGGATCTTATTCCCCACCCTCAAATATTTGCACTGCGTTGTCATTTTGAGCTGGAAGCTAAATATAGGTGCTTGGGAATCAGGTGGGGTCACACTGTACAGATGACAGAAAACTGCCGTGGTAAGGAAGGCTTAACTAGTCCCACAGCAAGTCTGTCATTACCCAGGAATTTTAAATCCCCAATTCCAGCTTCAGTTTGTTTAGCTTGTTTTCCCCTCTTATCTTCTAGGAAGGTACATGCTTGTGGTTGTTTCAAGACAATGTGAACAACATGATCTTCATGTGGTACAGTGGTCTCTAAAGCCCATTCCCTGCTGTTTGCACAGGTCAGAACAATCCTTGTGTGGTTTTTATGGCCTTCATGTGACCAACTTGCACACAGGCAAGAGCCTTTCTCCATCCCTAGAAGTTATCTGTCACTGTAACCTCGAGTGTCCATCACAAGATGCAGAACTAGACCAATGGCAATGCCATCCATACTAACACAGATCCTGTTGTCCTTATGTCACTTACCTTTACTCACTCCGAATGAAACACTGGCAATTTCCAGGGAAGGTGAAAATGCTGCAGAGTAGTTGATGTTGACAGTAGTTACTAAAAGGTCATTTGGAGACATTCATTAGTTGTTTGCTGTAGCAGACAGTCATTATTATTGGCAGCAGAAATTGGCAGAAAGCGCTGCTATTGTCAGAAAGCATTAACAGAGTGTCATTTGTCAATATGTGCTCTTCTACAGAGCAGCAGGCTAAGAGAACTCCATCTTTCAATTTAAATGGGAAAAAACCAGCAAGAACATCCTGATGTGCTTTTATCTGCATCTCCTGATACTGACATTGAAGATTCTTTAGGAACTCTGTATGAGCCCACTATCCTCTTTATCTGGGAGCAGAAAACCAGAAGAATATGCAGAAAGATTTTATCCTAAATTTCAGTTTCCAGGATTCTGCTATGAGTTTTTCCAGAGTGAAGAATCTCTGTGACTATCCACCTATTAGTCAGGCACACTTAGCACTAACTCCATTTCTAAGCACAGGTACTCAGCTGTTGTTATCTAAATGAACTCAGATCTGCTTGCCCTGCACTGGTAATATTAAGATTCAAAATCGCCTTTTTTTTTTTGCTCCATATGTTTGAGCAAACACAACCGTAATACATTTCAGACTTGGAAGGTGGAAGTAAAGTATAAATCCAAGTTGCATCTCTTTACAATTTTCCATTAAGGCGTTCCAATAATGGAATTAATGAGACTTTCACTTTAATGCTGTCAAGTTACATTAAAAGCGTTATTTAGCCCTCCCCAAGCCCACATTCTAATGAATGTCAAGTCTCCAATTATTAGATATTTAAATATTTGTACTAAGAACCTTTAATAATGAGAATACACACTGCAGATGTGTGCTGTTGTACTATTAAACTGAGATAAATAACGGGGGACAATTATTCCCAGTCTTAATAAAGCTGATTTTCTAATCAAATATCAACAAAATTACTTTTTTTTCAATATGGACACAATTGCACTAATAATTTAGAGTTATTATTTAATAACTTTTAAAATGAACACAGAAGCACTGTTAAATTTTTTTGTGACACCCTTCATTCTCCTACTAGCTTCCTTCACCTCAAGCACTCAGAAGACTTCTCATTCAGTAAAGCAGCCAAAGGCTGGTACTTCACTTTCATTTCTATCTTTGTTCCTGTCACAGGAAAGGTGACAAATGCAAGAAGACGGGAGAGGTAACAGAGGAAAGGGAATTGTTTATAGGACATCACCTTTGTTTTGTAGTGTATTTCCTTGCCCACCAGCCAGCTCTACATTTACAGTTAGGATGTCCCAACACTTTTCTGTAAAGAAAGAAAATGAGCAAGTAGTACACTTTCCCCATCTCAGTCCTTCATTTGTCTGCTGGATGCACTCAGTTTTCCAGGAGAAGTTAAAAAAACTGAAAGCCAGTGTAATACCGTGGGACAGGAATTTCGAAGCAACTGAATGGAAACTGGCAATAGCAGAAGTGTTGATGCAAATCTTGTCTTTAGGGTTGCTTGACAGCTTTGAGTACTAATTTTGACCTTGACCATAATTCTTTTCCTAATTCAAGAGCTTTCCTTTTTATTCTATTCATTAACAATGAAATTGAATTTTTAAATGGATTTGCATAGTGAAAGAAGGCGACATGTTTTCCCTTCAAAGATTTATGTGTTCTTAAGGGACTTGTTCATGTGCCCTGTTGGTGAATCATTGAGGAAAAGATGGTTGCTGTGTTACAAAAGCAATAAAACATGCAATTTACTAAAACGCTATCAGAAAATATTATGCATGGAAGAATGAGTCTGATTAGCTAACAGCAACAGATAGGTTTCTGATTGCAAGTTTTATGACTATTTGATAACACAAAGCACTATTTTTTCCTCAAAAGGAAGTCGCAGCACTCAATGCATTTGCTGAGCTTAGTGTTGTCAGCGCTATAAATCACTCAACAAGTTGCACTCTGCAGAAATAGAATCTGCACTTTATGGTTAGAAATTTACAGTGTGCTAATAAACTACTTGAGAGAGAATTTCTGATTTTCAGTATCTAGTCAAAAGAGCACTTATTGTTACAGTCAAAGGTATTTATTGCTGATAAAAACACAAATAATATCACCAGTTACTTACATTTTATAATGACCGTAGCTGACCTGGAGCAAGTTGTTCCTTACATTTAAAATCAGCCAAAGATTATAATCGTTGGTGATGGGTTTCAATTACACTTGCAAGACATAGTAATACAAGATAACTAGATGATACACTTGGATGAAAATTTCTTATTACATTTCCCTGGTTGGAAATAAAAAAAAAAATTCTTCTCTTGTCGTTCCTCATCTTTGGGGCAGACCGAATTATTCAGTTGCTTCAATGTATCCACAAATCACGTTTTCTGAGTGTTTGGTTCAAGCTCTATTGTGCTGATTCTATCACAAACAAATATTAATGGAATGCCACAATCGCACTTTCACTGAAAGGAAATCCTGAGGCACTACATCCTGGCACTGTCATACAGTTCCCAAGGGCAAGAGAGTCTTTGACTTCAGGAATAATGTTTATTAATAATTTTTTAATCTATTATTGCTATTTTACAGACTGATATTTATTTAAGGATTCGTAATTATTATTTGATTGCCATATCAAAGAACTTTCTGATAGGCCAGTGTTTGACACTAGAAAGAACCTAGAAGAAATGAAAATTAGTGCAGCATCATCTCTAAAAGTATCTGTTTGACTTGAGCTTATATTAAGGAAAAATTAGGCAGAATGCAGCTGAATAGATTGTGGCAGATCAGAAGTAACCAAGCACAAAAGAAAAGCAACATAAAAAAATAAGCCAGCAGCCAATTTAGCAGAAATGACAGGATAACCTTTTCTAGGCGTGTGGTCTGAAGTTTCATTAAGGCACAGGTTCCCAGACTATTTTCAGTGGAGATGCAGGTATTGAGACTGCAGATGTTGCACAGACAGCTCATTAGTCACACAGTGCTTCATTCACCAGGCTCCTTCCAGCTGAGAACCTCCACAGACATACAATAAAGAAATATTTAAAAGTGTGTTAATGATATAGACACATTTGTCTATAAGCAACCATCATTATTACAGAGAGGTCACATGCCTCTGTGTCAAAGGATGTCCTCAGATATTCAATAAAAGTCTTCCTAGAACCATCTCCATTAAGAACAGGGCTCATCCTGCAGAAGCCTTCAGCATCCCTACTTCCAACTGCTCCATTTGCCTCGCGGAAAGATCTCCCTTCAGCCGTATGGAAGCACCCGTTCGCTCAATCTGCTTCCCTCCCGTCTCGCTGGCATTAACTGCTCGTCTCCCGACACAGAGATCAGTCCTATCCCATTTGTTTAGCGCCAGCCTAACAAACACAAACTACAACAACCAAAAATTTCCTCTTTGCATTCTGACACTCCAAGACTCATGCAGTGCACTACGAATGACTTTTTAATTTGTTAAAATCTTCAAGGAGCACGATAAAACATGCAAATGAATGCTGGAGAATTTTGGAGTGTCTGGTGTTGGAGTGATGAGCTACAAACATCTGAAGGAGTTTAACAAGATTCCTTTGTTAGTCTGAATTGTGTTAAATAAAGTATTTTTTAAAAAAGTTCAGATTCTTCTCAAATTCATCACAGTTTTATCTTACAATGTTCTGGTCTGTCTGACACACAAATCCGCAGATTAGTCCTCTGGAAGAGCTACCTGGACACAAGATTCCTGTCTAAATAAAGACTCCTTCCGAGCTGCTTTTCCTGCTTCTGCGGCTCAAGAAACCACCCATTAAACTGATAACATCAGATAATTAGCACATAACTGCAGCTGCTTGCATATTTTCTGGTCTATTTACATATCCTTGAAACTATTATGCCCAATTAGTAGCTTGGCTTGTTTCTCCCTTCTAGCAGTGAGAAGGGAACAAGCTCTTTAAAAATGTGATCTCTCAGGCTTTCCACTGAATATGCCGCTCAGCTACCCTTAGGCCACTGCTATTAGGTAAAAAGCTGTGCCTTAATAAATCAGTTGCTGTTTTTCCCTTTACCTAGAACTCTGTACTAGGTACACGCACTCCATTGTGCAGATACTGCCAGCTGAGTACACTTCATGGTTAACAACCTGAAAGCAACTCCAATTTAAATTACTCCAATATTATATGCACATTCTCCCTGAAGAAATTTAGAATACTTGTGAAATACGGCTTTTAAGAACCTTGGTTTAGTCACTGAAACACCTACACATCTAAAAAAAAAAAATCTATTATAGCTTCTACAATTTTATGTTTTGCTTCACGGCTACAGTAAAACAAAATGAATTATTTTAGTGCCAGATTGCATATTTTAAGAGGAGCATTTAAAGTAAAGTATTATCTTGACTAGCACTAGAACATCAAAATACTTAGTGCCCCTGGAGGAATTGCCTTTTGCTCACAGCAGATTAGCAAAGACTGCACGATACCATATTAGATACTCAGATGTATGTGTTCCTCAGGCCAGTTTTATTTATCAGCTATGCATAATTCTGATGTCTTAATTCCTCCTGAAACCACAACTCCCTGCAGCTCGGTCCCAAGCAGTGAAGGCACATACTAAGCTCAGAACCCAGAGAGTGCTGCCACTCAGGATTCCCAGTACCATGCTCAGAGAGCTGGCCAAGCAGCTCCTCCCAAAGTGCCGGAGCAAAGTCCAGGGGTGGCAAGATAACTTACAGTCTATCCTGTGGGGCAATTCCTCAACAGGAATTAAGAAATGTACCGTTAGTAGACTCTTCTGTGTATCTGGGAAGGAGTTTAGCATGCTCCTTACCTGAGTTTACCAGACAGCTACGTAAATTTATTCTCCCCATCTGTTCTCCTCTTTCAAGTGGTGTCACTGCTCATCTCCGAGGGTGAATTCCCACTGCTAGGGCAATGGCAGCTACAGACCTGGCTTGTCACTTTTGTTGCCTAGCAGCAGGTCTTTGGGATCTTGTGACTTCTTTGCGAAAGAAGGTGCTAAGTCACCATTTGAACCCCCTGTCAAAATCGCCTCTGGAGATGGGTGATGTGCACCACCAAAGCCTCTGGAATGCCCAGTAGCTGTAGAGGCTGGGATTCTGTCACTCTCCAGAAACAGTAATCTGCCTTGCTTTGAGGACATGTTTTCATGGTGCTGTCAGCACAGGAGCTTAAGGAAAACAACATGACTGGTGTCCCACATTGCTTGTTCCCCTTCAGCCTCGGTGTTCAGGCTGGCTGCTTGCCACTCGTGCTGCTACTTGGGCTGGCCTCAGGTTACACAGATCTTCTCAGTGAATCTACTTGCAACACTCCTAAAAAAATCAGCATCCCCAAAACACTTTACAGCTCTAGAGGAAGGTTTTATTAAAGTAAAAAAATCATCTGAGAACACAGAAAAATCAGTGAATATTTCAATGGTTGCAGTTATGACAGATTGAATTTGCATTTATAATTTTATACTGTTTTACTTATGTTTCACCTATTTCAGAGGAATACAGTTTGGTCAAATATTCTACAGTTAATGCAGCATAGAAATTTGGCTGCCATTACCTGTATCAAAGAACATTTTTGCAGCCACTTTGTTAATCTCCAGCCCAGCATTTGCAAACAAAATTCACCTAGAGAACTTCTGCTTACATGGGATGTTCATGCATTTGTATCTTCTTCTGAAGCACTGTCGTAAAAATGAATTCTTTTATTGTAGCACATTTTTGAAAAAGCTCTTTCTGCACCAGAACCACAAAAATTTGACAGAAAAAAAATTAATAGAAATCTCGATTCCCTGCTAATTTGATGGACTGGCAGATCAGTTGCTCTTTGGCATTTCTGGCTGAAAAGTAGTTTAGGAAACACATGCCATGGTAATGACACAGGAGGGAAGAAAAGGAATCCACCCAGTATTGCAAGTGCTAAAAGAGCAGAAGGATAAACCAGGTCAGTGTTGACATTATGTAACATCCTCAACCAATTTTAACAGATGCTGTCTACCTTAAAAATACAACCCTTACAAAAAGGGCTGTGTCGCACTCTTGCAGCTTTAAACTTCAGTTTAGAAAATTCTAGCCTAAATTCCAGCTTAAGAACCTATTTTTGAATGAATCTCCATGCCTCATTTAAACAATTATGTCATTAAGTGTTTGGATTAAGCACTTTTGTAGTCCATCTGCACAATTAAATTCTAGGGGCTTTATGGTGGGAAACCTCTTGCTACAGTGAATGCAGCAGCCCACCTCATTTACATGCAAGCCAGCCATCATCTCATTCCCTACAACATGCATAAAAAGAAAAACTATTTTAATACTATCCCAAATGTACGTGACAGCACAAAGTGCTTTCAGCTTTACGGTATCCATTACAATTAATTATCCAGAAGTCCTTGGCACAAACTGTGAAAAACCCTTTCTTTTGAATAAATGGACTCCATCAAAATTATACAGGCACCTGAACTGACTGCAAATGAATGCAAATATTCACTGGCATTTTGTTACAAACAAAGGCCTTTTCTCTGTCCGAGTTGCTTGACACAGGATTTTACTGACCTGGATTTCTAGTGTAACAGAGCATAATGGTTTTGTTAGCAGATAAAGCTAAGAAGGTGTGGTTTATGATATTTCAAGAGATAAGGCCAATAACAGGAGAAAATTTTAATGTTTAATATAATTTTTTTGCTTTTATAAAGCCAATAGAAGTATTTCACAATCACTCAGTTTATTCGGTGTCAGACTGCTCATTACACTAACTACCATAAATCAAGTAACAAATGAAAAATCTCCCAGAACGTCTCATAATACATGAAGAGGAAGAACATCCAAGTAGACCACAGGCTAGAAATTTGTAAGTGGAAGGGATAAACTAAATTACCATGAAAAACTTACCTAAGCACTAAAGTTCTGTTTAGTTAGAAGGCTACTGAGTTGACAAAATGCTCAAAACTTACTAATGAATTCCTTCTCCCTTCAGGACTGGAATAGCAGAAAAGAAAAGCAGCATTTCACCATTTCAATTCTGTGTTAAATCCTGTCTTTTTGACACCCCATTTGTCAAGGTTAATATTTCCCTTTCATTGTCCCTAAATAAATTCTGCTTATTATAGTTACTAAATTTACCTGGCATTTTATAGTAGAGTCAGCATTTGCTCTGTTATGAACTCTGTATTGTAGGTATTTAAAACTCTCTCCTTCCTCTGGGTGGAATTATTTCTGCAACAATGGCTATTCTAGGTGTCTATTTTGGGATGGACCTATATTAAAGCTACTGCAAAATGCTATCATTAAAATACAAATGCAGAAGTACTATACTCCCCAGATTGCTTCATCCTTGTTCCACAGCACTTACATTTGTATTGATTTTATAATGAATGCACATGAGATGAGGGAAATGCTGACTCCTCTTGCTCTGCCATGTTCATTGCTGCTTTTCTTGTCTAAGTGAGGTACAGTGTCTCACTGAACTATTAAAAAAGAAAGACTAGCAGTAGGGGAATAAGTTCTCTTGCAGCATGACCATTGTAGGGCTTCTCTCATTAGGCCCTACATATAACTAGCTTAGTGCATTAAAAAAAAAAGTGTGACACCTGTGATTTAGTACTCTCTAGAATGCTCAACTTGAAAGAAATGGCAGTTCAGAACACAAGTAAAACATTGACTGGAACACCACCAGCAAGCATGCTCCCTATCCCTTCACCCACAGCATACAGAGATTCCATGTAAGATTTCAAGTGATGATGGTAATGAGTTAGGCTGAAATAAGGTACTAAAACACTGCCAGTCAGAGGTTTGAGAAGTTTTCCCATGACTTTAGTCCCATTTTCTTAGCTGTGAGACCTCTTGAAGACGTCATTTACTTAGGGATAATATCTAAACCATTTGCTGGCATTAGGAAGATGGAGATGGTAATTCATTGCCAGTGTAAGTACAGCTCAGAATGCCAAAGGAGAGCAATGCTGAATTCACACTTCAACACTGACCTTACCCAGATAAATCCTGTCAATAAGATACTTTCCCAAAGGCAATGCACAAAGCACATTATCATAATTGTCTTATTGTTCCAAAATTAGTTCACCTGATGTGTTTAATACTACTAGATATACCATTCCCATAAGACAATTAATACCAGGTAACAGACACAATGTCAGAGCTTATTCCCAGGTACTCTGCTTCAGAGACAGCTTCCTATTTGCTTTGCAGGCCATGTCAGAACTTACTGCAAGCTCACAAGAGACGGTACGTTCACCCTGAAATGGATGTGGGGAAAAGAATTAAAATATTATACTTTAGACCTCAAAATGGTTATTTGTACATTACACCAAATTAGAAGAAAGTTTGACACTTGTGTACTTTATGCAAAAAAAAATTGTATTACCTGGAAATACTAATAAAAACACCCTACCTTTTGTGTTTGACATGTGGACAGTTCTGAATTTTCCCTGAAGTGTGAGTCTGTTCTGAGAGATCGCCGAGGCGAAAGACTTCCTGCGTTACCAATACTTACTTATTTGATCCAGGTCCAAAATCTGTTTACAGACACTACTGAAGAAAATCATGACCAAGAAAGCCAGGCCACGAAATCACGTATGCCAAGGGCATATGCCTAGGGCTTGTTATGAGTAACTGGCAATCTGCTTCATATTAAGCCAAGGAGGATGTCTGAACCTATCAATGGATAGAGAAGGTTTTTTACAAGGGTGTGACTAGCTTTTTTTCCACCACCAATGCAGCAGTGTTCTAAACCTTTGCAGGCAGGAAGAAATAGAAGCAGTGTAACTGCATGAGATCTGTATTGACAAATTAAAAAGTTTCAAACTTCTGTTGCCCATTCAAGTACTTTGCTGTTATCAGTTACAGATTAAACTTCTTTCCACATATACCTGTGGCTGAGTTTTGAGTTAAGTACCTTGGATACAGATAGCAGCAGAGTTGGGTCAAACAGTACTTGGTTCCCCACTATTTTATCTATATCTCTACCTGGGTTTTTAATACCTTCAGCACACTACTTTAGATCTCAAAGACAAGGCTAATTGGAATTCACAGGAGGCAGAGAAAAGAAAACAGTACAATCTTCTGAAAATAACTTTTAGAGGCTTTTAATTTCAAAGAGGCTTTCCTCCTTTTTAAGAGATGCGGTCTCTTGCCAACTTTCTCATAAGAACAGGCCAGTTTAAATACATCACAAAAGCACAGCAAGCAGTAACAAAACATGCTCCATTATACCAGTGATCCCAGTTGTTACACACTTGGGGTTACTGGCCAGAGCCCCAAGCTGGGAAGCAGGAAGCATTACAGAGGGTGGTGAAACACTGTGTAATGACCTTGGAATAGGATCCACAATTGAGAGTGAGATGGAACTACAAGGCGCACTGAGAAGTCTGGAAAATCCATGACAAAAATTGCTGCAGCCATTTTAAATTTTGTTAGGCACCACCTTTTTATTGCCAGCAGATCCAATGGTACGTAATGCTGTGATTCCCTGCTCAGACCTGAATTGTTCTCTAGTAAAACTTCCACGATCTTCTGGATAAATTTGGTCCCTCAGCACTACTGTGGCGAGAAAGAAGCTTAAATCTAAACTTGTACTTTCGGTACCACTTTAGGCAAGTTCTCAGGAAGTCTTCTTTCAACTGCTGTTACACAGAGAAGGAAACAGAATACACCATTACAAGCTTCCCCAGGTTCCGAACTAAGGAGATTTCACTACTAAAATGCTATTCAAGCAAATCATATCCTTCTTTCAACTTACTTGAAAAGAGCTTCCAAGATAGCTTCTTTCATAGATAAAAATTGTTGCAGTAAAACTGATTAAAATGTATTACATTATTTATAGTTCAAAGTTATCTCTGCTTCAGGCAAGGTATTTATACCTTTCATCAGGATTAACTATTTTTACCAAGTATTTTTGAAACTTATGTCACTCAATTTTAATTCAATCCATTACACCTGTAAGTCTATTTTGGAGAGATTTCTGCGGATTTATTTCACAATAGATGAGCTTAATGTGTATTTCAGTGGGAGACAGGATGGGTGCTTGGAGAGATATGGAGAGATGATCCACGTATTAGTCTCCTAACAGAAGAATTTAGTATTAAAAGAGAGAGATGTGAAATGTACACACTGGCTGGTGTTTAAAGCTTGTTTCAATCCATCTTCTCTTTCATACCTGAAATATATGCTGAAGCCACTGATAACACCTCCTTTGGGAGCACATACTATTAGCGGCTATTAACACACACTGACTGCTCTGTTTGTCAACCGATCATTTTACAGTGGTGCAGTTACACCAAGAAAGCAATTTCTGTATTGTTTTCCTAAATTTAAACAAAAGGCTCCCAACGTTGCACACAGCCCATCAGGCACTTCTCTATTTACTTCGTGTTAGCTGCCGAGGGGAGCTCCTATATCAAAACTAGAAGTCCTGAAGAACTTAACGCAAATTCTACAGGTTGATTACATACTGATAGAGCCTGTCCGAAAAATTCTCAGTTTTTTGGGTCATTTCTAGAAAGAGTGAAATTCTGCTCTTATAACCAATGTATCATTCTTTTTCTTTTCCTCATACCAAAAGGTACAGCTGCATTACATTTCCCTGTGCTGCAACATTTGCATGTTGATTCCATTTAAAAATGTTTAGGTATTTGTTCAGCAACTTCCTACACACTGAAGGATTTTTTTTTTCCCCGAAGCAAAAAAACCCCCGAACTAATCATCTTCTCTCTCTTGAGCACAAATGGAAGTGTCTGATACTAAAAAATAGCCAGTCTGGTATTTTTCAGCTACATTTCTAAAAATGCCAACAGAAGAAATGCCTTTCAGTCCAAGTCTTCTGAAGCAAATTGATTCGGTTTGGTAAGCACTACCCAGCTGCCTCGGTGTCATCTGGAATAAGTAGATACATCCTTTGCTTTGTAAGATCCATGCTCACAAATTACTGTGCATCATACCTGCCTCAACATTTCCCCGAGCAGCTTAATGAGATCCTTGTTGACTTCAATCTTACTAGGTGTAAACCTGAAGCTGCTGTTGGAAGTCCCTGGCATTTGTTCAATGTTTACTTGGCACATCGTACACTTAATATTTCAGCTGAGAAATGACTGGTGCTGTGTTTTGCACAACATTCTCAGACAGCTTAAAAGGACAGTAAGGCTAAACACAGTCCTTTGCTTATTCTGTTGTTTTGGGGGAGACGTTTTCCATCTCCCTGCCATACATTCCTGCTTTATGCAGCAGCATTTGTTTACATTTGCATGATACATCAAACACACTAAAAGCTCTTTGTCATGTTTTATCAATGTTTTCCAGATCGTGTCCTGCTTCCAGACTGACAAGTTAGACAAGGGAATTCTTGTTGGACAGAAAATTAACTAGACTCACAAAATTTCTTCAAATACTTGCAGATTGATGGTATGCTGCTTTTCCCTTAAGAGACAACATGCACATAAAGAAAATGAAAATAAATTTTTTTCTCAAGAAGCAACTCAAGCTATTTAGCAAGTAATAAGAAAAAACCCAGTATATATTGATTATTTTTGAATCCTTACACTCAGAAAACAATCCATCATGCCTTGCTTCTTGGGTGAAGAGTTTAGATAAGATTCAAATGCAGGGATGAGGTTAAAGCAAAAAAAAAGAAGACACTTACTGGTCATGGACAGCTAAGGAATACCAGCTCTACCAAAACCATTGCTGTGAAAGACCCTTTTTGAGGAAATAAGAGATACATTTGTGTCATTCTTTCAGGGACAGTACCTCAGTAACTCACAGCAGATGCCATTCTGTTATTCATCCTATTCTCCAGCTTTCAGACAAACTCATACACTGGATTCCTTGCATCATACTACAGACCATACTCTCCATATGAGATGTAACACATCCACCGCACTATGTAGAAAGAAGTGATGAAGGTACCGTGAGTTATTATCAGAATGAAATCCCTGTTATTTTCTGGTAAGCTGCTTTAATTTCACATAACTTGGATACTTTATTTTTCAAGAATATTTATAGGTTCCTGTAACTTAAAAACAGTAACTTATCTCCAAAACTCTGCTATAAACTCTTTAATTAGACACTGAATAGTCCATCAAAATTCACTTAATAGGTGACACCGACTGTTATTTTTACTGTGTTTTTCTGATCTTGATCTTAATATCTATGGATCTCCACACAAAACTCTCTGGCAATAGCTTTACTTCTTGGTCTCTCAATGTTTTGAAGCTGTGGACATTACCTCTAAAAACACGGTTTGCTTACAAATTTCCAGATAGAAAAAGAAAACATTGCTGATTTTGGATTGGCCTCAGCTTGATAAAGTACTTGATAAAGTTTAACAATGCTTCCTGCAGGATTTTGGAGTTGTATACCCTTCCTTCCAAAATAGCTTTCTCTAGTTCAAACACTCTACAAGGAGCATAAGGTACTTCCACAGATTCTTTTTATTTGGCCAAACACAACAAGGAGTTTTTAGTATTAGTAACACAAATCCATAGATCTTTTAAATAAATCACATCAAACTCTCCAGTCCCAAACATGAATTTATTCCAGTAAGCAAGTCAGCTTTATCTCTAAGCAATGTTGTCAATGTATTCTCAAGGTTAAAACTGCAAACAGTCACAAAACGCAAGAAGCAGCAAGAGCTGTACTTTGTCTGTAACCTTTTCCCCGATAGCAAAAATAACAAAAGTGACACCATGATACTTTCTTACATTAATAAGAAGGGTAATAAAATATGGTTGGGATTAGCATTTGAGAAGCTCAGGCTTGCGGACCAAAATGCCTGCTGAAAGTTACGCCTGACCAATTGCTTCTTAATGAAAGTTCTTAAAATAATGAGAACCAAATCTGACATTTAAAGAAAAGAACAAGAACATTTGTCTGCTTAATTACATTAAGCCTGAAAGCATTTCAGTTCTATACTTTTTCCTTTCATTATGGTATTATATAAGCAGCATTAGAACAAGAAAACACTATGTATTATACTTTGGTAATTCCACTTTCTAAAAAAACCCTTTACACTATGTCAGAAGCCAAATAATGCGTTTCCTTACCTTACAACTTCACTGCTTTAACTTACTTATAAATATATAGATGGGGGCTGTTTGCTTGGCTTTGGGATTTTTAAAATTTTTCCCTTGACTTTATGCCTCAGGGTAATTATAGACAGGTGGTACCTGTTGCTACTATAGAATTCAGAACATTTCACTAGAATACCTCCTTTGGCCTGCCTCCTTAATTACACCAGTCATGTCAGGGAGAAACAAGAGACACTGTCATCAGAACGCTGAGACCTCAATTACTTTTTCTTTTTTAAACTTGGGAGAAAAATCACACTGAAATTGTTTGTGCAGTATTCCTTACCCTTTGCAATGATGGAGGAATTTTACTCTGCTGAGTTGACTTTTACATAAAAATCACTAATACCAAAAAGCTACATGCAGCAAGAGACAGGGTCTTCTTGTTTATAAACATTTTGGGAAGCAAATCCTTTGTGAGAGATCCAAAACAGGTATAAAATGGTAATACCGATATATGCTGATATATAAGGGAGATGGAAGGCAGCACAGTAAACATCAAATGCAGGATTTTCATATAAGAAATATTAACCCAGTTTTGGATAAAATAGAAAAACTGGCATCACTTTTTTTCTTCAGTTTGGTAATTGCTGTTACAAATACACTTACACTGGAAGTCAGAGCAGCAGAACCCAAGTTAAATTCACTCTTGTTTCCTATAGAAAGTACTTACATTCCTCAAACAAGAAATATTTTCCAAATTAGAGTATTATTAAGAGGAAACTGGAATGAACACAAACTGTCATCCTACTTGGTAAGGCAGCACAAGGAGGGAAAAAGAAAATCACAGTTTTGCAGGCATAAATTTTTTTCTCAAAGCAAAATTGCCTGGATTTTACCAACAGAATGTCCTAAACAAATTTCTTAACTGACATCACCATCTGGGTTAACAAAATCTCTTGTAGGCTGAAATATAAAAACTTTCAAAGCAGGGATTTTTCAGAGTCATTTCCCCGCAAGAGAAACTGGCTGTTTTGATTCCACCATCTGGCTGAATCATATTCTACCTCACGAAGTTGTTGCACGGCTAGTAAGATAGATGTTAAAAATACTAAAAAAAAGTAGTCTTTTCTGTGCCATTATCACGATGATAGTTTCCTGAATGCTGTTTTCCATTAGCACATGGAATCACTCAGATGTTTAGCAGCTCCTTGTCACATAAAGCTGCACCCCAGTTTGGAATGTCTTGTCAACACGGCTACAGTTGCTCATGACTTACTTTTTGCACCTAAAAAGCAAAGGTTCTTTGGCCTCGTGGAACCCAACAAACACAAAGGAGTATATTTTTAAAGGCTGCTGAATTTTGAGAAAGCAACACAAATATGACAGCAAGAAATTAAATTACGTATTGGTCAAAAAATTAGTTTGGCTCCGAAACTACACTCTTTCATTAAATAAATAAAAACAACAACTCCCAGACTTTCCCTGTAAAACACAAGTGACATACATTCACTATTTTTCAGTAAGCAAAACCAGGTTGACTGCAAAAATAGAACTCCATGATTTAATGGAGAAGAAAACTTTCCTTAAGTAAGTAATTGCAAAATATCGGAGGAACTCAAGCTTATCTGTTAATTATTCATGTTTCTGTTTTCATTTCCAGCTACTCTCGAGCTGCTGATGCTGGCACTCTCTACTAGGTTTAAGCATCCTTTCAGCTCAACTCTGCCAAATTAAACTGTCACTTTCTATTAAAAAATCTATAGCGGGAGGTTTTTAATCTTCTGATTTATACTTTGTAATAGGAAGTCAAAGTTTAAATTAGGACAGTATCAGCTTATGAAATAAAGCCTAAGCAGTGCAGCGACAACCCCAGTAAAGAAAAATCTCCTGCTTGCATTAAAGTGCACAGCAGAACAGTTTTAGTTTCTATCTTTTGGAAGGTTTTATTTTACACAGCTCAAGTCAGTCTCACACTCTTATTTAAAATAGCAGTGGCTGTAGATTCAGTCAGGACACACCTGAAGGAAGATGTCACTGGCCATCAAGTGTCTGAACTGTCCCTGATTTTATTGACCTGCTACACACCCCCAGCCTCTCTGCCTTTCAGGTGTATTAAGCAGGCAATGCATAACTCAGTTGAATTAACATTTCCTTATGTGAGCTGCTCCCTCCTGAAATTTTCTTAAGGATCTACGGACTCCACAACTCACTGTGCTGAAAATTAAACCAACTTTAGTAATTCAACAGCTCTATAAATATTATTCTCTCATTTTTTAATGTGAGTACAATCTTTAAAAATAGAGTACAGTAATAGTCCTATTTATTTCCCTTTAATACTATCTCTTCTTCAGATTTTTTTCCTCCTAAGCTTTTCCACTCCCATCTTCTTCAATACTATCACTCCTGTATTTTCTATCACTTTACAGCTGAAGAAAATTTAGTACCAAGATGTGTTAGAGACAGGGAGAAAGTGACCTCAGTGTGGGAGAAACAATTTAGTAGGGTTGCTATCACACAATTGCTCATAAAATGATTATTTACTGCAATTACTAGCACTGTCTCCAGCATGTTGTGTCTCATGAACTCAAGATAATTTTTAAAGAAGTTTAAATCACCTGTAAGCGTAATCTTGTTATGACATCTTTACCTTGTCACATGAAATTTTACTCCCATTCTCCTTTTATCCTAGGGATATCTAGTTCACTCCTATTAATAGACATTACCCTCTTGTTTGGCTCGGCATGCTCTGCTGTGCTGGATTTCACTGGAGCCGACAGCTACAGCTGTGGCTCAGCCAGAACTGACTCCCTCTTGGCACAGGCTGAACGAGAAGAGAGATTAGTGAGAAGAACGCAGAAGCTGACCATGATACACTCAGTACCCAATGCTGCAAGGTAACGAAAGGATAATTAAACTTGGTAAAAAGACTCATGTAGACAAAGATTCCTAGAAAGGATTATATTGCCAATCATATTCTATCAGGGCTTGAGAGACTGAATCCTTGGATAAATTAGAAGAATAAATGTAGACTAAAAGCAAAAGTTTAAATGTTTTATTTTTTTATATACTTGTTGTGACATTCAAATTTAGTTCAGACTTTAGCAACTAGAAGGTTTCTGGACATCTGTTCTGCAATAATATGTAGCGACATCTTTTCATGTATATAGAATTTTTAAGATCAAGACAATGAACTCATGTCTCTTCTCTACACCAGCTAGATCTTATGCACAGAGTGGGGAGTTCTGAGAACATACTGATGTGATGGAGTGATCTTCATGTTCCTCTCTACCAGACCTAGAGTGTCCAAGAGCACCTACAGAACGCAGTACCAACAGGCTACTTTTGCTGAATAACAGTGAAATTTTTCAAAGTGTATTGTTGTACACAGTTTGAAAACGCAAACAGCCCCTTTAAGTGACAAGGCAACCACAGCATCATGCTACTGCTGCTTCCTATACTTGATTTACACTTACTCTTCTCTCGTCCTGCCCCACAGCTGCTTTTGGCATACATTATTTGGACCAAAAACCTGATCCTCCAAAGTGTGACACTACTACTTTACTCAGAAGAAAGCCAAGTTGCATTTCAAAGCTCCACAACTCAGATTTCATGTGGATTTATCTGGAAATTCCATTGCAAGTAGTCACACAGGTAACTTACAGCATGTGAAGTATCCCTTCTTTTGTTTCAAACCCATGACCTGCTGCTTCATTTGAGGCCCTCCATCTACCGCATCACTGAATTCATCATTTATTCAACCTTTCTGCCCTCTTTGCCCTCCACCCACTTTTTGCATTTCCCAACTGAAGAGATTTCAAGCAGCTATTCCTCACATGGAAGCCATTCCACAATTCTCATTCTGATCTCTACAAGACCTGCTTTTATCGATCTTTGATGATCTTCTCCCTCCTACTACAGGCAAAAAAAAGAGAAAAGAACTTACTTTCTGGGATGAACAAAGCTTCCAGTTAGTGGTTTAGAAAGCAACAAATTCTAGAACTGATCATAACGAGACGGGAGTGAAAAGCTGGTTGTCATCACCATTGCCACAGTGTATGACAATGGCATCACAGGCCCTCCTCTCCCCCTCCCTGTTTATGCCTCATCCACTTTGCTTACATGAAAATCTGAAATCTCCAATTATGTAATAGAAATTAAACCAAATGAGAACATCAGAAATTGAATACTGTGATAACAGTTTCCTGCACAAATGGGGCAGAAAGTCACCATATGAACTACACATTATTAACTTTAATTATTCAACAATTAGAAGAATGTTTTCATCACAAGACTTGAAGAACGCCTGTCTCACGTACAGCCTGTTTTCAAGAAGGCAGCAATTTGAGATACAGCTTTTTAAGCAGCATGCCCCATTGGCTAAATTCAACATTTCTCTGCTCACGTGGGAGCAGGTTAGATTTTAAGCACCCCTCACACTTGGTATAAGGAGTCTATAGACTGAACAACAGCATTCACTGAAACTGTTCAGAATTCTTTTTCTATTATAAGCAGCAGAGAACAAACAATCAGTACTGTAATTCAAGCAACTCCTAAGCCTAAACTCTACTAATAAATGTGACAGAATCCCTAACTGAATGCACAAAAGCTGTTGGGAATTATTTCCACTCAAGAAAACAGTTGAAATCACCCCATCCCTGCGAGGGAAAGCAAAGATGAGCTTCTTTGTAGTCCAAAGCTTTTCTGAAAAAATCCATGGCCACTCCAGGATATGAATAAGTTTTCTAATTGCCTTCCTTGTGCCCTCGGAAAAGTTACTCTGTCACTGCTATCCTCACTGGGAGCTAAGCATTCAGAGGGTCAGTACACACTCTTTTTAAAGGGGACAATATTCTTGCATCGGTGATTTAATGCACAAACACTTAAAACGCACAGGTTTAAGACTGCTTCCTGATTGGAAAACAATTAACCACTAGAGGGGTGGTACCTCTGCATTAGGTATTCCTACCCCGACGCAGTTTGTCCTGATACTTGATTAATTGTCACTATGAAAATAATTTTCTTCACGCTCTGCTAACTATTCTAAAGGAGTCTTTGTCTGACAATAACTTCAAATGCCAATTGCTGTGACAGACTCCTCTCCTTTGAATTGTTTGGATCTTTGATGAAGACATACCGCATTTATCTTGGCTCAAATCTAAGGTGATAACCCCTGAGGCTCTCCAGCATGCTTCTGTCCCCATAAGGTACATGTGATATTCTACATTTACTAGGAAAATATATAATAAACACATTAATTTAATAATTAAACTGAAAAGTATAAACCCCATATTTTAAAAATACAGGAAGACTAGGATCTACACATACAAGAATATACCCAAGGGAAAAAATTATTTATTATAATGCTTCTATGTGGGAATTAAGTTGCAGTTATAGACATGGACCCTTTATTAAAGTCTTTTTACCCTATATTGGTCCCCAAGGCACTGCTCAGTAACCTGTGATCTTTTCTGAGGATTATGAGGCTAAGTGTGAATTACAGGAAAAGTGTGAGTTCCATCACACCTGTAGTTCTGCCACCTTTGCCATTTGTCTTTTTCGTTCTGAATTTTAAAAAGTTGCCAGTGCTTTCTGTGAAAGCACAATTGCAAAACTGCTGCCTGCTTCTCTCACCAAGCAATTCTAATAACTTCATAAAGTAACACAGAAATAGGAACTTTAATTATCACTGAAAAATCAACCACAATATCAAGTAAATTTAATGTGATGGTGGAAAAGTTTTCCTAATTCAGTACCTACCTCATACACCTTCTCAAACTCAGAGATTTAATAACTGCACCCTTCAAAGGAATTATTGCAGAATTCTGCATCTGGAAGAAGACTGGGTCATTTTAATTTTTTTTCTTTAAAGTATGTTATAATTCAGTGCAGATCCATGTAAGTTTCCTGAAAAACCTTAAAACCTTTTCTGGTTTGGCCACCACCTCGAAGGCTCCTGTAATCACTGTGTTCAAATTTAGCAGCATTAGTGTAAGTGAAGCAGATCTTAAGCTTGAACTTGTAAAACATCTACCTTGCATTTCTGAATAGACAAATCAATTAATTCCATTAAATAATAGCTATCTGCTTAGATTCTCACAGATTTATTATGGGGTTATTCAGGAGATGTTATTTCTTTCCTCATCTGAAGTTTTGAACAGTGGATAAGTTATTCCAGAAGTTCACAGGAGGCAAAACTACAAAGCAGCTGAGGTGTTTAGGTCAATAAGAAGAACAAGAAGCAAGAGCAAAACAAAATTTTCAAAGATGCAGTATTTTCTTCCTAACACAGCTGAGAAACTTGACTTCTCAACTCCTAATAAAAATGTAGTATAGTGCAAGTGGGAAGCAATTATTTCACTTCCTTAAAACAAACATGACCATTTCTACCTCTCAGATCAGTTTGTGCAGCTCTGGTGCCTTCCTGTGAAGTTTCAGATTGATTTTTTTCTTATTATTAAAAGTGTCTTCCATAGAAGAAGTGCCCTCTGTTTTTCTAGTTTAATAGTTTGGAGGTTTTTGCCAATAAAAAAAAATGAAATTCTCTCTTTAGTAGATCATCTCGTAAAATAACAGTGTACAAATAACGTGGGTAAAGTGATATCTCTTATGTTTCTCATAACTAACAGGATCAGATTTAACTTAATTGCTCAGTTAAAAATTGCAGAACATGTACAAAATCTTTTATTTAAATATCTCTTGGTCATCTATAAAGGAATTACACTCCAGCCTGCAGCTGACGCCATACATATGACTGAAGTTCAATTACACAAATGAGGGATCCCAAAGACATTATTCTTAAAACAGTAAGGCTACTACCTGAATATTAGGAAGACAATGATTTTTCATGTTCCATTTTACCGAAATGTAACAAAAAAAAGATTAAATTCTAACAAAGTCAGATGTGCCATTAACACTGGGTGAAAATAAAGGAGAAAAACCCTCCTTTTCAAGTTCTAAGCCTCCAATGCCATCATTTCTTACCATCAGGTGACAGCATTGTGTAACACTTTCAATTCCCTGATTTAGCTGGAAGTAGAGGAACACGTGCAACATGGTACAATTGTGTAAGACAATGCACTTGTAAGCTATAACTATCAGAACAATATGGGGACTGTTTTTAACGCACAGCTGGACTAGTGATGCACATAACCAAGCAGAGACAGACAAAACAAGCATGAATACCTTAGTAAATAAGCCTTCATCTTACTCTTCCTTCTTATTAAAATCCCGAAAGAATTTATATTGTCTGAATACTTGTATACTGTCCAAAGGTCGCTCCATTTCATCACAGTACCATTTACTTTCCAGGAATCACTTTAGTGGATTTTAAGATTAACACTTGGAGATGTAGCTCACAAACAAATGCCATTGCCATTATGCCTCCTTTCTCAATTTTGAGTATTTAGCTATCCATACACATCAATAGCCGTTCACATGCCCTCTAATCAGAAAAGTCACAGCTCAATGCACCCAACTCACTTTTCTCCCTGAGGACTCAGCTGCCTGGCTAAAACTTGGGCTAAAAGCAGGGAAACGCTGAGGCAAGTATCAGAATACCTGTCGTTTCTATGAAGGCACAGGGGCCCTGGGGCAGTGTGGGTATTCCTGCCTGTTCCATTATGCAAAATAGTACCTGGCAAAACATTTGAGTGCAGAGGTATCCAGGCTACCTGCTGTGCTCGGAGAAGCACTACACCTGCACTAGCACAATATTGTGCCTGCTTTCCATGCCCTGCTTGGTTCGGGAACAGCTCAGTCATCTCTGAGGCGCTGCTTTACGATGCCATTTGTATTCTCTTCATCTCCCTCTACAGGTTTTCAATCAGCTCATTCATTCCCGTGATCACAACGACAACCTCTTCACTGGTGACTCACAGACCTACAGCCAGCTCTGACACATTTTCCTATATTCCATTCAGGATATCAACATCTTTTTCTGACATCTCCCCAGGGATGCATCTGTCAACTGAGATTTCAAAGGGGCCTAGATGCCCACGGAATTGCAATAGGATTTCAGTTCCTTGCTGCACGAACATTAAAGATGGGCAACTCAAAACAGTTCTGACTCATCTTTTCCCTGAAAATTAGCATGCACTAAGTCAGTAATGGTAAGTGCACAATCAAACAACGCACTGGACTCAGGAGAAACTGTCCTTCTTTAAGTACTTGCCAGTTCTTAACTATCACAGAGCTGGGTTTGAAAGAGTACTATTAAAATATTGCTATGATATTGACTAAATTAGCGACTTTTTTGTGTTGAAGGCACGGGCTGTATTTCAATTTAAAGGGGAGAAGAAAAATAATAGAAGAAAAATTGATTTTTACTGCCTGATATTTGTTTGCCTCTGGGAATATTCTCTTTAAATTTGAAAACCTGCATCTTCACACAAGTCATAATCTTCCATCTCATGCCCCAACGTTGGCAGTAAGCCCTAATTATTATTTACCACCTTTGGCTGCTACTACAATATAAAACACTACACAAGATGGTTATCTGGCTTACTGCAAAACAGATGAGTTTAGCAGCTGGAAATCTCAATTTGTAAGAATGAATCGAGGAACTCTTGGTATAACTGGTTTAAGTGCATTTCCGTATCTACAGTCTTTAATCAGAGAACCTTAAAATGGTTTGTCCTCAGAGGGACCTTAAAGACCATCTAGTTACAACACCCATCATAGTCCTAGTTTTTTAATCCTAAATATTTTTTCAGCAATAACTTAAGTGTTTTCTTGGTACTGTTGATAGAAACACACAAACAAGTAATTGTTTAAGTGCCACCATATGCTAAGCTGTAGCACTGTCTTGTGCAGAGACACAGCAGAAATTCTGCTGACAATTACACCTTCAAGTTTATGATTTAAACCACAATGTAACAGATATTAATATCCACTGTGGATGTTCTTCCAACTGCAGTGTAAAGGTGATACCAATCAAGATCTCACTTTTCACAGAATTAAACCTTTGCATAAACATTAATCCTTTTACTCTGTCTAGAGCTGTGAAGAACTTCGTAATATAAGCCACTTCCTATTTCACATTTTAGGAGCATGAACTGCTTATGGTGCATTTCTATAATGAAATGTGCACCGCTAATTTTGAACAACACTTTAGAAATATTAGCTTCAATCCTTGAGCTAATTATTAAAATCTGCTTTCAGTGAGAAAATACGCTCAAAAGCACCATCTGTTTTCATAGAAATAACTGTTTATTTTAAATAGGAACTATTCTTTTTGTTGTTGAAATCTGAATGGTGTGCTGCACATTAACTTATATTATGTGGTATGTATATTTTTTTTACCATTTCATTAGATCTCTATGCAGTTTTCTGAGACAAATGCCATTCATAAGCAATGAATGTTTGAATCAAGTAATTGCTCAGAAAACCTCCAATATTATCCAGAACTATACAAGAGGAATCATCTTTTTAGTACTGGCATGTCAGCAAAACAGCTCATCACCCATTAACTGCCTCATTCCATTGTGTTTCACAACCGTGCTCAATCTGTATAAATGGAAGAAAGGCAATCTCAGTTTGAGTGCCTTCACTACAAAAAAGAACCCCACATCTTCTGTTCAGTTTCTGCAGCTCCTGATGTCTAATTTCCTGTACAGCACTCACTATGTGGTAAGCAATTTGCAGAAGGTACACTAGTCCAAAAATAAACACAGCTTCAGAATAAGTTTGATCACTGTTCAGAAAAGCAACTGACAATTAGTTGATTACAAAAAGCATTAATCTTAAAAACAGTGTTTCTCACTGTGCTGAAACCCTATAAATACCTAAAATTCACTTGGATGCCAGCTTCACCATCCCTGCCGCTTGCGTCGCATAATAACCCGTTCCTGCTTCAGACTAACAGAAGAAATGGCAATCATAATTTCAGATAAATATACTGATTGTCATGGGGCTGTAAATCTGTCAGGAGACAGAGTTTCCTTGCTGCAGAGAACTGTAAATACCAGCTGTGTTTCCAATTACACTTGTCTGCTCGGGGAAGGTGGGATTTTTCTCTCCCTTCAAGGCTACTCCTTTAGGAGAAACAATAAAAAAAAAAAAAGAAGAAGTTATGACTCTGACTCTGAGCCTACCAAGCAGGATTACACTGAATTTGAGGACTAATACCTAAAAAAAAAAAAAAAAAAATATGAGTCCTTCATCCCACCCTCAGATGGCTGTGGTGGGTTGACCATGTCCAGATGTGAGAACCCCCCACCCAGCCAGCTGCTCTCTCTCTCTCTGCACCAGAACAGGGTGATAAAAAAAGATGAAAAATCTCATGGGTCAAGATAAAGACAGGGTGATTATTTTCTACTTATTATCACAGGCAAAACAGATCTAAGGATAAATTAGTTTCATGTAACACCAATTAAAAATAAAGATGGATGATGAGAAAAAAAAAGAAAAAAGCTAAAATAACTCTCCCAGCCACCATCCCTTCTTTCCAGGCCAAAAATCAATCCTTCATTTCCTACTCCTTTACCTCCTCCCACCACAACCAAGGGGCACAGAGGCTGTGAAGAATGAGGGGGGGTTGTGATTTATCTGTTAAGTGTCTTTTCTGCTGCTCTTTCCTCATACTTTCTCTGCTCCAGCATGGGTCCTCCCTATGGGATGCAGCTCTTCAGGGTAAACCAGGGATGGGTCCCTTCCAAAGGCTAACCTGATATTCACCGACAGAGACGACTTCACCTGTGTTTAAGGTATGGACTTCACTCATTTCATTCACTTTATCTCATCCTGGAAAGGGTATACAAGCTTATTAAGTTGAAGTTCAGCTCCTCAAATCTGCAAGACCTAGGTGACATTAGATTGGAAGCAGAAATAACGTACTAATTATTTTGGCATGTACTTCCCGAAAGACACTTCTGCCAAGTAGCTCACCATCTTGAAAACTATCCAAAAACTCAGTAATCCAAACTGTAATAAAGCTACGAAGCAGCCAAATTCTGGCAATTACTCTAAGTAGTCTATGTCAAGGCAGGGCTTGTGATAAAAACTTGAGATGAATTAGAGACAGAAAAGATGTGATGTGACAAAAAACTCAATCCTCCATTCCTGTCTATCTTAATATTTCTCCAAGCAAGCTCTTACCTGTAATTAAATTACCAGTGATGTTACAAGCCCAGGACCCAAGGACTTCATTTGCAGGTGTCAATCATTTTCAAAGAGCTCCATGCATAGCTGAAAAAGCCACAAACTGAACAATGACATGTCCTTGATAGTGCTGGCAATGACAGCAGCTCTTTTCCAGTCTTTCAGAGAAGAACAAAACCACATTTTCTCCACTTAGAAATAATCAACAACTTGAGTCTAGGTTGAGTTTGTCTCAGTAGGTCTCCTAGTGCGATTATATGGGTCTTGCCAAGGGTAGCCACCAAATGTGCTGCTGACACACTGCACATCACAGTTACAATGCAAGCTTCCATTGAATATTATTTATTTTCCCCAGAATGAATTACACTGCTTCTAGAACCATTTGAAACGTGCATGGTATCAGCTTTTACCTGTCCGATCTTACAGATGAGAGTTGCTGAAAACCTTCTGGGGTGTTTCTACACTGCATTTCTCACACTTCAATCATAACATTAAAAAAAAATTCCTTAGAAGGAGCAAAGGTTCCCTAAAATACCAAGTCTGAATAACGCAGTAACATGAAGATATGAAGCTCATTTTAATGCAACTTCACTCCTTTTCTTAAACATACTGACAAGATATTACCCAAAGCATTTCCTTACGTAAAGGAAACACATAGAAACTGGATTTTTCACACAATATAAACCATAGCTGAAATTTCAGCAAGCATTAAGACTCAGAATGAGTCCAGAATAAAAAATGGTAGAAGGAGACCACTGAGAAGACTCAGATCTCCATTCTATAAAGGAGGTGGGAATTTATCTTCAAATCCTTTGGTTCGAAAGTAATCTCTTCTAGAATATTCACCTTTTTTTTGCACCTCAAAATCCTTATTAAGGATCAAGACCTCATAACTACAGCTACAGGAAAATATAACACTTCTCTGTAGGTGAAAGGGCACTACATTTTTAGCTTTTAATCTCCAAGGAAATTTATACCTCTGCACATAACTCTGCACGTCAGAGGAGACTGACAAGCACAGAAATCTACAGTTGTAAGGATTTCAAGGCTCAGAAGGCCCAGCAAGTAGGATAATTTCTCCTGGTGAAGTGTTCCTGGATGTGGGTAATATGCTCTGGTCCTGAGGCACCAGCTGGCTCTGAAGGCAAGAATTCTACCAGTCAATACTGGGACTTGCATTAGTAGAAGAAAGAAGGTAAAACTCATGTAAAATTACAATTATCAGGGTGATAAAGGGTAGTTCATGAAACAGGGTCTACAACATAATACATTAACTTGCCTACCTGAATAACTGGACAATAAAAAATTAATTTCTCCCACCCTTCCTACCTTCAGGGTTTTTAAAGCAATTGTCTTGTATAATGGATTTGTGTTGTAAGAAAACATGGATTAGGTTCCAGGACTCTAATGCTGATAACTGACAGGCTAACAGGCCACACTGAAAAATGGCAAACAAAGTTCTTCCTCATTTTTAACTGAGTCAGAAGAGACACCTCTCACAGCTACAAAGGTAGGAATATTAAAAACACACTGTTAATTCACGTGGGTAATTTAGTGATTAATTACGGCACCTCAAGTATTTAAAACACGTGATGCCACGTTACTGAATTTTCTACCAGGCTAACCTGCTACACAACAATTCTGCTTGGCAAGAACATGCTTCTCTTTTTTGTCATAAGCAGGTAAGTATTGAAAAAGATAAAGCTCTAAAGTTGGCAGCCTATAGAGATGTACACAACCATGATTATTTGTTACAAACCTCAGTCGCGAGTGTGACAAGCAAGTTTAAAACTTGGAGTTTTCCATAGCAACCATCATGCAAAGGAAACAGGAGCTTGTGGAGAAGTGCACCATTCAATTTCTGCAATGTTTTCCGTAAAGGAGGACTGTCATGCCATGAAATGTATAATTCAATGCCAGCTTCCTTCATTATTCACTTGGTGCAATTTAACACGGTAGAAGAAATCAGCTGAACATATACCTTACGTTTTGGGGATTCAGGATCTATTGGAAACTGTGGTAACCTTATTCAAGATCAAAACTTCCCACACTCAATCACCACTTCTATTTCTGCTACTCCTGGCCGTACCAAGACCAAGCACCAGAGCACAGAGCCCTTAAACCCTAAGAAAAACAAAGGGAAGGGAATAAATCCCTTCCTCTCCCTAACTCAAGGCATTCAGCTGTTAGTCAGAGCTCACCACCACAGATGTAGCTAAAAAACAACAATCCAACCCCACTCTTCCTTTCCTTACGTCTAACAGAACGGAAAACACAAAACACACTTCTTTCTTTCCAGTGAGACAGAGGTGGGTATTGAACCAATTGCAGCAGATATCAGCCATCAAATAAAAAAGGCTAATTTGGTTAAATTACTAAACATAAGCACTGTGACGAGATGCAAAAGCCCTCTCTCTGTGATTTTCTTCCAGGTAACATGGTAAAATAATGGGAATAAATGGAAATGTCCCTGTTTTTCATTCATCATAAAATAAACTACCTTGATTTTATTTAAGAATGCCACTCAGCTCCTACATCCACTGTTTCTGAAACCAATAACCTGTAAAAATATTTGAAATAGTCCAGGATATATCATATTCAGTAATTACATGAAAAAGCAAACAAAATTACCTCTCATTTTTTTCTCGGGTGGCAAAACCAACTAATGAGACAACTAACCAAAAAAACCCATTCAGATTCCACCAGAAACTCTGATACTTAAATATTGCAGCCTTCCTTTTATATACAGTTTCTGTACAGCTAGGCCTATTCCTTTTTCATTTAAGCAATAAAAAGTATGAAAAAATTAACAAATTTTCATGTAAAAAACCAAACAAGCTGAACTTAAACAGAGAGAAGCTAAATAACTTGAAGGAAACTACTAAGTGCGGAAAACACTTATATCAATTTTGCTCCAAAATAGTAAACTACAAAAAAAAATCCTAATTGTCTTCATTCAGCCATGGCTTAAAGTCACAGTGACTACAGTAAATATTTAGTAACTGCATCATGAGTGTGACTGCAATTTTACACATGGATGTCAATCCCTAAATTCTAAAACTATACATAAGCATGTAATTGAAGTTGCATGAATAAGCAAAACCATACTGGCTGTAGTCACGAATAGCAGAAGTTTTATCTGCCATTTAAACTGAGATTAGAAAGAGGCAAAACACACACAACACACCACCCCAAGAGACCCTAAGTATGAACTGGCTTTAACTTCCAAACATGTTGAAATCTGTCTAGAATTCTTACACTTGATACAGACTTTGCCAACTCATTTCCACCAGTCCCTGACAAACCAGTGTTGTTTAAACCCAGGCTTTTGCCTTTCAGACTGGCTTCAAGAACTCACCATGTCTCCCACATAATGTGGAGCAAATCCATGTTAAGAGGAAATCTGTGTTAAGAGCTAGCATTTGGCTCAGCATAAGAATTACTTGTTTCAACATAGTTTGGAAAGAATATAAGAAAGTAGAATATTTATAAAATGGTACTTTCTTGAGAGTGAGCATGATTGCTCCACTGATTACACTGATTTGTTGACAGACTTCAAGTATCTTCAAACTAACACCATTTAAGCTTTTTCGCAACCCTTCTCAGTTGCCTCAAGCGTTGCATTTTATCATAGTGAAAGATGTAGACTTCCATGCAGTACAAAGAACAAATACACCCATAAATTTTTATACAAATGCAAATGGATACATGCAGGAAACAAATTCTAGAGAATTATTCATCATCAAATACAAATATTTTAAAATTGCACATATACTAGGAAGTTCAGCAGCCTACTGTCTGAAAAGGAGGGTAGTTTATGCAAGCAAAGACTGAAGCACTAAACAAAACCAGGTTGCATTTGCCCAAATGTTTCCTATTCTGCAAGTTTAAAGTTAATGGAAATAACACCAGTGGTTTCATCTGCATTTGACTCCTTATGCTACCAAAAATCTTCTGGTTTCAAGGAGGAAAATATCATCAAATAACAAAGACAACCATTTGTGCTGTGGATGTAAGATTCTAGAGAGCAAACAGCTGTAGTTTTAGTGTCATGAAAGCTAAATTACACATTTTACATTAATGAATTGGAATTACATCTAACACAAAAGTTGCCAGATGTCTTTTTTCCTATTCTTATATCATTACAATCCAAAACATGGTTTTATATTGAGTACAGTTATATTCAACCATTCTTATTTTGCCATGAACAAGCTCCTGGTGCTGAAGAGAACACCCAAATGGATTCCTTATAAAGTGGATATACCCTTCCTGCCAAGCAAGGTGTCTGGTCACACAGACCTTTGCAGGATAATTGTGTAATATGGTAAATTATTGATTCTTTGTTTGATAGTTACTTCCAGAAAAGCTTTTAGTACTTTGTGCATTGGTGAAAGATTCCTGGCTGAAAGTCCTGGAGAATAAAATTAAGAAGTGCAAATGTATCAACATGGTTTTATCACAGCAAAGGACACCACTAAAAAAGGAAAAAAAAAATCTTACTTGGCTTCTTTACAACTCTGTCAACAGAGAGGCTAATTAGTACTAATAACAACAACAGCTTTACAGCATACATTCAAACAGACACTGTTCTGACCTTGCTGGTATTTATCAGGGTTGTCCCTGTAACAGCAAGTAAATGCTATTAACAAGACGTCAGCTTTTCTCTGTATTATATGGACACACACTAAAAGGAGACCTTTGCCTTTGAGTTAATGCTATAGACCGGACACCAGCTACAAAACCTTGTTTGAGGAAGACTGAGGAAAAGAAAAATAGAAGTGGACTTGATTTAAAGGAGAATTTCTCATATTGAGAATCAAATCTTCCCTGGAGCAGGAAATGCTGAAGTCTCTTGCCTATCACTTTTCCAAGCACCTGCTAAAAGCCAAGCATGTGTTAAATCAGAACTCTTAACTTGTGTAATGAGCAGCAAACCTCAACCCCTTTATGTTGCTCTTCCTCTGTTGACTCAAGCCTTTGAAGCTGCAAAGCAGAAGAATTTTTTTGCTGATATGACGTAAACTATACTTGAGCATGTACACCTAAGCATCGTAAGGAATATGACTCCTGGTTTGCCTGACTCATCAGCCCAAACAAACTGAGAAGCTGAACCAGCTTATCAAGACAGTATGATACCTGGGAGCTGGCTAACACTGGGGAAATACTTCCAAAGGTTTCAGTTCCTGTCACTGACTGGCTATCACACTGGGGAAGTCAACATACCTCGAGGCTCAGAGGCACCACGCTGCCGTCACATAAGCTTGTTAAACTTGCTGCTGCTTTACACAGTTATCCAGCAGCAATTCAGCCAGATTTTGCCACTGAAATGGACTGCAAAACACAGCTGGTCTCATTTCCTTCCCTTCCTTCACCATGCCTCTCACAGGTAGGCCACCTAGACAGCAACCTCAAACCAGGTCATAAGAGAAAATACCATATCTTTGGATAGGAAGCATGTTTGTGTACAACAGAAGAGCATAACGCCAAGTGAATGATCCCAAAAACAGGATTAGAGGATGAGTTTCAGTCATCTGCATAGAGAGGATTTGTTGCACACTACTAAGTCTCTCTCATTCTAAAGCAGCTCTTGCCATTTTACTAATGTTCATGCTCATGTGAGCACTCAGATTTTTGACATATTATGACCTGATGCTCGGCTGAAGCAGCTTAGTTCATGGCATTGTCAGTATACAAATGCTCCTCTTCCATACACTGAAAATGAGGTGCCAAAGAAAGGGGTTTGTGACATGCACTCAAAGATGACGTGCCTCAGTCCTGCAACAGGAAAAGCTGAAGAAGGAGCAACAACTGAATGCCCTCTTGGGAATTCAGGAATCCCAGCAATTCAAAGTCACTCTGCTGCCTGGACCAAGGGCTATTAGTTTTCTTATACACAAATGCTGACTGACTCACTTTCTGTTTAATGCACAAGATATTAATTCACATTTTCCAAAGTTCTTACAGCACTTTGCTAGAGAACATGAACACCCCGGATGATCTCCCTTCTCTGCCTTCCCCAGCTGAGACTTGTAGTCCTGTGAGAGTGAGAGCACAGGTGCCAGTTGCTGTTCAGCAAGATGGGGACTCCTGTGGTGAAAGACATTTCAGCCTTGTGCAGTATCTATTTTGTTTGCTATCTATTATTACCTATCTATTCTCTGTGACCATTAGTGATCCACAGCTCACAGCCACTGAAAGTAAAAAAAACAGAATCTAAAAGTGAAGAGAAGGAGCAAGCAAAGCATTAGGCAGCTTTGTGCACTTAAACCCACCAGAAGTTTACAGAAGGGGAACTAATTGCCTGACTTTTAGGATTTTTTTAAAACAATATTTATTTTAATGGGTTTTTTATTGAGTATCTACAAGAAAGATGAGGGAGAAGAAAGGCAAGAAGGTCATGCTTTTCAAATACACAACACACAAACTAATATCTGTAAGCATCCAATGTTCCCATTTCATTTTTGAACCTGATGTTGTGTACTACTTTGAGTTCATGCATGTGCAAATTCAATGATTTTCGTCTCCTCACTGCAATATGTACATGTTAACACTAACCTCACATCAAAATCTCTCAAAATTTCACAGCAATGCTGGTTTTTACGACTTCTCTACTGTATTACCCTTTGTAGGAAAAAACCCAACTAACTTTTTTTTATGAAAGGTTTTTTTTTCATCATCTTTTGTCACGTGTTGGAGAAGCCACCTGTCATCTGTCAAGTCAGAAAGGGACTCTGTTAAGCTAAAAAATTTTATTGCACTCAAAAAGGAAATGGATGTTTGAGACCTTGATAAGGACAGGAGCTGGCAGTTTGTCATCTCAAATCCTTGCCACCAAAAAAAACTATAGAATTTTAATATTTCTTTAATATTTTTTGCTAATTCGGCCTTGGAATTTGACAACTGATCTATAGCATTATCAACAAGTGACATCTATTCACTTGGTTATACTACTCAGTTTACTTGCAAGTGGAAAAAAAAGAAGTGCAGTAAGGGGTTTTTTAATCAAGCAGGTAAGAGCAATGGTCATAAACCACTGACAAGCAAGTACTGTCAGACTTGTCAGACAGCTTCTCTGAATAATATTTAACAGTTTGACACTAGTATGCTTCAGTTTGAATATGAGTGGTGTCAACATCTGAATACCAATAATTTCAAACCTACATGGACTAGAGAATTAGCAATCCACAAGGCAAAAGAAAGCAAATTGCAAGGACAAGAAGTCTCTAGGTGCATTACCAAAGGAACATGTCCAGCTTTCATCTTTCAAGAGAGTCCCTCAGTAATAAATTTATCAGACAAAAACACATAGATAAGTATTAGGAAACAAAACATTGGATTTTTTTGCCCTGTCATTCTCAAAGCAAGCTCTTTGCTGAGCTAAGAGCAGGCACTTGGTAATGTGTCCATCCTTTCATTCTCTTTGACCCTGGCAGAGAAGCAAAGTCCCCAGTGAGGACCTGTAGCCTATTCTGACTCCACTCTAGCAAGAACTTCATTAGCCTGAGGTTATTCCCATCACAATCTTGGCATAACTCAAGCGATATTTCAAACAACTAATGAATCTGCTCCTGAGGATTTACTGTGAATTCTTAAGTGTTTTGATGCACATTCAGCCTTTAGATTAAACAATTGCTTATCATTAAATTAGACTACCAGACTGAGGAACACACATAACACACTAAAGCCTACCCTTAGTCCTTCCTACTCCCAAACAGATTGAAATCCCAAACTGGTAGGTTTGTTGAGCTCTGTTAGCAAAACAACATGCCAATACCCATCCTAACCAAAATATTTGCTCAAATACTAGATATAGACTAATCTCCCTCTTTAAAAATTTAGAAAATTTCTTGTGCAATGTTTTAACAAGTTAATTCCTAAGGACAGTTATAATTTTTTAATTACTTACACAAGTAGAATTGTCAATGCAAAAATTCAAATAGCTCAATCAAGTAGATAAAAATGCCAAGATACACTCATTTATTAGAATTGTCTCAAGTTTTAAAGGAACAGGCAGCTGTCATTTAAAATAGTGGTGAAACATCATCATTTATTTGCCTACGCTTAACTGAAGCTGGGTGTGCTCAGACCAGTAACCTGACTTCCCCTAACTCTAAAATACATTTTTAAAAGTTGCTTTCCTCTCCTTCCAACCTATCATCTACTGAAGTCAGCATTCATAGAGATGCTCTTCCTGTTTCAGCTAAATTCCATCCCTGAAAACACAGATTTCTCATTCAGAGAAAGCAGACTCTGCTTACTAGTCTGTGTGAATGCAAGTCAGAAGTTTATCTCTAAGTCAAAAGGAGGAATCTTTGCCCAAATACTTACTTCACTTTTCTGGGCAATATTCAAGGATTAACCATGGCATGTTATTTACTCATTGGTTGGTTTTTATAGGCTCTTCTTACATTCTTTGGACTCTACATCACAAAGATGAAGAGCTCCCATTAAACCCATCCAAGGAAGGCAGCTAAGTACAATCAGGATGGTTGCATGGTCCATGTAGTATTGCACCACACAGCAGTATAAACACAATCAAGATCAGATGCGAGAAGAGGATTAAATTTCCCTAAAACCTGCCAGGACAGATGACACAGAGTTTATGCCAACTTTATGCCACTTTTATGACAGTTGTGAGAGGACAAATGATTCATGGTCCAGAACAAAATAAGGAGGGGTTGGACAGATGCTACCCTGACAAAAACTCCACACGAAGAAACCTCGTGCCTAAAAAACACTGCAACATTTTGGATCCCGCTCTAGTAGGAGTTTATATTGAAACAACATTTTATTTCATTTCTTATCTAATTCTGAGTCCTAATGCCAGATTTACTGTATGATTTGTTCCGAGGCCATATGCAGAGAGATCTTACCAGACTGAATGCATAAATATCCAAGTCTATTTCCTTTCATTCAACACCAGTGACTTTCATGTCAGTAAGCATGAGAAATTTAGCACACAGGTTGATTCATCAAAGGCTCACAGAATAAATCAGCTCTGAAGGGACCTCTGAAAGGCACTTAGTCCAATGCCACCCCTCAAAGAAATACTACCTAGCTGAGAATGCTTAGGGCCTGTCCAACCCATGTCTGCTCTCCAAGAACTGAGGTTAGAGTTTACTGCCAGTGTCTGCTTTCCCTCAGATGAGAAAAGTTCTGCCTTATACTCTCCCATGTTACAACTTCCAGAATCTTCTGTTTCAAAATTGGTTGCAATTAGGCAGTAATTTCAAATAAATTCAGGCATTAAGTGACAGAAGCTGATTGCTGGTGGGACCTCACAATTCTAATTGCTACAGGAAACGAAGTAAAAAAACTGGGTTTATGAAAAAAAGCAAATGGTCCCTTTCTTCTCCCCAGGAAAAAAATCTCCACTCAATATTATTATTACTACTAGTGGTATGGAAATGTATCCAAAAACTTGCAAAAAATATTTCCACAAGGAGCCAATTTTGTGTCTACTGCAGATGCAAGATGTACAACCATCTGGCTCTGAAAAAGATTATGCCTCTCTATAGGCAGCTATGAACAAGCTAAAGCGTTAAGCAATGAATATTACTAATTATCTTAAATCTAAACAGGAAAAACATCAGGAAAAGCAAAATAACTTTTCTGTTCCAAACATGAGTTAACCTTTAAAAAAAAATATTCTGATTACCAAGTAAAACCAGAGGCAGTTTTAAATCAGAAGGAATCAACACTGAAAAACAGGTATGAATGCCACAAAAAACAGCTTTTGAGCAGTACTAGGCTTTTTCATTATCTGATTAACAACTGCACAGTTAATGCTTCGAAAACATATAAAAGCAGATCTTCAATTTATGTAAATGATTGTAAACCCATGAGTGCGCAACACACTTTGGAGCTATGCCTTATGAGAAACATAAGAGGTTAAAGGTATATCTGAGTGGCTCAACACAACATCCCGAACCTGAAATTGATTGCCCTCTAACTTAATTATTTCCAGAAGAATGGGATGTTTATAATTATCCAGTTGGATCAAGACTCCAGGATGAGAATCAGCACCATAGTTCAAATTCTTTATGATCCACCAACTATATAATTCTCTGGAAGAAGGACCAGCATCTTTGGTTTCTCATCTGGAAAGCTGTAATAGTTCTTTCCTTTCTCCCATTATTTACCAGTCTCGAGCACTTCCATTCCACAAGCCAGCATAGCAATAGTTCTGTAATACGCTACGAAATGTGACAACAAGTAACATTTCTTAAGAGAAAGATCTGGCGAGCTTCTCAAGCTGAACTCAAAATATTCCTACACATTCTCCAAAGAAACTCCTGGCATTCTGTGAATTTCCAGTTCCTGCACTTTTCCAAATTGAACAGAAACACCAATGAAAAATTCCTTTAACAGATTTTGAATTAAGTTTTCTTGCCTTCGGTTACTGTGATCTCAAAGCTTTAAACAAAGACACAATACTGGAACAGGGTACAGCACTCTGTTTTCACCTATACTGTCAGCATTTTTTGTTCTTTTAAGAGCAGGTATCCTGCTTTGGATAATTTTTCGCTAAGTTGGATAGTCAGCATCTCAGGACTGCTTGGCAAGCCTGACTTAGTGTGTGTGAAAACAGTTTTTAAAGACCTATCAAAATTTAAAAAAAAAAATCATCTTGCTGCGTCTGATACTACAATCCTTGTGACATGCTGGTGGGATTTCAGACTATTTCCAACGTGAAAACTGCCCAGCTGGATTCTGTTCCGCTGTCATGATGCTACCTGACTGAATGAGTTCCTATCAGGATACTGGGAAGCTGTAATTTTGCAAACTAGGTGGCTTTGAAGTCTGAAAACACATGCACTGCTTTTTTAAAACATTAACTTCAAAAGACTGGTGGAAAACAATTTTTTATGTAGCCATACTGCAATTAGTCTTCTTTTAATTTCTGTTAATTACCTAAAAAAGTAGTGTAGCACTTCGTAACACAGACTTTGGTGCGAGCAGCACAAAGGGAGAAATTAATTTGGGTAGAACAGCATGTAGACTCCGCAAAGACCTGCAAATCTGACTCTGATAATATAATACTCTAATACAGTATTTCTGAACCTAATTATATGTGGCCCTTAGGCTGCAGGTAAGGGCAGATATGCATTTTCTCAAACAGTTGAAATTCTTCCCAATGCTACCACTCCAGCAGCTTTTTACTGACAAAAAGAAGTGAGGTGCAGAATGTTACTCCATGTGACAGTTCTTCAGCTGAAGCAACACAGCTCAGCTTGTGAAATAGGAATAATATATTGAGGCTAATCTGGCCATCCAAAACAGAAAAAGGACATAACACAAGCCATTTCAATGGAACAACCACATCAGAAGTCATCTCTGCCACAGCTACAGCAATTAAAAACAGTGGCAACGAGAAAACAGCAGAGCTTTGCTCACATCCACAATGGCACTCACATGAAAACAGTAGTCTTGCTAGCTAGAAAACTATAGATTTAACAGTAGCCTTTGGAAAGATTATTAATTACATTTAAAAAACAAACAGTAGTAGTTACTACTGCTCAAAGACTCAGCAAGCTTTGGGCTGTGTATTTAATGTACTCACAAGGGTGATACACATGAGTATGAAGAGCAGCGGGTGACTGTAAATCAAAAAGATTTTAAAAATATATAAAAAGCAGAACCATCTTCTTACCTTGCCGTATTTTAGTAAGAGCTGCATGTTGAGGCCTCCACAGACTCATCTCCTCCCGCCTCTGTTGACCTGAATTCCTGACACACAGGAATGGTGCTTGCAAACCAGCACCCAAATTGCTACACATCTCTTTTTATCCTCTCAGAGTTCATCTATTTGATTTTCATACATTTTCTGTCTCGTTATTTGCAAATAATCTGTATTAGATCTCGGGTATGATCTGAAAGCCACAATATTCCAATTTCTTAAAAAGACTTGCCATGGATACAGTGAAGGGGGGAAAAACAGAAACAGAACATATGTATTCTGAACGTTCCATAAGAGCAAGTTTTAATCATGGAGACATCCTGCTACAAGCAAGTGTATTACCTAGTAATTTTGTGCCTTTAGATAATATTCTAATATTTTTTTGTATAGGTGGGGTGTTCTTCTCAGTGTTCTCCCACAGTCCTACAGAAATTAAAATACACCAGGGCATAGTTTTGATCGATCCAGTCGTCAGTTGACTGTGTCTTAGTCTGCTTAGAAATAGTCACTGGCCCTACCTCAAAAAGCACCAAATGCACCATCCACACAAGCAGGGCATTATATGTGAGCTCCTTCCTTTTCTTCTTCCATGGCTACAGATTGATGGCAGTAAATGGGTTTGTTCACAGATGGACAAGAAATTACTGACAATCTCCTAAATGTCAGTGAGCTCACCAAGTAACCAGGATCACATTCAGCTCTGTTGGATGGGCTCTGATAGTTTGCACTGTGACTATTTCAGGCAGTAAGTTCCAGTCTCACTGTGCTGATTCACTAATTGCAAACTGTAATAGATGATGTTCAATAACATCTCACTCAGTTACCAACATTTCCTTCAGTCTCCAAAACTGTAAAACAACTGAAGACACCTTCACAAAGAGAAACGTATTTTCCTCCTCAATAGAAGCTCAAAAAGGTGCTGAACTTTGGGATTTCCTTAACAGAGAGAAATATTTTTCAAATTTGAAAATAAGTTTGGGAATAAAAACATTAAATTGTCATTAATGCAGTAATAGAGGACTCTACAAAGAAATTAACCAGGAACAGATTAATAAAAACTAATATTTCAATTGCATATTTCAGAAAAATATTCAGTAATTACCAATAAAACCAACAAGTCTCCTATAAGGAGCTAATTTACCCATAAAATTGAGTCAAAAAGGAAAAATAGTAATTCAGTACCTCAAATCCCTTTTTCAAGGTAGTCATAGTGATGGAAAGCCCAAGCCACAACTTTATGGTAAGTAGTTGAGGAACACTGCGATTACAGAAGAATTTGCTTTGTATCAGGCTCATTAAAAACATAAGGATGAAAATTACTTTTCACTTGGTAGTAATTGCATTTTGTTGACGTCTGATTAGTCATGCTGGTCTTAAATGCTGACAGGGCCATTAATAAGGTGGGAATTAATGAATTAGGTAATTTAGAATATTTTTGTGTCAACGAATCTTTAGAGTAATTACCCTCTGCTATGCCATCTTAAGACAGTGAATGTGGCATATTTGTACTAAAAAGGTATTTTTAGTAACGTAAAAATATTGATTTTTTTTGAATCAAGGAAACACAATCGGTAAAAGATTAACCAGATAATACTGTTAAGCCAAAAAATTGTCAGATTATTACTACATTAGCTTAATCAAATACTCGTTAAAATAGCTTTACACTGTCACCAAAATCTTTGAACGGTACTTATTTCTGCAGAATGTCAGCTTAAAAAAATAAAGAGGGGAGGTAATAAAGGATTCTTTTGAGACTTAATGACCATAAGTTGTAGTTACCACTGCAACGAAAAGGGATTTTCATTTCAATGGTAACCCAAAGCAATAGCATTTTTATCTTTCAAAGAAATAGCCTTTTTTATGGGTGCAGAAGAATTCCATAAACAATGCCTTACTAACTCTTTTTACAGTTAAATAGCTATGAACTCATAACTCCATTGAAATTACAACAAGACATAACACTAATGCCTTTATTGGTGATCAGAATAGGTAATTACAGAGCCAGAACTATTCCAAAGTCATCTTAATGCAAAATTCACAGCCAGAAATTAAACACTTCAAGTATCTGTGAGGAATAAATTAATCATCTAAACCAATAATACCATCAGACTATTTTTGCCACTAACTCACACGTACTGACCTCAAACTAGTTTTGTGTCTGTTTTTAAGGCAGGTTTTTTGGGATTGTATCTATAAGCCAGTTTCTAAAGTTTCACAAAGATGCTGGTTTCTGATGATGCTTTTCATAGATGGGTTCATGCTTATGTACGTCCAGCAGCAGAGCACACACATGCCTTAGCTCTGCTCTGCAATAGCAAAATACTCCCTTCTGCTTTGATTTTGCCTTGACAGATTCCTTTACTCTGTCAAATTGTATCAGCCACTGTGAGTCATCACCAAAGTCCATGCAACTGCTCTTGATGAAGTTGTACAGGTGAACATATTCTGAGGCTGGGTGGCCTCCAGCTAGTGAAAAGGACTCCAACGATTAGCTGTTACAAATCAGTTATGTGGAAGGAGCTTTTGTGTTCTGATCTCATTCAGCAGTTTGGCATTTGTCAAAGCTTTGATTATTAATAGGGTCAGAATTTCATTCCAAATATAACCAGGGAATTTGTGCCTCGGGCTTTGGCAGAACAAGATTTCACATGCTGAACTTAAAGGAAAAGGATCCTATAATGTTAATCAGAACAAACCTGAATGAGAAAGAAGCCTTAAAATAAGCTTCATCCATGTGCAAGTTCCCCAGAGAATTTCCTGAGAAAGTGATTAATATTTCTCTACTCTCATGGAAAAAACACCATTAACAACCACTTTTCCCTTGCTTGAGTCAGAAAACGTGACCTGAAACCAAAGTGTATTAGCAACAATAAAATATTAATGCTCTGAATTTCTTATGCAAACTTTTTCAACTCTGCATTATTAATGACATCTAATTGTAGTGAAGATTGCTGCAGGACAAGCTAATTTTACTACAGACTTTATATTTTTAACTATAAAATACTCTCTTGTAAAACCCACCAGGATCCTGCTAGGATTTCATCATGTCTTCTAACATTCAGTTGTTAGTCTCGATTCAAAATTATCCACAGGAGCCAGTTACTTATGAAAATATTGTGAAACACGCCAATTTTGGCACAAAGGTCTTTTGTGATAGAGAGAACATTAAATTTTAAATGGTACTTGCCCACACCGCATTCAGAGAGTGCTATACCCAGCCTCAGAATTTTACCATAGCAAGAAATTTCTTATAATTAGCCTTGCCAATATGTAGACACATATCTTTGATTTAGGCTGAGGTCTAGGTGGGCAGCGTTAAACTAGTCCAGGTTGCTGAAGCAGATCCTGAAAGCCAAAGACCACCATAATGCAGCAGCATAGTTTAAACATGTCACATTCTTCCTACAAGAGCTCTACATCAAAAGCGCCTGGAAGATCACACAGGAGCTCGCTTACCCAATCTGTGGTACCTAAGGACTGTCAGATTCTTTCAGTGGCACAGCAACATTGAGAATACCTGAAAAGCAGTATCGTATTTATATCAGGAAAGGACTGTATTGCTCAAGAATGGGATCAGTGAGCTGCAATTAAGACAGTTTTCAAATCAGAAAAAATATTGATCCTGAGGTAGGAGTTTTTCATGAGAGCTTCAGAACATCCAGCCTGGAGCCCCCTCTTGATTGTAAAAGACCACATTCCTCCTTTTACAGGAAGACACCTCCTAGAGCAAGAAATACATTCTTCTGTTTGGTAAAAAACTAAATCTTCTGAGGCACTTCAACAAAGTCAAAGACACCTCAGTAATTGTGTCTCCTTACTACAACCTTGGCACAAAAAGGCTGGTCAACTCATCAACAAACAACAGCTTCAGACATCTGTGACAGGAAAGAACAGCACTCAGGAAATATATCCAGGGAAATAATGGCACAAACAGTCCTGCAAATCCAGGGAAATGAAGAAGGTACCGTATTGTAATGAGTCTTTTTCATTGCAGATCATTCAATTTTTACAGGCGTTTTGCCATCTCGGATGTGAGGAATAACTAGAAACAGTTGTAGAAGAATGTTCAGTTTCAGCAGGAATACAAACTTACTCAACAGAACCTGACTTGTTTCATCACACAGATTAATAATGGCTCTTTTCTTCAGTGTGCTATGAAGGATTTTTATTAAGCAACTCCCTGTTTATTTCACATTGTTCCAAGGAAAAGAATAAATCCACTCAGGTTATTCTCAACCCAGTGGATTCATGGCACACATCTTTGTCTACTGCTGGCTGCTTTTCTCTCTCCAGTGTTACAGTCATAATTGTGGTGCATTTGGTTATAAAACAGAAGACTCAGATCTTCTTAATTTGAAAATTCAGTCGTTTGAACAGAATTTTCTTTGCTTGCTGAAAATGGGAACAGCCATACTATCAGCCGTAATATCAGCCTCTATGTTCCTTACTCCTACAGTGGATTTGCTTTCCCCTATGGCACTTTCACAACACAAAAGCTGCTTCTAAGTTAAGTACTAAATTATATACTCTGGCTCTCGTCCTTCAAGGCATTTAATACACTGAGCATCACAACAGTTGTCTCTACCAAATGACGTGGAAGCACAACAGGCAAACCTAAGTGAAGCAAAAATTACAGGATCCAAGAAAGGGCTGTTGGTTGTACCCCCATTATTTAATGCATTATTCCTTCTTCATAGGAAATTCCATGATAAACAACTTCCACCCATTGCACTTATAATTAGTTCCTAAATATTCACATTACTCGTAACAGCTAAGTTAAAAAAAACTGTACATATTTTTGTTATTAAACCCTAGCACATCTGTGAGCCTAATGTAAAGATATCCTAGGTTTAATAAAAAATTACAGTCCTAAGAGAAAAAAATTGCACAAAACTGAAAAAAATCTGGCTTTTTAAAATGAGAAAATTAGGGAAAGAATCAAGCAAAGAATGTATGTGTAATACAGTCCCTGAAGTATGTTTATAATTTGCCTGTTATTCCTTAAAGAAACAACACATTTTAGACCCTGAGTTCAAAACAGGATTAAGACCATGCCAAATCTTATTCCAACCTTCCTTTTAACCATGAAAAAGGTTCATTATTTAGGCATTCTAGAATTATTGGCTTTGTTGAAGAAAAATACCCAACAGCAGTAAGCAATTATGCAGATGCATTTGTACTGTAGAAGTTAAAGGTTTATTATGCTTTCAGATTAATAAAATACTGCCCCTGTACAGAGCTAGCCAATTCCTTTAAAAGTTTGCATTTCACATTTAATCTAGTCCTATAATTTAATCGTGATAGTCTTGTGCATTATACCAGGGCTGAAAAAGTGTGTAATTATCTGAAAGCAAGATTTTTCTGCCTGAAATAATTACAGCGCTACCAGCTAGCCCCACAGTATAGACAAGAACAGACAAACCAATTGATTTTTTTAAATGTTTTTATGTTATGCAACTCTTTCATACTCCTGGGTAAATATAAGAGGTAATACAGACTACCACATTTGTATGAATTTAGACCTTGAATACTTGCTACCTCTGAGGAGAGCCCATTTTGAATTCGATCAAAGTCTGTGAACATTATTTTAGGATCTGTACCCATCCTATCCATCCAACACAGTGATCTAAGCAGGATAGCAAGGGCACTCCCCACTGTAGTTGCACGGGGAAAATGTTAGGTGTCTCTGCTTCCCTTTCCTCCCTGCCTTGCTCAGCCAAAACAGCTCAGTTGAGCTGTGGAAAGATGGCTGCTGTAGGGAAACAGTAAAAAAGCTAGCACAGCTCAGATAAGGTAATAAAATAACAAGAATAGAAGAATAAATATTTGCCATTAAAGACAGGAAAATATTTCATTTTGTGTTTTAGTCATGGGCAAGACGGAATATAGGTCCTGTCAGACAACCGTCAGCCGGAAGAAAAATGAGGAACTGATTTAGTTTCTGTCAAATCATTCATTTTCTTGGCAAACAAATAATTTTCTTTTGTATTCACTCAATAGAGAACATATCCACTGAAGCAATTTTTTTTTTTCCAAGTATCAATCTAAAAGAGCTTATCTACTGGTTGATAAGCATGAAATAAACACTTCCTTAATGCCTAACTTTTTCTGTCTTCTCTCCTTCAACTTAGGAGAATAAAATGAGGTAGAAACTCACCCTTATTTGATGTTGCCAAAACAAGTTCTGCAACACAGCATCAATTTCACTGCAAGAACTGACATTATCACTCTTCTGCCTAAAACTTCAGCTGAAAAATTGCGCTACACTGGCAACATACCTGCATCCTTTTCAAGTAGAAACTGTAATGAATACTCAGCTTTAATGAATATCAATACAGAACAGAATTGCAAACGTGAAAATTTTTTTACTCCTCATGGTCTACTTCAGGCTTAAAAATCACTCACCACCAATCAGGATGATGTAATGTAGTTCTGCTAAAACACACTACATTTAAAGAATGAGCTTATTTCCATTACCAACTTGCTGGTCTCCACTTCTCTATCAGCTGAACTAGACAGGTCTGGGTTTGCTTTAATACAGCTGAATAATTCTAAATTGATTCACAGTGAGACATAAACAGGTAAATACAATAGCCAGTATTTGTTAAAGCTATAGCTTTAGAAAGACTAAAAGTCTTATAAATGCCTATTTTCTTTCTGAGAGGCACAATCAATCATGAGGCAAATCTTACCAAGCATCAGAGGTTGACTATAGTCAATCGCAGAGCCAGTACAATGAAACCTGGCGTTTCAGACAGAGGTTTCATAGCCACACCCCGTAGTTAAACACCCAATTTGGGCCCCCAAATCTGGCACCTTTATAAAGAGAATAACCAATCCACCGACTGCTGAATGAGCTGAGAACAAGCCTCTAACTTGGTGGCCCTGCTGTGATTGCTGCCCACCTCCACGTGTGGAGCCTGACATCTCCAGCAAGTTCCAAGCAGCTTATAGGTAAGTAAAACATGGCTGTAGGAACTATTCAGGCGTTTGAAAAACTATAAGAACATAACATTGAAAGTGTCTCGATTGTCCACCCATACCTCTGGAATTACACTAAAGTATAAATGCTCCTTGACAGAGAAATAACACTGTACCACTAATAACAGTAACAATAGCTGATCACAGCAACATTCTTATCTGTTACTTTGTATTAACTTCAGAACTCAACAACAAAAAAAAAAACGAACAAAAAACAAAAACAAAACCACGAATCTCTTCTTCCAAGCACTCAGCTGAAAATGGTGAAGTTGGCATCTACCAGAGAAATTTTACAATAACACTGTGAATTTACTGCTGTTATACACAAAAACTCACAGCATGAATAAGGCAAGGAAATACAGGGCACCTTTTTAGGAAAGCACCGAGGTCAAACCTCAGCTATTCTGAATTTTATGGCACAAACTCACTATTTTTTGGGCTTTTTGGAAAACCGCAGGCCAGCAGAGGCTGCAAAAAGTGGCTTGAATTGGCACAAAGCAGGATTCTCCCAAAAAGCCAAGTGAGCTGTTTGAAAACATACACTCTGAAATGAGAAAATATGTACAACCACCTTTCACAGATATTCGCACTTCCACTTAAACAAAACCCATATTTCTAGCAAAGAATTGAGCATTCTTGCTTGTCTCACTTTTATTAGCACTAATTAAGCCCATTTGTTTAAAAAGCTGCAACAGACAAAGGCATATGGAAAAACTGAAGGATACTAATCTATCATAGGAGCCGAATATCCTGGCAATCTTCACTGAGCTTTATACTAAAAGCTTGATCTAGTCATAACAAAATACAAGTCGTGTCAAATATTGGCAGCTTCCCTAAGCCCTTAAGGGAACATAACTCTATAAAAATCAATGTAATAGAAGTATTAACATGGAGGCTTTTCTGGTTGGTGCCACGAGAACCATTTACACATGCACATACGGTGTCAACATCTGAAACTTTCTTTTTCGAAGTCATTAATACTATTTAATACAGGACTACTATTTGTTGTGTGTACAGAAGTTACTCATACACCGTTTGATGCTTGGTCTCAACACACACTTTCTACTTTCAAGCAACCCTCCTCACCTCTCCTTCAAATACGGCTTCTTTTTACTCAGCTAAATAAATGTCAACAAATAAAATTCTTGTATCCACCATAAATAATTTGTTTCTGTAGAACGAAAACAACATTGGAGATGGTCTTTCTAACACCTCTTTAGCTGATGCTACTACTTGAGCCCTGGGAATGTCAAGGGCTACCACAGACTTTCCCCTGGAAGGCTGCCAACAATCACAAGTATTTATTTCCAGGCGAGGATTGCCTTGTTAGCTCAGTTTCAGGGAGAAAGTACCAGCAATTCACATTTTTGGGGCCCCTTTCCAAATTAACAAACAAAAAACCCCAAACAAAACACACACACACTTTTCTCTAATTCTAATCATCAGAAGGAGTAGTAACAAAAAAAATTTTCAAAGTTATAAAAATAACATCATACTGCTGTGTAAGAGCTATCTGTGCTACAAAAATAAAAAGCATTACCAATGAGCAAGCAAATCTTCTACCTTCTAGTGGCCTGCATTTGCTGTTCAAATATCAAATAATAAAAGGTGAGGCAGTTTTCCATTTCATGTCTGTAATATTTTAAGGAGATATCGTCAATAAAGCAGCGCCCAGAGCTCAGATAACAACCTGAAACAGCACTATTTTACCAAGATGCTTCTGTAAAGCCGTGGGGCTGCTGCTTTTTTAATCAAATTTCATTTCCCAGCAATAATTTTAATAACTACTTTAAACCCACCCCACTCCCTCAAGGCAATGTTGGGGTCTGATAAAACCAAAATCATGGACTTGTTTTCTTCTATGAGAGAAAAAAGCTTTAGTAATAGCTATTTCTTTTATTAGCGCCCTGCTGGTTGGTTTATTAAGTATACAAGATAAAGGAAACAATTATCCCTCACACATCAGGTCAACAACTAGGGTTAACCCTCGCCTGCCTGAAAGTGCTCAGCAGTGTCTTTACCGCCAGGAACTGATAAATACACGTGTGTACCTATATACATATAGAGTGTGTGCATAGATACGTATGTACAACAAAATTCACAAATATGTATAGCCACAAGTAGAAGGAAAGGAGCGACCTCGCCAGCGCCACAGCCGAAAGCAAAGTAGCCGCAAGGGGAGGCGGCACCGGCCGGCCATTCACAGCCCCTCAGAGCGCTACTCCACCTAAAAACAAAGTTTTTCTTTCCTGAGGCAGAGGAAGAAGGCAGCTCTTACCAGCCACACCGCATTCATAGCCAGGAAGGCTCCTCTAACCAGGCAAGAGAACGCCAGCGCCTCTCGACAGCTCTGAGGAGCGGGCGCTCCGCCGCCCCCTCACAGCCGAGGGGCCCTGAGGGAGGGCGGGCTAAGAAGGCTCCGAAAGGGCGGGAACGCCCTTCCCTCACAGCTTCCCGCCCTCAGGAGTCTTCCAAAGGGCGGGAAACCGTGAGGGGCCCTCGCCTCAGGATCGGCGAGCAGGTGGGGACGCACCGGCAGAGCCTTCCAGGTGATTGACTGCTCGCTTAGTTGCGTTTGGCAAATTAGTTTTCAGTGATCTTTTTTTGTGTGTGTGTTTTATTTCTTTGGGTTTTGTTTTTTTTTTTAACTCTGATTCCCACAGCCTTCTGGGAGCCTTGTGGGCAGCCGTGGGGGAAGCCGGTGCCATCTCCTGACAGGGCTGTCAGATCCAACCAGCCCTTCCATGCAGTGCCCCCCTCAGCCCCCCAAACTAGAATAAAACACCCTCAGAAGGTGTTTTAAAGGTCCCATTTAACAGAGACAACAGAACAGACTTTTCAGTGTTCCTAGAATACTTAACGACTTTTTTCCGATGTTCCTTAGATGCTGGTAGAAGGCGGATCAGCACGAAAAGTGGTTTAAAACCAGGTTGGCATCACTAGATCCTCAGTCTGAAATAGTTTGGGGAAAATATGCAGACCCTGACAATAAAGGTTTGCACTGCCCGTGCAAGGTCTACTAGACAAGTTGTGAATGCATTTCTTTGTTATATATAATTGCTGAAATGGACCAGAGAAATATCACAGCAGCACTGGTATGAAACCTGTTAAAGAAAAGGATTGATTTATGCAATGTGTGCAGGTGCTTATTCTGAGGGGTTTTTTTAAAAAAAGCAGATTATAAAGCATGAATTTTATTTAAAAAACCTAAAGAAACAGGGAAAAGCAGAAAATGGCAATTCACTTCAAGACTAACATAGCATCTCCAACACCAAATGCTATCTTATGCAGTGTTTCCTTTTCTGACTAGTTTAACCAATACATTTTTAAATCCGTGGTCTATTATCTATCTCCTGCACGTTTAATGACTGCTAATAGTCGGAAGTCCGGAGGATTCTATGAACCTTCTTATATATGGCTTACAAATCTTCTTACTTAAACCACAATTGTTCCCATTTTCAGTCTGAACCTACATCAGCCTGTGGAACTCTGATGGGAATGTGGCTTTGTTGCAGTCTCAGAGTATCTCATCTTTAATAAAATACGAGGAATTGTTCTGCTTGTCCCATTCTTCTCTCACAGCATTGCAAGCACATCCTTTTTATTTCAGTCTGACTGTTTTTCATATATTTAAATATCTGTTCTTACTTTTGATTACTCCTCAAATATCTGTTATTATTTCACCTATCACATTCTGCATTTGTGATTTTTGCAGATTCAGACACAATTAACTTTACTTTTTAAAGCAATAGTATCATTTGTGATTACTGCCAGCCAGATGTCATTTCTCACCTTAGCATTCCCCAGCACCTGTTAGATTTTCCAGATACTAATAAAAGCAATATCTCAGTATATATAATTCCTACTTATCTCTAGTAGCTGAGGTGTTAATGATATATTGAGTAGATTCTTTTACCCCAAGGTGTTGCTCTAATTCCAGATAAATTTACACTGTTCTTTTTTATGTTGCCTCTTCAGTATTGCGAGGAGTTCCTGGTCCAGATTGAAAAGAGGCAACTACACTCCTAAACTGACAGATCGTTGTATCTAATAGCAGATACAAAGAAGCACTTAGTAACTCTAAAGCTTTCATGTCACCTAGGGTATCATTTTTCCTTTTATGTGTCACAAACATGGGAAACACAGCTGGAAATATCATTGTACGAGCATGGGAACGTTCTACCCAGTCATTTAAACAGTTTCATCTTACTATGTGCTGATGTAACTGTGAAATGTGTTCTCTCTGCATTCTTAATTAGCATAGAACAGATGGTAGGGCTGCTAGTTTAAAGCAAAAAGCCCATTTTAAAAAGTCTGTGGTAATTCCTCACTCTTAAAGAAGTTTACTGTGGTTTATGAGTGTGGGGGGGAAAAAGATTTTAGGTGGGTTTTTTTGACTTGCTTGCATTTTGCTAACCTGATGTTCTAAATAAGTCCAGTATGTTTTCAAAGGTGCTTGAACGCTTTCCAGAGAAGAATTTATCTGATCTGGAGTATGATTTTCATCTAATTGTAGAGGAAAGATCTTAAGAAATTTTTAATACTCTTTCAAGTTCTGAAAAACCTTTAGAACAACCTTATACTGATAACTGGGTTTAATATTCTACTTTTCATTCATGAAAACGTAATAAAAGAGAAGAAAACAAAAACTGGCTCAAAATGAATGTATTACAAAGTAATACAGTAATATCAGTTCTGTCAAAAACCTTTTTATATAATAACAAATATCTAATGTTCTTTTGAAATCCTATCCATGAATTCCATGTTGAAGACTCCTAGTTCAGGAAAGTCTTTCTGGGAAGTCTTAGTGAGCTAATTTTGTGTGAAGGCTTAAACCTGTAACCATTTCATCTCTACAGTATTACCTGTGCAGATTAACAGTGGTATTGCAATGTAGGTCTGCTGAATATATTTGCTAGACCCAGAAACAATAACAGGCTCAATTGAGAATCCCCACTGATAATTTCTGCTCAGTGAAGGTTTTCCTTGCCTTTTTTTCCTCATGTTTCTTCTTGGTAGTGACCCACTGACCATTGCCTTTTCTGCTCTCTACCGTTCTTCGTTCGGTTTTAATTTTAATTTGCAGCGCATGTTTTGGTTTTATATTGATCGGTTAAAACACACTGTGACCTAGCAAAATTTAAATTACAGCTCTTTTGAAATTAATTTTTTCTGCATTCCATTAAGTTTTTTCTGTGCACTGCGGTTCTTGGCCCGAAATTTGTTCTTGTCTCTTCACTTTACAACTAAACTGCAGGCGTAGAGATTCACTCTGTGGAACTGGCTGTAAAAAAATTCTTTGATCTCTGAAACTGCATAAATATATTTGGCACTGCAGGCAGGGAACTCCCGTGTTTTTTGGCACATCTGGAAGTTCCTCTGTGGTAGGACTCTGCTGTAGCAATTTGCAGCTAAAAGTGCTCGCAGCATTTTCAAAACCTTGTGTACGTTATTCTTGCCATCGCCCGTGAAAATCTGTCAGGAATCTGTGTTCATAGAGAGAAAACCGGTAGTTTTTTCCATTTTTTAACACAAAGGCAGTAGAGAAGCCTTTCTCGGTACGTAGTTTTCAGCCCAACTATATTTTCCAGTAAAGAATCCTAGCTACAAGGAGGTCTCACTTCACCCTTCAGCTTTCTGTGTGTGGAGATGGAACTTGGCCAGTTCTGCCCATCTGCAGCCCGACAGTTGTCTCCTCGCTGTAGCCAGACCAGCCTCAGCTCTGAACACAGACTTAGCAGCTCTCTGGCTCCAGTTCCACGCTTGAAAGCTTCCCAGAAGATCAGCTGGGGATGATGGATGCAAGGGTACTTGTAAAAGGAAAAAAAAAAAAAGAGAAATGACGTGGACATGACAGAAGGAAAAGCTAAAAATAAAATAAGGTCATCAAGATCTTGACTGAAGCTGTGTAATTCTGCTTTCATTCTTAGTTTAATCTAAATGCTCCAACTCTATAGGTGTTACACTGGCTTGAAATTGTTCAGGGCAGAATATATGGAACATAATTCTGATTTTCAGAAAAAATATAGAGTGAGTACACTGGAACTGATAATCTCAGCCAATATTTTGGTTTTCCTTTTTCTTCATGAGGTAAGGGATATGTTTCTCCCAGTACCTTCTTGATATATTTTTGATTTTTGTTTGTCAATCCTTATCTTTGTACTTGAGAAGTTTCATGGTTTCAGAAGAGCCGTAGATTCATCATTTTCCTGGTAGCACTGAATAGACTGCGTGTATCCACTGTAAAAATGCCTTTTTTCCCCTATAAAAGTCTCCTATCTAAGAATGATATTTCTTTATTTTCACATAAAAATTCAGCACTTTTTCTTCTTGTGCTCTTCTTAAATACAGATTCTGTTGTGTGTATTTGGAGCTAGGATGACTTCTTTAAATGAGTTTCTTGTCAGCACCTGCCTTGGTGTCGACAGCTACACCTGAACAATAGATTTTCAAGGTGTGTTTTCTGGCTGGTGGTTCATAAACATTGGATTGGACCTTGCAGCTAAACTTCTGCCGTCTCCTCTGGAGACTGAACAGCTGTCCCTAAACGGAATGCCTCGTTAGGAGTGATCTGCTTCTCTGGAGGGCATTTGGCTTCTCTGAGCTTCTTTATTTTGCAGAAAAGAGAAATATTCAGGGATTATGTTCCAGCTGCTTTATTTTTTTCATTAAAGCATCAAGTGAGAGAGTATGGACTTTTATGCAAGATTGCTTCCACTGGAGATTGCTGCCATAGACAGGTGGTTTTTCATTACCTGCTGTAATGGGCTGCGCATTCACAGGAACAGCAGTAACGTTCTATCCTGAAAATTAAGGGCCAGTCCACCTCTAAGAAACCCGTTTTTCAGCCAGATGTTATCCCAGACTGTGGCCGAGAGAACACAACTTGCAAATAGCTGAAGAATGTGCAATGGGTAAAATTGAACAGTATTGAGCTATTTTTAATTCACAGGTGAGAGCTCAAAACGTCTGTTTTAAGTTATTATTTAGTCTGTCTGATTAATGCAGCTCATTGGTGTGACATAGGTATTTCTCATCCCACCAGGGACCAGGAGAGGGATGATGAATGTCACCTCCTCTTCAGTCATGCAGGCCAGAATTCCATGCTTGGTGACTCGGTATGTACCTCACTTTAAATTGTGCTGATGGATCAGGAAATCAGGTTTGGACAAGGTGAGATAGGATTCAGGGTGTTCTGGCTTTGTATCAATGCAATGTAATCAATCATCAGGAGCTGGAATTAGAAATTATCACTGCATGACTAGCAAAGGTGCTGGAAGGCAGCAGTAAATGCTTCAAGAATGAGTTTGGCATTGTCAGACCAGAACACAGCTCATCAAAAGAGCCTGAAAGTACAAGAAAATTTATGTTTTTCATTTACATTCAAAAAGCAGATCTCCTGGAGTGAAAGAAAATTAAAATTTAGATTATACTGGTCGGGATAATGGACTTGCAGTTAAAAAAAGTGAAAATCCCACAATGAAACACCTAACTCACTTTGGGATTTACTCAACAGTCAATTATATAGCATATTTTTCACTAAACACATTTTCATTTGTTTCTGCAATGAAAAATGCTGTGCTTTATCATGTGTTCAGTCTGGGCAACCCAACAGGAACTGGAGTAGGATTTGTGACATTTCAGTTCTGCTCCTGGCATGTTTTACTGACCTGTGGTTATCCTGGTTATTCCTGTAGAGAAGAAGCTTTAGAGCTTGGGAAACACATTGTGACTCCACTTCTTCTCATAAATGTAGTTAAAAGGCAGGAGTGTGGACATGGAAAGTGAAAGGGATGGTGCCAAAAGAGGGTGAAGAAGTAAAATGAGAAATGTAATATATACCATGCTGGCTTTAGTTGTGGAAGTCTATGAAGGCTGCTAAAGCAGTGCAGGCCACTCATGAGTAAAAGGCTTTCACTGCAGCCAGAACACCAAGGCCATCATTCACACAGAAAATTCCTGAGGACAGCTTAGTTTGATTGTGTAGATGCAAAACTGATAGATTAATCACACAGAAAGTGGCAGCTTGTGGAAATATTTGGCCATCATCTAAAGGAGAAAAACGAGGGCGTAAAACTGGCAGTGCAAGGGTAATTCTCCATTCATTAAAGATTGTGAAATACAAAAGGTTTAAAAATTGCTTCTGGTTGTGAAGCCTGGTTCAGCACGAGCCTCTTACTTTCCCATTAGCGTTTTTTAAAAGTAAGACATGTCAGTCTATTTCTTGCACCACCGTTCAGTCTCTGTGCTTGTCTTCCTTTTTTGCCTTACTTTACTGGAAGTGATAAGTTCCACGTGAGTGGTTGTCCTCCTGCCATTTAACTGTAAGCCTGAAAACGTCAGTTCAAGGCATGTCCTTTTAAAATACCATGTCTTATCTCCACTTGCTGTGTATCTGCCTTTAAACAAACAGATTTACTATGGAACTGCTGGGCCTGGATCTTCAGGCTGGCTCCCAACAGCTACTGCAACGCTTTAGTCCATCAGAAGTACATGAAAGAAATTCATGTTGTTACATCAGGTTGTTTAGGTGAATATAAAATCTGGAAAAGGGAAAGGGTGTTTTGAAGTGTTCTTGCTCTCTGGGAAACACTTTGGGCTTAATACTGCTCTGTTTCTTCCCTTTCCTTTTTTTTTGTTATACCGTCATCTGTTGCAAATATGACCTTCTTAGGTGAAACTGAAAAACTAAGTGTAAATGTCTAAGTATTAAATTAGAGATGATTTTTTAGGGTAATAGCATGGTCCACGCAAGCTCTGCCATTCTATGCCGAACAAGGCAACCAGAGAAATCCCCTGCTATTTCTGAGATGACCATTCAGTCCATCCATGATTAGTAAATACTAGAAAGGATTTATTTCTTTATTTCACGGGTGTATCATGGCTTTTCAAGAATCCTTATCTTAGAATTAAATGAGGGAGTAGTACTAATAATGGAAGGGTTTGTTCAACAATCATTCAGGGTCAAGATACCTAATAGAGAGCTGCTTGATTAAGAAAAAATGGTTGTTATGCAGTGTGATCCTTGGGACAGAGCAAAATCAGGAATTTATGCGGTACTTCCCATCAGCAGGCTGCTGTTTGCCTCCTGCCTCGAAAGCAGGACCTCAACACACCTAAGGGTTACTTCAGGTGGCACAACCATGAACATCTGCGTTTCCTCCTCCGCTCCCTTAGGTCAGTTCAGGTCATCTGCAGCGACTGTGTCCCCTCCCAGCTTCGCATCGTGCAGTGCCAGCCTGCTCGCTGCTGGGGGAGGGAGTGAGAGAAGGAGGAAGCTCTGGTGCTGTGTAAGCACTGCTCAGCAACAGCCAAAACACTGGTGTGTTATCATCACTGCTTCACTCACAAATCCCAAACACAGCACCAGCTAGGCTGCTGTGAACAAAATTAGCTTCAGCCCAGCCAGACCCACTACAGATAGTTACAAACAATGAACTACATGGAAAAGCAGCTTGCCAGCAGGCTCTAAGATTTTTCTAGGCTCTTTTGGCAACATATTCCCCATGAGGCATACCTGTAGTTCTCCCTTGCAGATGGGTTGTCATCAACCCTTTTGGAACTATTCTTTAGGTAAGAGTCAACTTCCTGAGTGTCCTGCTTTTTGCTGGTGCTCATCACTTCATCACTAAATACCATCAAAAAGATGATACTGAACGTTTTCCAGTTCTTTTCACATTTAAAGAGAACTTAGACTTTAATTACTTTCTTAATTGTTCTGAGATTTGAGGTATTTCTTCATTTATTTTGTGCAGAGTAATAACGAATAACACAGGCTTGGAATTGAAACACTGAAAAGAGATACATTGGCACAGTGTTTGAGTTTTAATTAATGAGGATCATTTTGAATATTTGTGTCATCTTCTGTAAATAGCTCTTGAAAGAGCCTGGTCTTAACTCAGACTGCCTTTTTTTCCTACCTTTTTTACCTTTCTTTCTGAGTTAGTGGAACTTCTCTGAGGCAATCTTCTAACACATTTTTTCTAGCACTTTTTGGTATAAATGCAATTATTCTCTAACACGGCTTTCAGTTGGACTGCAGATTTTAGTATTGCATAGATAATCTGAGCTTTGAGAATTTATTTCTGGACCAGGGTAGATCTGCCTGGCACCGACAGCTTTGAAAAGGTTGACTACTTGAAATTCAGTTTTGCCTAGGTGATCCTGCCGTTTTCTAGAGAAAAGGGAAGCGTGACATTAACAATTTTTAACATATTGTTACAGAGTATTTATTATGAGATGACACCTCAAGTATTCTATATTTCAACAAATTATCCTGAGGATGCAGTTTGCTTTTGAATTCATGGGATGATGTTGAATTTAATATTCATTCAGAAGTACTCAGTTCAATTTACAATGACAACCAAAAATAATGAATAATATATTTATATCATCCATTAATAACCATCCATCCATTTAAAAGTTTCATCCTAATGCGTTCTGGAAATCTGCGAATTAATTATGCAAAACCCTGAATGAATATGAAATTGAAATGCTTAAGAATTTAAGTGTTGCAATTAAATGCTTTTGCATGTAACTCAAAGTTATTTTCTTCTAATACTTACTCATCAATCTTAATTTCGGTACCACCACTTAGAAACAGAATCAGCTCTTATGTCTTGTCAAAATATTGGAAGTTTTAGCAAAGACTGTATTCTTTTTCCTTTGATTACATTATTTCCAGACATGAACTTAAAGTCTTCGTTTAAACAAAAGTGGCCTTTTCAGAGACAGATTACAATGCTCATCAAAATAAGGAGGGTGAGGCCAGAGAATGTCAATCTTCGTTCTTTAAAAAAACCCAGCAAATCCAGCCGTGAGAACTGGTCTCAATCTGCAATCATAGCTACCTAAAAGTCCTAATGAAGCTCTGTAGCACTGGCAAATCAACACATAGCTAGTATTAATACATAAGTTTTGCTGACCAGGTTGCCTGAGAAGTTCATACGTACATAAATATTTTTATTATTATCACAGTTAGTTACCTAACAGTAGCCATTGAAGAATAGTTTTTGCAAGAAATAACTTACACTGTGAAATAGTGAATAAATAAGAGGTCATGCAAACTCTATCCGAGTTGAAAACCAGCACAAAGATGCAGAAAATCAAAGCTGTTGAGTGTGTACGTTATGTGTGCAGTGAAATCTTCAGGCAGGTCAATTGCTTTGAAAATGAAAAACATTTTTGATTTGAGAGAAGAGCCAATTTTAACACCAATAGAGAGGGTATCTGGTCCTCAGGAAAAATACCTTGAAGTGTCAAGAAATCTTTGACAATCTTTGCTTGTTTCTATTTGCTTCATTAGTATTAATGCTTTTGTATTAGGTCAGTCATTTTGACCAAGGCCAAATTACTGTGTTTAGGTAGTTCTTTTTTAGGTACTACAAAACCTGAGAAATACAAAACTCTTCAGGGATAAATTTTTATCAGAAGTTTCACTTTTTCTGTGTGTCACTTTAAATCAGCAATTAAGGGGAGTGAGACGGTTTTAAAATCTCTTCATAGTATAGACTGGAAGGCAGCTCAGGAAGCTGAAGAACATTACCTTACTGGGTCACCCTTCCTGTTGAGCACATCGACCTGGAAATCAGGGTTTTGAGACAAAAACAAGAAAAACAGAAAATAAAAGTTCAGGTGAAGACAAATTTTAAGGTAGGCAAGGCTGAAATATTTTTGCTAGAAAAGTTTGAAAATACCGTGGTTTAAAGAATCTGATTTAAACTCTAAGGAGAATGTTTTGTTGAGGGTGAAATTATTGAAACAATAATTTTGAAAAACAGCTTGAGAAGGATATCAATCTTACAGAAAATAGGTTTTTTTTTCTGTGTTCTTTTCCTTCTCTTTTCGTGAACAGCAGTAAAATACATGTATTACAATAGTAAATTACTAGATTTGGCTGGTTTTAAGCCAAAAAGTAATTAGTAAGTGAAGAATTTTTTTTAAAACTAAGTGGTTTTCATCAAATCATGCTTATTTTGAGGTTGTATTATCAGGTCATACATTTTAGGGCCAAATTCAGTAGTTATTTTTCATATATCCTTAAATAAAACCAGTCCAAGTCTCTCCATACAAACACTCCTGCTTTTAAATTCTGAGAACCTGAGCGTTACATGCAGTTTTGCAGTAATACGTGTGTTTTGGAATGTGTGATTATATCTTTACATTATGTTATACATATCAGACAAAATCTAGCATTTGGTCAAGGTGTTGACTGTGATTTTTTTGGTAGCTGTTACTGAAGTTTCTGTATGACATTATTTAGCCTGGAATTTTGAGTGATTAGTTACGGGGGTTTTTTTTAATTCGGTAAAAAGAATATGACTTGATTCTAAGTCTCCTTTCGTTTTGAAAGCTGAGCAATGAGTTGGGCCAAGCTTACAGAGCTGCGTTGTTGCTGATTAAAAAGGAGATGTTTTCTCTTTCAGTGAACAACAGAGGGAGGAGTACTGAAATATTTGGGAAGAGGAAGCCCTTTCCTAATATATGGATGTTGACCGAATGTTGTAAAATAGCATTGGGCTCTACCGGAAAGGTAATCGATGTCCCGGTTTCAATCTTACCAAAGTTCTGCAATCTCATCAGAAACACAGGAATAAGTATTTAGCTTCCTTCCCCTTATCCCCTGACACCAAGGCTTTCTGGATGCGAGGCATTAGCCTTTGCATTAGTTTATTGATCTTTTAATGTAGGATCTAACTTGCTTCAGGGGCACTATAAATACAATATTGCAGAAGTCCTGCCATATCAATATTCATTTATTTTTATTGATTAGTTGCCACTTCTAAATTCCGGGTACTGAATTAATGGATGCTGAATAACTACTCCGATTAATGAAACTAAAATTGGCTTTAACGTCCTGCACTAACTACAGAATTTTTTTCTTTTACAAGGCTAATTATTTCCTTTTTTTACAATCCGCAATTACTTTCATAATTTGACTTATCCTTGGCACCTCACTGGAAGCCACAGAGTAACGAAACAGAAGCTATTTATAAATGTTCACTATTTACAGTATCACACAAGAACATCCTTACTCTAAGTCCATATTTAAACACTGGAATTAGTAGGTGAGTTTGACCAAATGAATGCATTTCAGAAGGTGAAGTTTTAGAAGATTAATTTGAGGTGTTGTTGGTTTTTGTGACTGTTTTGGCACATTGTGTGTGTGTCTCGTTCATGCACATTGTTATCAGAGGACATATAGCACAAGACAGGTGAATACGTTCTTGAATATTTGTTCTGACACATGGTCAAGGTATCATAGTGGCATTTTCTTTCCTATTTCCTCTTTTGCACAAAAAGTTCCATCTTTATATATTTGACATTTGATTTTTATTGAACCGTATCTTTTGGAAGTGATGTATTTTCCTTTCTTCCTTGGTAAATATGGATTGGGTCCATTGGTTTTTTTCTGAGGCTTCCCTACACCCGAAAAACCTAGTGGAAATGAACATAGATGGCCTAGAGCCTAAGCACCAACATTATGAGAGCCACTAGGAATGTGTGCAAGAAGCAACTCATCACAAGGGAAAATAAGAAGCTTTTACGGCAGAGAACTCCCATAACTGGAGTTATGGGAGCTGCTTGGAAAACGTGACACACAGTGGTGACTTCTCAGTGTGGAGGAGTACAGTCAGTGCCAGGTGACCAGTGGAGACACAGTAGGAGATGAGGACTCCAGACTGTCAAGCCCCTTGTGAGGGTATAAAAATGCAGGGATTCCTTTGTTTGGGGTCCCTCACACAAGGCACCCAACTCGAGCTGTTATTTTTCTTAGTGCACCATGATTAAATTATTTTAAGGGTCACGATATCTGAGATTCTACTGTGGGAATCCTGGAGTCAAGCCAATTAGGAAACCTTGTCTGGCTATGAGTATGGAGTGCATGGGTGTGAAGGGGCCTCAGTCCCAGGTGTAAGAGTGACTCCAGGATGCCCAGACAGGCAGGTTTCCTCAACAACTGCAATTCTAAGCTCTCAACGTTTTCATTTATTTTCACTTGAGAAACAGCCCAGGTGGTATCTTTATCTACTGTGGTATTTGTTCATGTCCTAGACTCTTTTGACTAACCTGAAACTGTTTGTGTTTTAATCATATTGCAGAAATGCAGAGAGTCATTTTGAATGAGAATCCAGAAGCTTGGATGTGTGTTAATTTATCAGATGTGTAGGGCTGAAGTTCTGTAGGGTTTGTGATAAGGCATTATCATGAGAGATTCTTCTGCACAAAGAAATAAAGCCGTCATACCTAATCTTGATGGGTTTATTTAGATAGGAATCTTATAGGAGACATCAAAGAGTATGACTTGATTTTTGTATACGTGTATTTATCGTATTACAGTCCATTGCAACGAACGTTTTTCCAGTGGGAGATAAACTTAGCTTTAAAGAATAATGAGGAAAAGCTTAGATTGTTGCTATCTATTTAGTTACATTTTTGTACTTATAATATGTAACTGTCTTCTGTTATATTTTTTATAGTCTTACATTCTTAATTCTTTTTTGTATTTTCACTTACATTACTGTATAAATGACACACATTTCACTCCCTGTGCAGGGCTCAAATTATGTCTAGTTTATTCATGCATTTCTAGACTTCCCTGTTAAACAGGAATACTGAATTCTGGGGATTTTTTTCTTCTCAGTGAGTTGTTAGATTGTATTGCCATGCTATATGAAATGCCCTCAGCTTATGTAGGTAAGTAGTACAGGCATGGGCTTGCAGTGAGTACGGAGGTTATGTCGCGTTTTCTTGATTTGAACACAAAGATGTGATGGCAAATACAGAGACTGCTATGGGAAACTGTCCTTGGGCGGAATTGAAGTAATGAAATGGAAGGACAAAGGCCCATTTTGGAGACTGATGATACATGAATGTCAAAATTTAGGAGGGACCCAACAAGACCCAGGCATGTGTGCTGGATTAACAAATAGAAATGGTAAGCTTTGGGAAAACTTTTGAAACATTTTCTTTTCCAAACACCACCATTTCACTTTTGCCTAGATCAGTTTCTACCAGCTGCTCTTTCAGGAGGTGACTTGCCATGGCTAGTCAAATATCCATGGAGCAAGACATGCTGAATCTGCTCCCGTTACATGACTAATATAATGGTACAGCAAATGGCACGGAATGGTGCAGTGCTGTCAGATAAAGCATATCCTACCTTACAGATTCTCCCCAAAGAGGAAATCTCCCAGGCTCCCACAATCAAGTTAAGTCACTTTACATCAGAGAAGAATATAGTCTTGACTCCTCAAATATCTTAGTAATATGTATGTTTATGGCATCTACTCTTAGCTTACATCATTCACGCCTTAGTACGTGGCACGATGAATTCTAGTGTAATGGGATTGGTACAGCCTGATTTGCACAGCTCCCAGTGACAAATTACCTTGGGGAATGGATGAAAAAAGATAATTTCTTTGATATTATTGTCAAAGAGAGAGTCTTTTCTATAAGAACAACTGGTTTAAAGAATTATCAAGAACTGAAGAGGATTTGCTGTAACGTTAGATGTAGGTCAAGGGTTTGTGAGTTTTTAAACAGAAGTAATACTGATAACAAAAAGTATTTAAATCATAGTGTGTATATAGGAGTGGGTTCTGCTGTGTGCATATAAATCCAATTCTGCCTTGCAGGTGTAGCTCAGGCACAGAGGATAGAAAGACGGAGCTGTTCTTGCAGCAGCTTTGCGAAACACAAATTCTCAACAGCTCATGCTTGAAGGAGAGCATACCTAGATCCCATGCCCCCACATACAAACCCAGTGTTGTTCTGGCAACCTGCCTGTGAGAGAACAGGGCACTCTAATTCTTTCCCAGACACACACTCCCCTTTCAGCTGCCTTTTATTCCTAAGTCTTGGCCTGTTTTCGGTAAGAAAACTCACAGTTTCCTTCTAAATATCTGCTTGAATGTGTACATCAAGAAAAAATAAACAAACAAACTCCAACCATAGACAGATTAATTAAACCCTTCCAAATTTTATTACATTAATCGCTTTATAGAAGAATGTCCAGGAATTCATCACTGACACAGGATGTACAGACTTAAGCTTTTATTTTGAAGTCTGTAATTTGACTGTTGAATAATGTAAGTATTTCATTATCTTATACCAGAAATGCCCTATTTATAAAGTACTGATACAGATGCTGCTTACTTTGTAAAATACTTTGAGATCTGTGGTTTCTATGAGAGGATTAGTTTGTATTACTGTCTGCAAACCTACTTATATTAATCAAAATCCCCATCATACCACCAGTAATTTTAAATTTTGGGTTTAATTCTTTCATTAAAGTCAGTTGTCTGTCAGTCTGCAGACAACACTGCAGGCATTGATGTGTCCCAGAAGCTACCCCATCTCTTCCCAGCTGCAACTTCATGTTGTGGTGCTCCATCTGCCTCCTGTTCCTGAGAAATACTCCTTTCAGTGAGTCAGACAACTGTTTCCAAAACAGTCTTTGGATGATGGCTCTGTAAGCAGTTAAGTGAAAGGAGAAATCTGCTGTGCAAAGCTTCTTTGTTTATTGCTTTTGCTGACTGGCTGAAAGTGAGGTCACAGTGAGCTCGGAGGGCTTGATATAAATGAGATAATTTAACCAGAAAATACATCTTCAGAAAGATGACTCTGCAAAATGCCACACTTATCAATCTCACATTCATACCTTTAATAGTTGTCATTAAAATGTGATTATATATAAATGAAAATGTATATGGTTTCCAGACTTATGCAATTCAAGCATATTACTACTGTAATTTTACATGAAAATGCACCAAGGTATTCTCAGCCAGCATCAAAATTAATGCATGAAAGCACATAATTTCAATTCCTAGGGTCATCACAACTCCACTGATAATGGGAAACCTCCCAGTGGCACAGAGCCACAACATAATGGCAGCATTCTCGTGCTGCTGCTGGTACAAAGAGGGGTGGATTCAGCCACGTGCCCTCCGTGCAGGCTCACTGATTCCTTTGGCTATGGATGCATTCACATGAGCAAAAACAATGGTCTCTTTCAGGAAGTTCAAGAGCCATAGATTATCAAATATTGTTTATATTGGCTAATTTAACTGTTAAATAAAGTTTAAATGATATCTGCGATTTCTGTACCAGGAATAAGGTGTAGAAGTTCAAAAACTCTTGGATTTTAGCATATGGTGTTTTACATGCAGTGAAGTGTGTGTAGGAAGGTGGATGCCTGTCCACACACTTTTTTCAAAAGCAAAAATGACTAACTTACAGACTGCAGATGAGAAGTCAAAATTTGGTTCTGTAATGGATTGTGAAGAGTAGCAATATTCTTGTTCAGGTCCATAGAAACCTGTGCAGAAGAAACAAAAATGGCATCTTAGGTGTTTAAAAGTGAACAAAGCACTTCTGCTTTCCCGTTGATCTCTGAACAAGGACTAAGCTGGTTTGCTGCTCTTTTATCCGAGAGTAATAAATTCCAGAGTTGATTTTTTTATTTGCCATTTACCAATGCCAAGCATGAGCCTCCTTCTCTTTCATTGCTTGGAGTATATATTCCTTCACTTACCTGTTTTTCATGACTCTTGCTTTTCCACTGAAGCTTGACTCTTTCAACAAGACCTGTGTGAACTAATTTGAAGTAAAAAAAGTATGGATTTTTTCAAGTATCTACAAGTTTCTGACTTTTACCTATTTCACTGAGCCATGTTCGCAAATGTGAAGCTGAAACATCAGCAAATATTGCAATATTGTAAATTTTTACTTGTTGTTCAAAATTACTATTAATAAAGTCCTGTTCATGGATGACTAAGCAAAAAATTGAAATGCAATTGAAAAAAAAAATTGGCCAAGAAGAAGCAAAGTCTTGCTGACCTATGCTTTAAAATAACAATGTTCTGAGTGGTGGCCTAAGGCAGATAGTTACATGTGGAGTGATGGGAGCAGACTACTGGAAATAATTATAAAAAATTGATGAGTCCATAACATAATGCTATAAAGCATCAGCTGTATCAGTAGCTTTTTAGAATACAGGAAACTTTGAAATACGGACCCAAAAACTCTTAGAAGGCTGGAAGGGATCTGATTCAAAAAGTGGGGGGTATAAAGCTTGAAATAAGAGGCAGATTAAGCTGCTGGTCAAGTTATCCTTTTAACTGAGCTGACTTTTATTAGACTGAATTCCTGTAAACCATCTAGTGCATAAAAATAAAGCAAAAGTGTAACTGAAACAACATTTTGTAGCATAACATCTTTTATTTCAATTTAAGTAAAGGACAGTTTGAACAGTAGAAGTGGAATTTTGGAGAGGAGGGGTTTTGCTTTAATGTAAGTTTCAAGACTAGAATGTCAGTGGTGAACAGTTTGAGAAAAGCAAACATTTTTGAGGATATCTCTTATGATTTTTTGTTTCTCCTTGTAAAGAAGAAACAAAACAGAATAATGTCACTTAGGTTGCTTTGAAGTGCTGTAGCAGGATTTTAACTGCACGTTGATCACTGTCTGCATAGCAAAAGTGCTTTCTTTTTTTAACTAGGAAGTGGGTGAGAGAAATAATTTGAAAGTTTCATTTGCAAGATTATTTTCATGGTAATAATGGCTATTAGTTGTCCTAGTCTTCTAAAATATTTCTTTGACAAGCCTTGACCAAATCAGGAAGAAGAGTCACTAACAATAATTTCAATTAATGAAAATAAATTTAACAGGCCATTAGTACTTTAAACAAAGTTTATAGGTATTCACTTTCAACCTACCATTGCTCTTTTTCATTACTCCAATAATAATAATAATTTTAATAATAATATTTTCTTCTCCATCTTCCTGTTTATCACTGTACACAAGGCACCATAGCTATTCTCCTACATTTATGGCCTTAGTAGACACACAGGAAAGTTATGCAGTACCTTACTCTGAATGATAGAGTAACCTGGCCAAAAGAATAAATTAATTAACCCTGTACACAACATCTGAGTGCAAATAACACAGCTCTGATTTTGGTAGGTAATGCAGACGGGTAGGTCAAACAGATTTAAGTGGTAAGTGATACCAACTGACAGGTGATAGGTTATGAAAACACAAAGTTTTTTCTCCTTTGCTGGCGAATCGTAGAATTCAAAAGAGCTTTTCTGATACATCCATGCATGAAAACTTTATGGACTCAGCCTGTAGCGTGTTTTAACCTCTAATGAGATATCAGAGTTTCGCAGTGTGCTGGAAACACACAGAACCTTGATCTTCTGAGTACTCCCAAGTTAATAAAATACCTGTTTTTAACAATATTCAGTGACACAGACAGAGATCATTGTTAGCTCTTGAGGAAGAGATTTGGGTTGTGAGTCTTCACTGCCGTCCGTGCCAGAAAGCCGGTTCTGGGCCCTGGCATTGCTGTACCAAATGAGGTTAGGGAGGAAGGAAAACGTGCTTAAAATAGTTGATAACTATCTTTACCAATAACTGTGGGAATTAACAGCAAGTCAGCAAGCTTGTCTGAGTCTGACTCTGACATTAGTCTCAACACACCCCATTTCTACCTGTGAGAAATCTAGTCGAAAAAACCAAAAAATTCAAAACAGTAGAGAAAGTAAACAGCAACAAGGCTGCAACTAGCGTTTTGTTTAAATTCTTGAGATACCTATCTTGTAAATAACTAATAATAGTATAGTGTAGCTAAAATAACCAATAAATCTACTGTAATAGTTGAACAACCAATAAACAACTAACATGAATAATAAACATATAAAAGTGTATATATATGACACTAACTCTTAAATACCTTTTACCTACACTTTATGTTAAAATTAGTGTGTCGCACATCCCCCTCAACTGCGACAAATAACCATAGCTTTAAAGATGCCAGCATATATTATTTTCACCTGGAAACATAATTTCCAGGCAACAGAGGTTTAAACAACCCCTCTGTGGGCTGAAGCAGCTGTATAGATGCTATAGCAGTATGTCATCTTTCTGCTTGCCTCAGCTCATTGCTGAAGTCTTGTGGCAACTCTCCAAAACTAGTTTGTGTTCCAGTTCAGTAGACAACAAATGGGAGACTGTATGTGAGAGAATTTTCTGCTGTTCTTGGGACAAAGTCTTGTCATTACTCTGGAAGGTGGTGTTTATGCTGCTGTTTTATAGCTGTAAACTGTTTTGAGCCATTCCTAGCCCTGAAACTGGATTTGAATGGATGACAGCTAAGTGGCAATGCAAATTCCCCTACACTTGGCAACTGTTCATAATAAATACTCCTAACTAATCTCTGAATGCAAAATATTAGGAGCTGACAAACTTGATAAATCCCATAAGCAGACAATACCCTGTTGGTTTAGAGAGCTGACTGGAACAACTTTACTATTACATTCCTATGTAAAGCTATGTAAAGCTTTTAGCTTGGAGATGGTCACAGCTGTGTTACAATGTTTCAACTGTTACAAAAAAATTACACATTTTACTTTTATTTTCATTCACTTGTTTTCCAATGATGTAGTTAAGTTACCAGGTTGAGAAACAAGCCATCTTTATGATCTTACAATTGCTATGAAAATGTTACCATTAAAAAAAAAATTTGTCTGCTCGGTGTTTTTAAGATATAGTTCAGCTACAAGAGTCAGAGGCATGCTAACTTTTCACGGGCAGGAACAGATCAAAATAATTTAAAACCAGTATTTGTATTTTATTTCATTAGCTTTCTCTTACTCATTGGTATTCAGGCTTGTTTCCTACTCATGCTTACCAAGATACCACCACCAAACAATCCACCACGCATTCCCCAGCCCTGTGAGCTCCAAGGAAACCGCTGCAGGAATTTATCGATAAAATGAGCAGCAGTCTGAAGGCTGTACACACCTGCACAAGGAACTGGGGTTTATTTATTATCCCACCATTCTTACTGTCTCCTGGCTTGCCACAGATTCTTGCCTTTATTCTGGCTGTCAAAGCTGCAGAAAGAACATTGGTTCCAGAGAGAAATTTGTGCCTCCTGGGTACTTGGCACCAGGCAGAGAATTCTGTCATTTCTGGGAGTTTAGACATCAGCAGAGCAGAGATCCCCTGGGGCTGGGTGTCAGCGTCATCCATTGATAAGACTATCAGCAGCCAAAATATAATCACAGTTGTATTGTTTTGTTAATGTGGGAATCCACATAATGAACATTCGAAAGGTGCTTTTCAGAGAAGGACTCTCTTTTACCAGTTTCCATTCAGAGATTTATAAGGCGTGGTGCTTGTTTTGGAATTTGTTAATGTCCCCTTTTCTCTGACAATTAGGTTTTACAAAATTAGTGATTGAAATAGAGCAATCAGTGTTATCTAAAGGACTGGCCTAGTCATATTTTTCTTGGAGCAAAAGAAAAGGGTGGGGAAGGAAATTAGGTAAAGAGGGCGATTTTTTTGTTACCTACAGTGTACATCAAAATTTTAGTTTATTTTAAGAAATAAGCTGTTACTGTAGCTTTGGTGGGTATTGCCCAAAAGGAGGATGAAACTCGTGCATTTTTTCCTGCACTTGTGGCTTTATGAGTCGCTGTACTTTTGGCAGGGTATCACAGTACATAAAGTAAGTTCAGGTTACCTGTAATCTTTATATCACAAATGATCTAGCATGGGTCATAAATTCTGTAAATTTGAGGTTGCCTGAAATAGAGAGCAAAATGATCAATCACTTTCTTAACCTGGTCTAGCCTGGGTAATCACAAAAAAGAGTTGTGACAGGAACTAAAAGAAAATACGGTTCATTTAATCTTTTATAAATTGATAAACCCTTGCAGCTTTAAAGGAATGACCCTTTCGAAGCAAAATAATCAAATCCATCTCTTGTCAGTTTGGGGAGATATATAATTGTAAGCTGATGATTTTTTAGCAGTACTGTCAGTCTGCTTTTCAGATCAATGCCAATGAAATATTTTGTTTACGATTTAACCTCCAGTTCCCCTGGAATTTGAGAGTTTTAATACTAGAAGTAGTTATGTCTAACTCTATCGATCCACTGGTAAATTAAATGGCAAACAAAAGCAACCATATTATTTTGTCAAAATGTTCTCAATAGGAAGCAAAGTTCTTTATTAAAACAGGATATGTTGCACAGAAATGAAAAGAAAGTTTCGTTTGAACAATGATCTTATAAAAAACAGAGAAAGACCTTCAGATAGCTAGATTTATTTGATGGGAATAGTACAAAGATAATAAAACTGAAATTGTATATTGAGTTTCTTTTCCCTGGAATAAAGACAAAGGACCCAAAAAAAGGTGTAAAACCTACCTAAAATGCACATACGAAAAATTTGTTCCAACAATGTATTTTCTTTTTTTTCTCCGAGTAGTTAATGAATAACTTTTCTATTTGAAATTATACGTTTTATGTATTTTTATTTCATGCCAAATCCTCTACTGATGTCTGAAATACCGTATATAAACATATATTGTGTATAGGCTATATATTCACAGAGAGATTACTGTGGTACAGGAGCACCATGAACACTTGGATAAAGAGCTTCAGAAGTAAGGGAGGAGTGGTCTATTAAATAAGTAACAATCTTTAGGGGGTGTTTGCAGTGATGGGTAAGTTAGTATTTCAGCCACGTACCAGATCGTGGAAACATTTGCATTTGAAAATACCTGTAAGATAATCAGTTTAAGATTATCAAGTGTGTTGACCCTGCACCCTCAAGCCCGCTACTAAACCGTGTCCCCAGGTGCCACATCTACGTGGCTTTTAAGTAACTCAGTAGGAGAGTAGACTCCTAGATAATGACAGCCACATAAGTGTTTATTCTTATGTGGCATGATAACTGAATAAAAGACCAAATAGTTAATAAAATGATAATAATAATAATAATTTTTTTTTAAGATCCAAACCTGTACATAATACCAAACCATGATTTTAAATTTTTTTCTTGATCACACCAGCTTGAAGTGCTTGCATCAGTACTGGCCTCTTAATAAATTTCCAGAGATTCAGATTTGTGCAGCTTACAAAAGTCAGTGGTTATAGAGTTTATCCATCTGTAAATATTTTCTTTAAAGTGGTATTGGCTATTTAGGCTTGAGGCAGCATGAGAAAATTGATATTTTTATGATGAAATTCTACCTGCTACAAATAGGATATCAGGATTCCTTTCGAAGGCAATCATCTGCCTTTGAGACGCTCCCATCTGCCTCTGAGGGCAAAATTATTGATGCAATAAATAAGAGTACTATAACATAAATAACACATTTGTAAATCCTACATTTTAGATTCTTTTAACCTTTAAGGGTATGTTTTTCAAAGCAATTTTTAGAGTTTCCTCAAGTTCTTTGCTGTGACTGAAGCCCTGGGTGGAAGTGAGGCTACCTGTCCTTGCAGGATTAGATGGGCTGTGACTGAGGAGCTTTTCCCCACTGCTCCAGCTCTTTGTGCAGGGTGTGTGCTGACCCAGTGGCAAAGCCTTGTCTCCAGACCCTGGGAGCAGTGTCAGTGCTCTACGAATTTTCAGCCATTCCATTACCTGGAAACACAGGATGAAAATGCTATGGTGAAGTTATTTAAATTAAAGCCATTCATCATTTCAGCATTCTGGGAGCGGAATTTGAAATTCTTCGCAGAGACATTTCTGAAGTCGGGTATAAACCTCATGGTGATCTGGTGGAAAAGCTATGCAGGTCTGGCAAGTTGCAAAGACCCTGAAATAAAATATGCGTCTGCATGGTAATACTTAGTGGTAAAATTCTCCACATGCCAATACTCAGCCAGTGTTCCACTGATCCAGAGAAATGGCAGATTAAATTTCCCAATTTATTGCACAAGTGTATGGGAGACATACTCTGTACTATCAGTGTGTAATAATTACAGGAGTCTCTCCTGAAATCTTTCCCTTAGAGGCTTTGTGAATGTTATCTTCATATTTATCAGCCACTTATATTAATTAAGAGTAAAAGCCAAGGACAATATGATTCAGACAAGAAAACAATTTTTTCACTCTGTAAATATGGCATGTTACACAAACATTAATGCAGAGACCTCAAATTTCAGGTGTAGGTATAGCTTACTGATTTCTTTTCTTTTGCTTCTCAATGTGACTTCTTGTTGTCGCTGAGAAACTCTCTTCTGTTCAGCATGGGGACAAGAACCTGGCTTGGAAACTTGCAGCTCTACCCAGAGCTGTGACAGGATGATATGAAAATTTGTTCTTGCTCTTCCCATGGATCTTATTGATGTGATAAATAAAGCCAATCAAAGGAACAGGATTACTGTTTCACAGCAAATTTAGATCTTTACTCATTTCTCTTTTGGTCTAGATCTGCTTAAAGTTGCCGTTTCAAATTTTCCTATTAGCTGGGAGCAGGTAGAATTCTGCTTCCAGACCACCAAAACACGTAACGAAGCAGCCCCTGCTGCTTCATTGGCATTCTTGTCAGAGGTACTGCTGCTGTTGGCGGAGAAGCTGACAAGAATACCAATGTCACTGAGCAGGCACGTTGTTCCCAAAATCTCTAATTCTGGCCAGTTTATCCGAAAATGACTGCATTCCAATCCACGCTCTTTCATTTGAAGCCACAGTCTTGAAAGTCTACAAACTTTTTTTCTTTCTTCTTTTCTGGAACAAGGGAAATGTACTTTGAGAAACACGAGCATTCAGATGGATTTAATGGTAGAATATATTGTACTGTCCCGCTATAACAGAGCTCAAATTTCTATCACTAACAAGTGTTAATGCCCTTCAGAGTTTTCGCAAGATCTTTCGCAACTCTTCCTGACATCGACAGATTTTATTAGTGTCACTGATGGAGTGAGGTGCCTCTGCCTAAGGCTCCCATGGCTTCTGAACTGTAAGATACGAATTTTCTGTCATTATAATGTAAAATATACAAGCACTGCTTAGAGGATCTGGAGATTTTTGTATCAGAACGTGCAAATTTTCATCTATTTTCACCCTCTGCGGTGAACCCTTTGTCTCCAGTGAGAGAAAGGGCAAAGGTGTTACAGGGTGGCACCTGAAAAGAGCCAGCAGCCTGTGAGTGTCGTTTGCTCATATCCACGCTCCAGCTCTGCCCAAGCTTACAGAAGCCACCTCATCTGGCTGTATTTTTCTACTGGGTTGTCTGGATCTAATGAGCCATTACCTCCAGGACAGGCCCTAGACACTCTTTAGTAGCACTCATCAGCTGTGGAGAGCAGCTGAAAGGAGCTGCAAGAAAATGCCGGGGTAGAAATAACGGCACAAACACAGCTACACCAGGGGAGCACCCAGAGTAAATGTTCTTAAGGTTGCCACACTGAGATACTCCCGTAAAATATTTTACCAATGACCCTGTGTGGCTGAGCTAAGGGCTATTTGGCTTTCTTCACTCACTGTAAATATTCATCTTCTCCGGTGTTCTGTAGATTGTAATTGCTCATGCTCATTACTCGTATGTATCTGTCTGTTGAATTAGATTTCAGAGTTAAACTGAAGACCTGTAACAAAAAATCATTTAGTCACTTTTGTGATCAATATAATCTCCCTACCTCTTTAACAGAAACAAATTTAGTGCTGTGTAAGTGTAAGTAGAATCTTTTCTAAGAAGATGACTGCTACCAAAATAAGATTAAAGTTGACCTTTTGACTACAGGTCCTTCTAGCTGAGGAACAGATTATCGAAATACTTTTATTTATAAAAATTGCTTAGGTGTCTTATACCATGAAAAGTATTTCCCAGAGGGTTGGGCTGTGTCTATTCAACAGGAGAGTTCACACAGATTAATCTGCCCGTTGGGATGCCAGTCGGCCACATTGATTCTTACAAAGTTCTGGTGTGTTTTGCACTGAATCTGGCTTACCATCACAGTTCTCTAAGTCAAGTGGGATTGATACCCTTATAACAGCTCCACTTGTTTTTCTTTCTCCTTTATTTAATTAAATAAGAGTTAATGAAATTACATTTTCTATCTTTGCTGTGCAGACCCACAGAGTAAGTATAAAGCTGTCTTTGATGCACTATGAGCTCACGATTTTAATCTATCCAGATAAATTGCACAACTATATATTTTATGACAGTCACAGTAGCTGGGCTACAGGAGTGCCTGAGAAGAATAAATTAGCCATATGCCCAGGTATTTAATTAACAAACATCTTACTCAGAATGTGGATCTTGCTGAATCTGTCATCTCAGCTGTAATAACAATGTTCGAGTTATTCTGTTATGCTTAGATGTGCATTTTCATTTTCAGCAGATAGAGTTATTGAGCCTTTCACAAATAAACCAGGTAAAGAAGCAGCTAAGTATGTTAAAACCAGCTCCTGTCTGCTGTAAAGTGGTCTGGGTTTGCTGTCTTCAGAGAGGAGGCTCCTGCCATCCTCGTCCATATGAAAATCCATGCGCAATGGCATGCAAATATCCCTGTCAGCTTAGATCGCGCTATGAGACCCTCTGTTCTGCTCGGTGCGGTAGCTGCCAGTTGTGAATATTTGTGTACAGACAGGACTTAAAAGAGCTGCACAGCACTCTGATGTGCTCAGATAATGTTCTATGATCTGGGAACACTATCAGAGACAATTCAGAGCAGCAGTGTATTTGTATTTTCCAGACTTCACTGTGGTGGGACTTCAGAAAATATCTCTCTGTCAGCTAGATGCTAACCTGCTGTTCTTATGCCATCGATACTGATACAGACATAGATACACGTGTTTTATCCTTAAACACGAGACTGAAATTTTCAAAACTAAAGCTGCAACATCTAAAAATAAGTAGGGTGTTCCATAGCTCGGCATCTGTCTGTTTAAATCAGAGATGCAGAAGTTTATAGTAGGAATAAGTTATGTGGAATTTTAAAAAGGGCAATTTTTTAACCAATAATTAACACTCAAAGTTATGTAAACTGAAATAAGGAACATGCTGTAATTTTAAGGAGTAAAATCTAATTGCCTATTAAGGGCATGAGAGCAAGAAGAAATCTCTTCACTACTAGCATCACAGTTTTCTTGGAGGTAGATGATGGGATTCCATCAAGGAAATCATCATCCTTCTTTCGTTATGCCCTATGTAGACCTTAACAGCGGATCACAGGACTCAGCAGGGACATTTATGGCACATCAAGACAGACAGACAGAAAGGTGTAGCGGGTATTGTAGGCAACACAGGATAATCCATCACTTGGATAAGTGAGCAGCCTGTTCTTCCTTCCTATTCTCTTCAATAAGGACTTGACGGCCAAGAAATTATACTATGTGGTACCTGAACTGTAAAAAGTGTACTGGAACAGTTGGTGGAGTGATTGAGCTTTGCTTTGTGCTGTTTTCTGCTTTGTCTAATGCTCTGCGTGTTACAGTTCTGTTCCACTGTTACCAGCCCTTGCCAAGAGGACAATCAGTTATGAGAAGGACCAGTTGTCCAACATATATTAGAAAACTCTCTTTTTCCTCTGAAACTCAAAAGACAGTAAGGCATAAATTAATGTTTTAAAAGTTATATAGTATACTAACATGGCAACTTTCAGGTAGACAGATATTCTCAAGCTATGTTAAAATTAGCAATGAATCAATCCTTTAATGAATTATTGAAATTAGCTCTCACTTTAATGGGGGTCATGGGAAACTAAGTTTGATTTCGAAGTTTATTCGTCTCTGGTAAATATTTCTCAAGATGTTGCATCTGAGATAGGAATCAATAGATTAAGTCACAATGCTGGTATATTACAACAACTTGGCTTTAAGAAAAGAACATTTAAGTATTTCCTTATGAAAGTATGCACACACTCACCTGAGTTTATTTTCAATGTTACTCATAAAGAAAAATCTCTTGCCAGCTTTCAGTGCTCGTTAAGAGCTGTGGCTTTCTGAGAAATCAATACTTATTCCAGCGCAAGTGGCTGGATTTGGAATGGGATAAGTTCATCTCTTGAAATCGGAATATGAAATCAGTTAGTTGCAAAACAGTATTTGCCACTTAATGGAATCTCTATTTCTGCTTTTCTAGTGTGCTAAATTTTTAGATCTGAATTTTCATGTTGGTAAATTTTCTGTGATTCCTTACTGAGGTTTATTCTCCAGTTAACGTGCTGTGTCATGAACCTAAGCACACACATGTGTGAGCACACACCACTGTAAGCACACACATAAGCTTCTTTTGCTTATTTTTCAAGTAATGGAAAAAAAGCCTAAGTAATATTCAGCCTAAAAATGTCTTTCACTTGGATAAGTGAGCAGCCTGTTCTAATTTTATCTTGCTTATTCTGATATAATTCCAAAAATCACCACTCAGTTGCCTGTCAAGATATTCTCTAAATTAGAGAAGAAGCTACTGATAGTTTGGAGGTGTTTTCAAATCCTTTTGTTTCCATCATTTACAGAGAATGATTTTATAAGGATAAGCATGTTTCCACAATTTCTGAACCTGTTACAAAGAAATATACTCCAGAGTTGTTATTCCGTTTTTGTGGATGAGTAGAAATTATCAAAATATTCTAAAATATCTTTCACATCCAATGATGATCCATGTTCATCACATTATTTGGGTAGTTAGCTGGAAGCAAATAGCCAATTTTATACTAATTTGTGAACAAGCAGCATTAGCAGTTGCAAATGATGCTAATGATGCAAATGCAAAAAATGCTCGTTACAAAATTAAAATCACTGACAGTATACCAATATTGTATTTTGAAATATTCCTAATGCAGCTTTATTGGTGTCTTGAAAATGATCTAACAAAGATTATTGCTCTTTCAGCTGTAATAACAGACTAACCATTTGAAATATCTGCTATTTTTCCAAATAATTTCTTGCATGCTGTGGAGCAGGTCTGGGTGAATTTAAAATGAAAAAACCCAACCTGTTTGGTTTTGTGTCACTCTCATCTAATTAACATGAGCAACTGTTTAATTTTTTACTGTAGATGTTATTGTGTCGCTTTACAGAAGTGCATGCATTTTACGGATACAAAAATGTTTTAAGGAATCTCTTCTTTCACGTTATGCTGGAATTGGTTTCATGTTCTCCATTTGTCTTATATTTTATATCTGAAAGGCCAGGATGAGCAGTTGAGAAGCTTATTCTGAATGAACCTGCATTTTAGTGGCAGGTAAAGCAGGATGTGTTCGTTGAGATGCTATTTAAATAATTAATATTGTGTGAGACTGAAGGCACTACAAGATCTTGCAGCCAAAAAGTGACTTTCAAAAAAGATTCCTGAAATGTAGTCATGCAGAAGTCTAACAGAGGCTTGGAAATCAAAATATTATTTGCAGATGGTTTTAAGTCTTCATTCCTTTCTGGGCAGTTTTTCAGTCTTCAGATGGTATTCTCAGTAGAAGAAGAGGAATTCTTGCTTTCTTTCAAGGACTGGTACATGTCTCAGAAGCTCTTGATTTTCCTTCCAGTTTGAGCAGCTCTGATATTCTGTAGCTCAGTATCAGAATATCAGTAGCTCAGTCTGAGTAGAACTCCCTCCAAAACACAGGTTACTTAGGTGAGGTGAAGTGTTCCAAGAACTTTGATGAGGCCTTTCCTTGGATATTTCCAGGTTTTTTAGCTGAGAAACCATTTTCCTAATGCCCGTGGTACTTTATCCTCCCCAGAACAGTCAATGAGACATTGAAGAATATTAATATGCACACATGGTAAGCAGGTACAGTTTTTGAAACCACTAATTAAAATGTGTAGCAGTTTTCTTCCATACCTTGGCTTTTCCTTACCAGCCTTGGAAGTACAAAACCAGAGGCTGCTGGGCCGATATCAAAGTAGGTACAAATTCAGCCAGGCTTCAGCCTCCTGGAGTAAAGATTCAAATAATGGATTTGTGTTTCATTAGTAGTTTGTCTTCGTAAACTAGGTTTCTTCAGGCTGAATTTTATACAGAGAATAAGGCTTAAGTCAACAATATGTTTGTCAGTGTTGCTTTGAGAAAGATTGATTGATCCATTCCTTTGCTCCTATAATGACCAAAATGAGTTATTTCCCTTAAAATGATGGGTGTGTGATAACTCTAGTGGGCAAAGCCAAGTAGTCCTATTTTGGGTCCTCATTGGAGAAAGTAGAAATAAAAGGAAGGAAGAAAAAAAATAAACTTTAGTCTGTGCTTCATTTTGGTTTTTGAGGACTGGGAAAAACCCATCTAAAATTTATTTTTCCCTTTTTTCTTCTTCATTTTAGGTTCTGAAGGAAATGTTCACCTTTTTAGCCAGCAGGTGCACAATAAATATTCCTTTAGAGTAGGGGAGGCAGTGTAATGGGTCTGTAACAGCAGTTGTCTCCATCTGTTGCCTTTCCCTCATTTTGCATTGTAATTTTCCTTTAGTCTGGAGTTGCTGTACTTCTTTCCCTTTCTGACTGCACTCCTTTGTTCTGGATAACATCCTGGATAAGAAGACAAATACAGCTTGTGGTGGAGAGAAAATACTGTCTGTGCTTCCTTTTTGAGCCCTGATAGCAATTTCTGGAAATTTAATAATTTCTTTAATATCAGTTTTTAAGCAGCTAAGCTTGCAAACAGACTAGAGGAAAAAAATGAAATTCAGTGTTGCAGCATTAAATGTTAAGAAAACCAAACCAAGAATATAGAGACTTACCAAACTAATAAAGTGATTTTTATTGACCTCTGTCGTGATTTTTATTGACCTTCATTTTCTGTACACGTAATTAGATACTTAGCAGAAATAAGAAGTTCCTATGGCCTACAAGAAACACCCAGTGTTGTTTTGTTATTCCTCTGAGGCTCACTGAAGACAGCAAAGCCACAAAAGGTCACAGTGTATTGCTGAGATGGTTAAACTGAAAGTTTTCCCTTTATTCTTCATGTTCCCAAGTGAATACTTCTTACAGATTTCTGTGTCACGTGAGCAGTGCTGGCAGACCTGATGTATCAAATCTGACATATCAATGAGTTATTTACCTGGGAATTTGTTGTAAGGAAAAGTAAAATCAAGGGAAACTAATCAGTAATATTTTCTAGGAGAGCTGTGATTTCTGGGATTCACAGGAGAATTGTGATTTTAAATTCTCGTCTGAGGGAAGTTGCCCCTCCTTTGTGTATTGTGATTCACCTTGATATTTTTTCAGATGGGTTCTTGTTACTGGGAAATGCTGATCAGGATGAACTAAGGTCCTGAAATCCCCAAATGGCAAGTAGTACTTTTGAGTAATTTTACTTGTAGAAATGTCAAAGTAGAAACCTTCCTGCATCACACAGATTAGGGATAAGAGCACCAAGTAACTCTACAGCCCTTCAAAGTTCATTCTGTGAGCCTTCCTTTCAATGAAAAGGAATTTTACTATATTCTCAGTAAAGCTGCCCAAAAATTATATCAATGCAGATGCAAGTAAATACTGTTAATGCTTTAATCCTCTAACAGAACTCAACTTCCATAATCTGCAGAGGGAGAGCACCATAGGGAAAAAAGCAGATTTGAGTTATGGCTGGAAATGTAAGCTTTGAAATAAGAGATTGTTAGAAGGTACACTGCACTTCAAAAGCAATGTACTCAGTGCTAGGAAGCTGGCAGCTGAGATTTCAATGAAATATGAGGAGAAAATAATATCAAACAATATGATCTCTATATACTTCTACAGGCCAAGCACAAATAAAAAATTACTCTCTGTTATGACAGTGTGAAATATAAAATGTAAAGCTGAATACAATATTCTGGCAAGCAAACAGTCAGAGGAGACAATCTCACCTGAAGTGACTGTGTCAGAAGGTTCATGTGGTGTTTCGAACCTGTAGCGTTTGAAGGGATCAAAGTTCTCCAGACCTTTGTTCTCCTGTCCTTTCCTGTGTTGCTAAAAGCTAACAGAGCAAAGAGCTACAGCAAGTAACATTTAAAAGTATTTAAATAGCTCTCCATTTAAGTAGGTCTGTGTTAATAATTGAGGATGACAAATGCTTGAAGGAGAAATATTCGGGGTGCCAAAGATACCTCCTGTTCGACTGTCCAACTTTTTGCTTCACACTGCCTAAAAAGTGGAGTTTGAGAGCTACAGGTTTCGCTTTCAATCATGCTGCAGATGTGCTCTGTACAGTGACTCAAGCAGAGGTAAACAAAACTCTTATTCCCCAATCTGCAGACAAGGTTGGCAAGTGACCGATGAGGTCTGCTTGCTGACAGTGTAATTATTGGAGGTCAGAGCAGGGACAGCGTACACTGATAATTATTCACACACAACTTTGCATGGGTAATTGGTTGGGTTACACTCTCTGTCAAGGTAAATGCTCAAACTGCTTGAATAGTACGGAATATTCTCATGGATACATTTTTTTCTCCTTAAGGGTCTCATTCAAAACCAGTTAAAGTCAGTGACTCATGAATTTCAGTGGGTTTGGTATTAAGATCTGAAAAGTGCAGGGTGCCTGAGTTTGTCTTTCTTTATTTATTCGGAAGGAATGCAGAGTACACTATAAATGCTTTATCTCAGATAAAGCCTTCACCTTTGGGGCAGTGTGTTTGCTCTACCGTGGCCTTGTTTGTTTATACTACTCCTACACATTTCCACATGTGTTACATGTGTTAATTTGCTTATTATTTCACAAATGGAGCATTGTCTTCTCTAAAAGGATTCCCATTTGCAGAGAATTGTTGTTCTCAGTGTATTTCTCTACTATTTCCTTAGGTGCCACGCTGACCTGCCATGTTGGACCTAGACCAGACACATCACAAAGGTAAATTAATGGATGGAAAATACTCCTGGAAAGACTCCTGGTTTAGTTCCTGTAAGTACTGTTTTCAATAAGAGTGGAGGGAGAGGGGAAACTGTAAGGATGACAAGACAAACTATTAATAAGCATTCAAGTTACAAATTGTTGTCTCTGTGCATGGCATACTAGAGAACAGTGTTTTGTTTTCCTTGGAACATCAAAATTCAAGTGTAAGAAAAGGAAAGTATTTTAATTCTTTTTGCTTGCCTCAACTGAAAGTTTATAGTTCTTGATAGTCTAAGCGTTTTTACAGTTCAGAATTGGTCACTACTATTACGAGATTCGGATTTGCCCTCTGGCATGTTCTAAAAAATTGGGCTGTACAGTAGCATGGTGCAAATCCTCAAACCATCTCAGTATAAAGAAGTGACAGATACTACCTCTTCCCTCTCTCTAAGGCTAAACATCTCATGGCAAGCACTGTGTGAAACAGAGAACTTTGCCTGTGTTAGTCTGATAGATGTCTGTATCTGATGGCAGCTGCTTTAGCGCCTTGGCTAAGTAAACACTTGGTGTAAGTAAAAATGGATCCAGATCTGATCCCCTGTTCTTTTGGATATACTTCTCATGTGTTTGCTGTTTTAATGGTTCAGTTCTTTTAGAGAACTTTTACGAAGCAGTTCAATTTTTTTCCCTTTTTTTCTTCCTGGCAAGAAATATTCTTAAATTAGACCCATTAAAAATCTACTGTATTGCAGAGAGTGCACATGCCAGGCTTCTTTTCCCTCACTAATGTGAAGCAGGAGAAACAGAAGTTTCACTATATTAATGGATTGTGGGGAATACACTCAATTACCCCTCAGCTTACAAGGCAAAATGGCACAGCATACGAAACTACAATATAAGGAATCTAGCTGCAGGAGGCTGTTATAAAATGATGGTAAAAGAAATCTAGCTGCATATCGCCATGACAAGTAATTCCTAACTGAATTCACTGGTCAAAACTCTGCTGTCCTGTGTAAGACAAACAAGTTATTGAAACCTGCCCTGGAGGCTCTGTGATGATGATGCATTGGTGGGATAATCACACTCAGTAGTCGGCACCTTCCAGAGTGTGAGACTTTGATGTATCAGAATTATGCTTGTGTTGGAAATGCTGGGATATGCAAGCATTTCCCTCTGAATTTCACACGTTGAATTCACATGTTGAATCCTTCTGCTAAAAATGAAAAGTTCTTCATTGGCAAGCCAGTACTCTCTTAATTTCAATTATTCTTTAAAAAAAAATTATTTTATCTAAAAGGTGAGATGACTTCGACATAATTATCTGTTTCACAGTGTCCAGTTAGTTGCATGCATTGAAAGATGCAGGATTATCATTGGTACTATGACTCATGGTGTGAAAATACATTCTAAGTGAAAGAAATTAATAAATGCATGATGGATTATGGTCCGAATACTTTTATCTTTTTAATTTTTTCTATGAGAAAACCCTGACTTAAAACAAGGAAAAGTTTTATCTGGATGAAAGGAATAATTTCCAGGATGACTCGCCTTCTGAAAGACATCCTAATTAAGTGTTGCACAATATTTGAGTGAGGAGAGAAAGAATTGTATGGAATGTAAACAAAAAGTATTTTAAAGCATACAGTTATTTCACAGAAGTTAAAGTATTATCTACTTTGTTTTCTTTTTGCAAATGCCAAGGGAAAATTGGCATGCTGCATCACAGTAATTCTTGTCATTAAGCTAATTATTACACAGGCAGTGTAGCAGTAGTCACTGTTCGAGCAATTCCTGGCCAATTTATCAATATCAGAGTCTTAATGCTTTGATTAAAATCAGATGTATGTGTCAAGTGGGACCTTGATTTTCTTGCTTTATGATAATAGATATTTGCCAGAATGGCTCTATATAAGATTTTTCTTTTTGGCAAGTTAAAAATGTGCCGTATCAGGGCACTAAGCCAGAGACTTTGAATCAGCTGGCAGAATGACAAAAAGCAGAATTATATTTAAAGGAAAGAAGTAAAGTTTCTCTTGGATGAAAGATCAAAATTATTTCTGGCAAAAGCAATACCTATTGCTAAGGAGATGTAAAGGCCGATTTCTGCTCTCAGCTACCAGCACGTCTGTCAGTAGCTGCTAGTAACAACTTCTTCTGCTATGGAGTCGTACGTGTCTCTGTGGCCTTTGTGCTTCTCGTTAAAACAACCTTAATTCTCTAATAATTTGCATGAGAGTGGCCATTCCTGCTTTTCTTCTGAAACATTCAATTTGTGCATAAACATTAGTAAACTCTTAATTAATAACCTTTCTCTAGTCCATGTGCCTTATCTATTTTCACTTCTGTTTAATTTCAACTCCTTGAGGGAGAAAATTGAGTCCTTTCTCAAAGCATCCGTAAAAATGATATAATGTTTTGGTGAGCTTCCTTACTGCCAGGTGACCCCGCTGATCCTCAATTATCAGGAGATGAAGAAATAATGTAAATAAAATATTTTCTGCAATTGTAAGTGCTTGTACAAAGATCTGCTCTCACCAACCATTTAAGTCACTTCAGAAGTCCGAGCCTCAGTAAGGGAGTACCTGACTTGAAAATGAGAAAAACTGTAAGAATTTAGACTGAAATTAATTGTTGTGATGGTCCAAGCTTACTGAGGTGGCACAAAATATGTGTTGGCTTGTAATAATCCCCTGGAATATCATATATGAAATAGCACAGGAATGGTTAGGAAAATAATAATGAAAGTGAAAAAATATTCCAAGGCCAGTCATATCTAAAACTCTGAAGAGGATTGGTTTGCAAACGTAGGTAACACAGTAAAGCAGACACGCACACAACAGCTCTCACCAAGCCCTCTTTGGGTTCTCCTTTCTCCTATTCCCAGCTTCCAGCTCCCAAGTCATACTGGTTTGAGCTAGCACTTGAGTTTGCATTTTGAAAGGTAATGGAGATGCAGTTTTTTGGCTTGCCTGCCATTCCTTGGTCTTGGTGCAAACCTGAGAGAGTAGTGAGGGTGGTGGGAAAGCCGTGATCATCCACTTGCTTGTAGCTGCTACCTTGTAACACGAAATCAGACACAACTTCTGGCCATCGAAGAATGCTTTTGCCAGGCACAGCGCCGACAAGCTGGGCATGTCCTGCCCTCTAAACACAGATATGGGCCTTTATATTATTTTATGAAAGCAACAGTAATATCAACATAACAGAAAGCAAAGTAATATTGCTGAAAAATAACACACTAATTTCCAAAGACAGGATATCTTCAGAGTCCAAATCTTGAAGTTCAAGGAGAAAAAGAAAAGAGCTTGCACAGTGGTGAAGATTTTTGATTTTGATTTCAACCAGCAAGTGCAATAAACATGCCTGAGAAGAAGTTTTTGTCTTGATACATGCAGTTAATCCACTTCCTCACCTCTGTTTCCTGGTCACAGTGTTTCCCAATTAGATTTCTATTTCAGTGCAGTTTCTATAGCCAAGAACTGGCATAAAAGAGAAGGAGTGGGGGATTTTCAAAGTGCCCTTGCTAATTAGGTGTCCAGCACTCATTGATTTTGAATAGGAGCTAGGTCCCTCAGAACTCCTTATGCCTTTGAAGAATTCTCCTGTAATCTCTCCCAGTTCTTTGTACAGCCTCTAGCCTTCAAAGACTTCAAGTCCACGGAAGATACAGTGCATGATGCCTAGGCTGCATTACCTTTCCTGTCAGAACTGCTATTTACAACTGAAAGGTTTCAAAAGGACAGCCTGTATGTTGTTGACAGAAAGGAACTTCAGGGCTATTAATGTTTTGCACATTAACTCCTTACCTGCAATGCCTACTTTGGTGGAGCTTTAAACACAGGGTTTCAGTAGGTCTGGGTGGCTTCAATACGTTTATCAATACTTTGAGCACCACTGCTTAATTCTCAGGGATAAATAATTTTAAGAATCATCAAGTCAGAATCTCAGATTTAAATGGTTCAGCTGTTTTCTAAAACTATGACTCATTTGTAAGGCCAGGCAAGCTGGGGATTAGTTATTTCATGTACCGTGCTCAAGTGTTAAAGATTAAATGTCATATGTTTAAAGAACACAAAGCATGTATAATGTCCCTTTTAAAAATCCATTTTACCGGCCAGTAGTCAACAACTATTTCCCTATGATTCTAAATATTCTCCTAGTCCTTCTGAAAATCTGCTCAAAAAACATAATAAAAAGTAATGAGTCTTTACAGAAAGCTTTTTCAGGAAAGGATTTTGTTTATTTTAATAGCTAAAGGGATGTACAGCACTCAGTGAATGTTCGCTGGCACACACCATTGATGCGGCAAAGCAAAATTTGTTCGCCTCTGACTCTTAGCTGTGGGGGACTTCTTGACTTACAGGTTAGGGAGAGGGAAAGAGAGGATTCTGTTCTGCAGATATCGCTAGTAAGAGGTACACACCTCTAATCCTGTATATCTTAATAAAGGCACAGCTTGCAATAAAATGCAAGTTATGAGTCTGAATGTAATTCCACACCGCTGGAAATTACACAGGAACGCTTCTTACTTTGCACTGGTGGAGTTCCTCTGAAATACGGAAAGCAAGAAAGACTGCATTCTTAGTTAGGCTCTAAAAACAGCTAGGCATTCTTATTCTGGTTGAACAAAATGTAATCACAGAGCACATCATGTGCAATCAAATTAGAAAGGACCTTGTTCTCCTATCTGTTCACTCATCTATGGTGAAATAATTGCTTTTTCAATATGAAATGTTAATAATGGCCCTTTAGATTTTGAATGCAACTGAAATATTACATTCAAAATAATCCCCTTCAGTTACAGCGTTCTTTTAATTCAGCTGCTTGCAACAACTCAAATTGAAGTTTCTGGTTTTATGTCACAAGGATCTCCCGAACCATATGTGATGATGATATTTTATCTCAGTAAGTTAGCTGCAGCTTTGGTGCTTCCAATTTTAGTCAGAACAAGGAAAAATAGAGATAATAAAAACATTACCGTGGTTTCATCTCGTCTCAATCTGTGTCTCGAATGTCTGCATTGGTCTAAAAAATGACAACAAAAACTCCAAACAAAAAAACCCCCAAATCCTCATACTATTATTATCCACAGATGGAGTAACTGGAATGTACCAGGCCTATCCCAGGTGGGATCTCAGCTATCAAGAGGTAGCTAAATCTCCATAAAAACCTCTGAACAGCACAGTGACAAACATTCATCAAGACTGATTTTTTCTACAAGTGTTCAGTTCACACATTTATCCTGTGATGAACTACCAACAAGAATTACTATACTATTTCTATTCAAATTCTTGAAAAAAGAACCTGAAAGTGGGGGTGTGACATTCAAAAACTTAAAAATTTACTATGCTCGTTCATCTAAATCATAAGAACAAAGCTAAATTTGGGATATTAAAAAGTACTTTTGTTGTACTTCAGTTATTTCAGCATTTAAACAAGTTTCCAACATTACTCGGGGGTAAATAAATATATATTTTTTAATAGTTTTATGGAAAACTATATGTTTAATGATCTTGGTTATGCAATAAATATAGCGTTTTATCAGAACACAATCAAATCATCAGTGCTTCAGAAATTTTGCTAGGATGTTAGATGTTAAGTCACCTTTTCATTAAATCGATGGTAAGAATGGAAAGCTATTTCAAATCACTCATCTCCTGGCTCACTGCAGTCACACTGCGTTTTATTTGAGCTTAAAGCTAGCAGCGAGGTTTTAAAGAAATTTCTGTTAATGGAAATGAAAAAATACTGTCTGATTTTTAATTGATAGTAGTTCTTGAAATTTTAAGTACATGCTACTTTTTCACCATGGTTATTGCCTAGCTATACCTGTATTTTCTGAGCTTTCAAAGACATAAAAAACTAAAGACTTACCTATGTTCCTAGACTTTTTTAGATAAATGATTTTAACAGATTTTTTTTATATTTGTAATTCACCTGAGCTTCTTTGGAAAGAATGAAAAGATGCGGCACTGCCACCTTTGTGACTGAGACAATCATTTTTACTGCAATTTTCCAGCTAGCCTGCAATGCCTGTTCTGAAATAATGTACGCACAATTGCCTGAGGCCTATGCAAGAACTCTGAATTTGTCTTTTGTTCTAAGTTTTTCAAAATAAATGGAATGAAAGCTCAGTGTTTGCTGACATTACAGCCATAAACAGAACGTGGTGTCCCAGGCCAGAGTTCGGGGAAGGGTATAAAAACAAGGAGCCTTTTTCAAGGACTCTTTTCAGCACATTTTCAGGTTTGCTTACATCAAAGATTGCCCCCAAGCCTACAGGAAGGTATTTCATTACTTGCTTGTAACACTTTATGGTTTCTAGGAAATATTGCCTTTATGTTTGATCCAACGTTAGGGAAAGTATCATTTCCATTTCTGGTTCTGCATCATTTGATCTTCCTGAGGTAAGGAAATTGAAAGCACCTTTGCAGTCATTGCAGGCATACTATGCAGATTTCTTCTAGGAATACTACTGCTGGATTGATTTGGTTTGAAGCAAGCTGAGGTTTAATCTCACCTAACTATAACTAATACAAAGATCACAACATAGGTAATTTTCTAGATCTGCACTTAAAGTTTCTCTCCCTTTTGACATCAGAGGGCACCTTGGAGAGCTCTGTCCTTAATTTCTGCTGTAAGAGTTCAACATACTCTTACAGCAGAGTTCTGTGTCTTGTCAGTGACTTTTGATAATAAGTATCTTTTTTTCTTAAGTGTTGTAGTCGAAGAAAAAAAGGATTATAGAAAAATTACCTCTGGGTTTTTGGGTACAATTGTAAGTTGTTTGTTTCCAGATTTTTTTTTGTTTACTTGAAGTGATTATTGATGCATCTGAGAAGTAGCACATTCTGTTTACTAAATTCACTGTAAGGAAAACATTTACATGTTTTATACAGACCTAAGTCACTGGCATAGGACAACAAAGGTATCAAAAGTGAATACATTTCACTTAATTGCAGGAGATATGTGATTCTTCAAGGAGAAAAATTCAAATAGCTAACACTTCAAATGCAGGCAACTTTTGTTTCTTTGAACTATTAAATTAATAATAAGCTTAACATAAAAAACACCCAAACTTTTATTATTCTGATGACTAGAGGATACTGATTTGTCTCATTTATTTAGAACAAGAAACAATTTAAAATGCGATAGCTTTAAGTCTGCTCCATCTATTTTCATAAGAATTCTTCATAACCCAGAGTGGGGGTTGAGGATAAGAAAGGTAGGAGGTGAGGATGGTAGGGCAGTATCACCAATTCAATTTAATCTTAAATTCTAAAAGCCTTTTCAAAATCAAATCAAATATAGAGGGGAAAATTAGCATAAGAATCACCAGCAATAAAAATAAAGAGAAAGAATAAAGTAATTGCTTTTCACTAAAGTTTAAAGCAAAGCAATAACAGAGAAAATACTGCGGCTTAGAAAATGATTTGCCATTGCGATGATTCATTTCTAGCCTATAATAGGTGTTATTTCCCTGCTTTGCAGTAATGCATTCATTACATGCCCAATTTAGAGCAAAGTTAGCCACGGAATTCTCTAAAAATATACAACAGTCGCTCTTCAGCTCATCTTCAATGCTACATCAGCATGACAACCCAGACGGTAACAGTGCAGCACGACAAGCAAATGTGCACGATCCCTGTCTAATACTGCCTTATTAGCTGCAAGAATAGGCAAAAATGACAGGAGTTCGTTGTATAATTCATTAGTCCAGATTCCAGCCCCTTTGGAAGCAGCACTACAACGCTTGTTGTTTGGAATGAGTGCAGTGTCAGAAGCGTATGTTTTTCAAACGCGTTCCCTGGACGATGATTAATGTTGTACTGGAAACACTAATCTGGTGGAAGTCTTTGTGGTTTTGGCGCATGTCGCATGCTGTGAGTCCAAACATGGCCTGTCAAATAGGAATAATTAATAAGACCATTCTGATCTAGTAATACTTCTACACACTCTTTGTGTCATATACAAGGTGGGCAAAGCTGCATCCATTTAGGTCAATGGATCAACGTTGTGGAAAGGTGGGCTTGGCTGTAATTAAACCCATCAGCAACCTACCACCATAAATTCTTACCCGTTTAGTGGTTGCTGTCAGTGCACTAATTCTCAGAAGAAGAAAGATGTACTGACAGTGCTGTTTTCTGAAGGTACAATGCTGAAGAAAGAACTTTTCTAACCAATGTAGGTAACTAACTTTCTCATTCTTAAAGTCTAGGAATTCCCGGAGTATTCTATAGTAAACAGACAGCAAGGTGTTTTCAAAGACATCTCTTTCTTACTCTGCTGACTGCCTATGGAACTCTCACATTTTTTCTCATTGCACCAGTCTTTAGGGACCTTAAAATTTAGGTGAAATCTGTGTACGATCATAAACACATCCAAAACACCACATTTTTTCAGGTGAGTGGGTTATGATAACTCATTTCCAATAAATTGTTAAGAGAAACATTTCAAATGAAACTTTTACAGGTTATCAATTGTATATTGTATAGGTACTGACCTGTAAATATGAGGCAAGCCGTATGTCTGTTTAAAGGTTAAAAAACCAAAGGACTGTAAAATATGTTACTCAAAATAATAGTCAAAAAAAAAATTTAGATTCTGCCACTACTAACGTGCCTTTGCTGTCATAAAATGCTTCCTTAGAGCGCTCTGAGCTCCTAAGGATTGTCTATTGAAGCAGTACTATGAGGAAACAGACTATCTGTCTGGAAATGCCATTGTCAAAATAAAACAGACATATTTTCAACTCTGGGATGGAGCCGTGATGAAAAACGTAACAGTGCTGAATTCACTGGTAGATTTGTCCCTGGGTTTGGTAGGTCTGAGGTTTCATCTCAGATCTTCTAATTTTAATGATTTTACATATTCATTGTCTACCCTAAAAGGGCACATCAAGAAATACAAGCATTTAGTTATTCTGATGCACAAACCAGGGGAACAGGCCAGGCCATCTGGCATCTGCAAAAATATTATGATTACTGGAGACTTGTTTCCAAAACATGGGTTGCTGAATTGGTATTTTCATTTCATCAAAAACAAACAGGTTAAGAGCTTCGTCTTTGAAGTTTATTTTATTTCTGCACAATACAACAGATGGAAGTGCTATTCGCCCCACTCGTCACTAAGCAGGAGGATTGAGCCTTATTTTGAGAAGTCTACCAGCTGAAGTTTACAGCTTCATCAGGGACACAGCCTAACTTCTGGTATCATTTCTTGAACAAGTTACAGCTTTGTGCATTGTGTTTTGTCTGGGAAACGTTCCAAGTTTCAGAGACCTGCTCTCCACTAATTTAGAGTGGATGTCGTTTGAAAAGTAAAATGTCTTTCTAATAAGGGGCTGCAAAGTCATAGCAAATAAACGCAGTCAACAGTGCACAAAATGACACATCTGTGGCCAAGTACACCTTTGTGGGAAGGCACTGGCTCTTAATTAGTTGCCTAGGAATCTCTGCTGCTACTTGACAAGGTCTTCTTGCTGCAGGTTGGCTGCAAAACGGAATTGTCTTAATCTCATTTTTTAAAATAAAAAAAAAATAGAGATGCTATTAACCCAGTCAGCTGAAAAAAAAGCCACTGATTCAGCTGCCACCATGTTGAGTTCCCGACTCTTAGACATCCAGTATAAAATGAAATCAAATAATTGAATACAAAGGGCAGCGGCTTTAGGCACAACTTGGATTCCTCCCTTAATTCCACTTCATTTGTGAGTCCTATGTATCAGAGGCAATAACTCATTTTTTCTCAGCAGTCAACAAATTTGCATAAATCATATCGGTATCATCCATATTTCTAGGCTGTTAGAGAGGACTGGAAAAGTTCTTAACTCTTAATGTTCTTCCCAGCATCGGACAGCAAATTACATTCTAATGGGCATGCCGTGAAAAGAGCAAACATGATGCGTTTTTGGACTGTGTGCCTAGATTCAAGATGTTAGGAGAGGTGGTAACAATAATATGTTGCTGTATAGCTGTAGAATAAGTAAGTGTACAGAGAAAGAACAACAAAGAACAGAACCAAACAGAAATAATAATGCCACGTTCTGATAGGTGGCAGTTTTGGGTATACAGTTAGAAGAGCCATTTTTCTAAGGTGTGTAAAAATGCTGAAGGAACTAATTTTAAGCTATTAAAGTTTAATAGCAGAGTAATATTACGAAACAGAAAAAATAGTCTAGCTATTGAAATTACCATTACAGCTATACATATTTGGCTGCAGAGTGCTATTGCCAGGAAAGGTACAACCTCTGCACTCAAGCCAATGAAAACTTTCAAAATATAGAGTCCCATAGCAACAAAACCAGAGAAAGTTGTGCAGCTCTAGGCAAGCTAATAACTACCACTGAGCTTTATTACTCTGAGAGTTGAGGAATGAAGAAATTTGCACCACAAACTTTGTGAGCTTTCGAGAGAATATCCAAAAATCTGGTTGAATTCTCTGGAACTGAGCTTGATAGGTGGAGTACAATGGAACTGAATTTGTAAGAACCTTCTCTGTGTTACAGGCCGTGCTCTGTTGGCTAAAAATGTCACCCAGGCAGAAAAGAATGAAGGCCTTGGAAAATCTCTGCCACCTTCTGCCCCTCGAGTCATTGCTTGTATAAATACTCAGGAGAGAAGAGGGTACTGTAAGACACACTGAGATAGAAGACAAGTATTTTATGACAGATTAGCTTCAGAGATTGCAGGAGTCTATGTTAGGAAAATAAAACATTCTCCCATGCTGCAGCCTGCCTGAGGGCTGAGGACTCTCCTGGGTTCATTCAAGTAGTAGAAGGACTTCTGTGCAGTAGGAGGACATCTATGGTGTTGTCATTATTGATCAGTGGGGCACAGAACTCCAGTTTATTGTAATTTCATTTCTCCAGCCCTAGGCTGTGGAAATGTGTAATCTTTAAGCACGTTTGCAAAGGGCTGTAAATGTAATTAATAAGCAAAGCTACTCTGCAGTGTAGGTGGAAAAGCCCACACCTCAGGCCAAAGATGCCCAATATACTTTTCAATCTTGTCTAACCCATTGGGACTTCCAGATTTATGTTTTCTGAAGGCAAAATCTGAGAAAATAAAGAACTATTTTTGCTTAGAACAGCTTAAATAAGAAGATGGTCTCTGTACTCAGCTTCTGCAGCAATCTATGTGTTACGGTCACATGAAATCCTACTGATATTAGTTTAGATGGAGTCCTATATCCTACTGATATTAATTAGAAGGAGTAATAAAAGGAAGAGTTAAGTTTGTCAGTCAAATTGATAAGGATAGCATGATTCCACTTCAAAAGAAATGATTTCTCCGATGAGTACCTAATTTATGTGTGAACAATGGTTATTTTTAGTTAATTAAATGTCACATGATTGTTCAAAGTGGACTTACCAATACTTGTAATTTAGTTAAGTCATAAACAGCACAAGAAAGACACATAAACAACAGTCGAGGAAGAACAATCTGAGACACATTTACTTGGATTTGCTGCTACTGGAATGTCCCTGCAATTGCATTTTGCTTCCTGCGAATGGGACGGATGTGGGTAGCTCCTTTTCTGGCTGTAGTACCAGCATAGTAGCAGGGCTGTTCTCCTTCACAACTAAGAAGGGAATGTGCAGTGTGTGTTTTAAGTCATTATTGTATTTCCTGATTTAGAATCGGGATGTGTAACACAGGGTGGATATCTTATCACTTCATTATTTTGGTAAACCAGAAGCAACTGTTGACAAAGGGCATTCCTGTGCTCTCAGCAGTGCAGTTGATTTCTTTTCCTTAGGCTCACTTTGTGGCTAGAAAATTTTATAGTGACAGCTGTATATCTTATTTTTTGTTGGGTTTGTTTTCTGATGTTGATCTTTACTGATTCTTCCCTGCAGTGTATCCTTGAATTTGAATGAATAGACAGTTTATCGTGGAGGAAGAGGAAGAATGCATGTCAGAGGACAGAGAGGAGGGGAACTGGAAGGCTTTGTGGCCTTTAGATTCTGTCATAGCAATTTAATTTCTGATCAGAGACTTTATTTATTATCCTGGCATCACCTGCCATCCTGATGAGGATAATGATTAAAGTGTGGTACATATGTACTTCCTTTAAGATAAATATAGGCTCCTTTTAGTTCTGTGGCTTTTCAGGATGTCTTTCATTTTTCTTTGACAACTTAACACTGGTTTTCATTTTAACTCAGGAAATAGTACATAAAACAAAAGCAGACGAATTCTGCCAGGGACCATGGCTTTTGAAAGCATGTAATGATGCAATTTTTGTAGAGGGATGGAATATTTTCCAAGTGTTTTGTGTGTAAAGTAGCTATTAATCTAAAATTTCAATATGTAGCAAACAACCAAAAAAAATTGAGTTCCCCTCTTCTTAAGAAGGAGCTATTTGTAATGATGGAAATTAGAGATATTTTAGCAAAATTGAATGCTCTCACTCACAGAGCTGAAACCCTGGGTAATGCACGACATGCTGGGAAACGTAGCTGGAAATTCTTATTTTCATATTCTGTTACAAACTTGATGGACAAGGAAGTTATGGTTGACCTTTCAGGAAAAGCAAATCATGTTGTTTTTTCAGGAGCATATATTATGTCCCCACTGGATTCTTTATTTATCTGGTATGAAGAAATCATATACATGATTTCTGCTGAAGAACATGTGTAACTGTATATTTCTGCTTGGGCTGAGGTTTTTCCTTTATGAGTATGATTGTGTGGATCACCTTATTGTGATGTATTTTTCCATATAGAAATAGAAAAAATTGCTCATGTATTTTTTAGTGTAGGAACACAAGTTTTCCATATCTCGAGGCTATCTCAAGCATTATTTGGATTAAATGAAACGTTATTAGGATTAAAATAGGATTAAATGTTAGGATTCCCACTTTGAGGCAACTGTCCTGTGTTGATCTGAGGGTTAGGGACCATAGCATTTTCAAAACCTTTCTCAGATGTTTCTCACCCTTAACTTTGTGTCAGAAATATACTGGTTTTGGAATTATTATTTGTCATTTGAATCTATGTGCATTGAGAAGGAAACACCCACATTCAACATCATAACAAAACCTAAACACAAACTGGTGACGATCCTTGAAAGGAAATAGTAATTAAGTTTTGAATTATTTATTATTACTTCTATAATCATTTCATATGTGAACAGTAGCTTATGATAAAAAAATCTCTATCACCTAGAGCTGTGAGACAAAGGCTTTCCATTAGTCATCACAACCTGCATAATGAGCAGCACTGCTAATGAGACACAACACACATCAAAGTTATTCAATCAGCAGTCCGAATAAGGAGATTTTACACAAAAATGTAAATAGTGAGCATGCAACAAAAGCAATGAGGTGGATGATAGCTTTTTCTTTTAAGCCACTGTGAATATCCGGATAGAATGAAAGGAATTTAATTACATTTCATGAGTAATACAGTGTTCTACAGTTTCTTAAAGAAACAGAATAGGCCAGGGCACTTGGTGCTTTAGAAGAATATGAATTGAAATAATAGACATAACTGCTAAGAATAAGCTTTATTGGAAGCTGTAACTTTGCATTTAAAGTTTCGTGGGAAACATCTGCAAAATATTTCTTATAATAAATCAAAAGAATATTAATACCGTATTCAACAAACCTGTCAGACTTAGAGATCAGCCTCTAGTATACATTGATGCAAATTACATTAAAATATATAATATAATGTAATGTAATGTAATATATATTGTTTAATATAATGGGAATCAAGCCTGTCAGAATTCAAGGAACATCTGGACAATTCTCTGGTCATACTGCTTAACTTTAGGTAGTCCTGTGAAGAGCACAGAGTTGGACTTGATCCTGATGTGCTCCTAACAATTTGAGATATTCTATGTTAACATAATATTGCACAACATAACAGCAACCTGAGGAAGGACGATGTGTGACTGAGAGTTGAACATAATTTTTTCACGTGTACAATCATACGGTTTTTACTCCTACTACTCGAGAGAAGCAAAATTAGAGGGCAATGTTTCAGTTTTATTTAAAATGCCATGAAAATCAGTATCAGAACTGTTAAAACTGATGGCAGCTTCATGGTAGGTATTACTGAAAAATAAAAATTTTTACTGATTGGAACCAGGAACATTTGGGATTGGACTTTGGGTGTCTTGGAAGGTCTGTGTGTCAGAATCGTGCTTTCTCAGAATAATTCCTATATGTTTATAGGAAATAAAAAATTTCTTTGATGTAAAATTCTGCAAATATTCAGGTGACTCTTTATAAATCAATGAGTAGATTATGATTATTAGTAGCAGCAAACTCAATTTTATAGCAGTATGCTCCCTTTATAATCGTGTCAGCAGGGAAAAGCTTTGCTGCTGGCCATCTGGTGTTCAGGCAGGCTGCACCAACCTTTCACCTGCCTGAAAGAATGAAGGTGTTCTTTAGAAAAAGACACCAGAATTGTATTTAAAAGTATTACTTGGAGCTGCAAAAAACTATCAAAATCTGAACCAGTAACGGATACAGTATAACTTGGAATTACTGAGTTATGTTGCATTTAGGAGAAATCCATTATATGGGTCTAAATTTCTTACAAAATCTATGATCCCTTACGGAACAAACAAACAAACAAACAAAGAAATGAACAAAAAACCCCAAAGAAAACAAAAACTTTGTCTGAAAAATAGACAAATTTCTACTGACTACTTTTTACATTCCTGATTTCACTAAATCTATTTTAAAAATGTAAGCCACTAATTACCTCTGGTTATAAAACCAGATTTAGTGGCTGGGAGCTGAAGCTCAGTGTATGCAGACTTTAAATGCAAACCATGAAGTTTTTTCTGTTCCCACTTCAGTGAGAAGCAACTCAACCAAAATCAATAAACAAATGTCAGTTGTAAGGAACTTGTGCAGAAGAGACTGGGATTAGGATTTCCAAGTTTATCTGTTAAAAAAGGGATTACTACAAAGGGCAGAAAACTTGTTGAGTTTCAGAAACTTTTTGCTACTTAGAAATATCTGATGGTTTAAATACCACTGCTCACAAAATTCGTTGCTTCTACTGATCAAATGTATTTTTAGCTCAGAAGCACATATTCTCTTACGATGGGATAGGTAGCTGTAAACTGGACCAAGCCTTAAAATAATGGACCTATCATTTTTAATTGTTCATTAATCATATTAATCATGATTAACTCATTTAGTATTAATTTGGTTGTCATAAAATGCTCGTATAGATCCTCAGAACTAATTAGCTTGACCTTAATTTTGAAGGGTAAGCCATGACTGTCTAGCATTAAAGCTTGACTTGGGGCAGAAGGCAGGCTGGGAGCAGATTCCTGAGCACCGAGTTCAGCCTTTCAAAATTTCCTTCCCACCCTCTGACAGTAACTTTGTTGGATAAATGCAACATTGACCAAGTTTGCTGATTGTGAATGAATAGTGAGGCGTTATGTTCAAGAGGAAAAGATTCTGGGGATCTTCTGTAGCTGTGGATCTCCTTCATTTCTGTAATGTTCGATGTAGTTAAAACTTCTCTAGTCTTCTGCTAGTAATAATGCTTGTGCATCAGCATGGGCATGTTTAATTAAGAATGTCTGGGATGGATACAAGCATATGCCTTAACAGCAAGTTTAAATATAAAAAAACAAAGTGTTTTTAAGATATATTTCTTCAAAAGGGGCCACACCACACCAAGAGGGAGAGACAAATAATTCCCTGAAAAGATAGTGATTTCATTTGTCCTATATGCATGACATCACGACTTCAACATGATCATAAAAAATTCTGTCTGAGCTCTACACTAAGTGAGGAAAAGATTGTGCATATTACTTTGCTGTGCCTTCCTTCCAATATTCTATTCTATCTCTCTTACTAAGAGACAGAGTTTGAAAATGGTCTGCAAGTCATTGATCCCGTAAGACACATTTTTCTTCAGGGAGCCCTGCCACAAGGATTTGCACAGCCATTCTGTGTACACAGACTACCTCAACACAGGTATTGACTCCCAGGTGCTTCTTAATGAAACCTTGAACTCCATCGTACCTGAGCTTTTATTAAATTCAGCATAACAGGGAGGAGGCGAGTCAGTGGTGAGAACATGAATCTGAGGTGCCACTATCCTACAGTCAGCTACTCACACCCCTGACATGTTCATTTGAAGTAAATATTTCTGGAGGGACAGAGATATGGTGGGCTTATCATTCTTTACTATTAATGCAGTTCCAAAACACCTTTTTTACCTGCAGATTATTTCACAGTACATGATGAAACCACTGTGTGCATTTTAGAATTGCAAGTTATATAATTTGGTTTTTTTCCTGGGAATGCACCTCTGTACCATCTGTATACTGCTAAGCTGGATCTCATGCATTTTGTCAGGCTCATTTTTCCGGGATCACTTTATGGCTCAGGATTTAGTAACAATACGTGTTTACTTTTAAACCTTCTTTGGATTCCTGAAGTACTCCTTAATTTGATGAAGTGCTTTCTTTCATTTTATAATTCAGAATCAACGATTTATTGACACCTTCCTACTTGAAAGAGTTTGGGGTGTTAAAGTGTTTCTGCTTTTGATTTTCTCTCAGACAGGAACATCTGTATTCATGGTCCAAATTTAAGAGAAAGTAGAAGATTCCATCTCAGCTGTGAGAGATCTGCCCAGATGTTTCTCACGACTTCTAGTCATCTCTGAGCTCCCAAAAGCAGACATTCTGATCATTTTAGCAGCCAGGGAATGGAATAATCTAAACCATCCCAACTCCATTAATGTGACCATTTCAGGTACAGAAAAATGAGGTGTGGAAATATATGATGTATAAGGCCCTTAATTCAAACGTTTTGAGGCATTTTTACTCGCCTTCTTAATCACACACCAACAACTACATAAAACCTCTAAGGCTGGTTTTAGCAACCAGCATTCTAGCAGAAGTCCTGCTTATGATTTCTCTTGTTCTGATTTTTTTTTTCCTAGAAATAATGAGGGCTTTGCTAAACTGGGATTTTAATGCAGAAGCCGGTGACCCATCCTACACTGACAGATAGAGGTGGATACTTTAAATACAATAGTTTGATTGCCAGAATTTGACACAAAGTAGATAAGATATTTTATCTTTTTCATACACTAGATTATGCATTCTCCTTACTTAGGCATTTCTGATATATTTTCTGAGAATCGATTTTGTCTCATGTAAATGGTTCTCTGGAGAATTTTGTAGTTAGAGGCAGCAGAAGTAAAAAATAGAGCCTACTATTAGGACAAAAATATTTTCCATTGTTAGCACAAAAAATAATCAAAATATGCAGATGGCCAGGCAAACCATTGTTTGAGTTTGTTCAGAAAAATGTCTTGCTGTTTTGTCAAAAGGAGCCCTTGTATCTCATGAAATTTGGCAAGATGAGCAGTCCAAGCTCTAGAGAGCAGATAAAACAGTCCTGTTCTTAACCAAAGGAGTCTCAGGCTCAGAGCTATATACATTTTAAAATTAAGAAGCAGTAGAAGTGAAGATCATTTGCTAACAAATATAGATGCATCTCAAACCCATTTGAAAGCCAGACATTCCCCTTCTGCCAAGAGACAGGAAAGAATTTTGAGCGCGGTTGAAAATGTTAAAGCCCAACAGCAATTAATCCTCTTCATTCATTACCAAGTTATGGCTGGAAATAATAATTGCACTGAAACCAATGACCACACAATGAATAGAGAGCACTCCACAAGTGATGACTGTTCAGGTATATTCCTGATTACTTTTGGTCTGCAGAGGATAGAACTGAATTAAGTCATTTCTAGCCCTCTCTTTCATTACGCAGGTAAGGCAACTTGTATCAAATCCCACCAGAGGTTCACATACCACATCACTGTTGTGCAATCTCAAGTTACACTGATGCAACTGATAAAATTTACTCACCACCTTCCAAGAAACAGGGGTAGGAGAGGTCCATGGTAGAAGGTACCTTCGTTCTACGCAAGATTTAGAAGAATGAGGGGGGAAAAAAAATACTTGACATTATATAGGGCTCACAGCGTTACAAGGCTCATTATATTTTCTCAAAATCCAGGTTGTATTTCTTGGCATCTCCTCAGACTTTATCAGTGTAGAGATTCTGACTCTGTTCTGTTCATTTGCACTGCAGCCCAGATTTTTCCCTGTCACCACATGTTCCGTTGCTTTCCTGCTTTACGCCTTCCCTCCTGTGGAAACTTCTCATTTCCATTTGGCACTTCTGTTCCCTGCCTTGCTTCAGAAAACCTCCATCTTTCCTCTTACTGTTGCAAACTGCTACAGTTCTTTACTTTAGCTCCTTACAGGTGATTCTGACCACCTTTCAGCTTGAACCCACCTGCAGGCCCCAGACCAGATCTCTTCTTGTGCCCCGATATATAGACCTGAACTGAAACCAGCTACTGTGAGGTTTGGCTTCAGCACTGGCACTGTGGCTCTAGTATAAAAACCCATGTTATCAGACCCTGTCAACATTTCCTCAGATGTAAGGGCTCTGATTTCCTTTTTCATCTGATTTTTTATTTCTGAGGTAATGCATTTTCCTAGCTGGAAACTAGCTGAGATTTCCCTGATTCTTGTTAAAGTACCACAAAAGGGTGCAAGTCTATTATGCGCTTCCAAGAAAATTTAAATTTATGTGCAAGAAAAATAAAAAAATCAGTTTCTTTTTTTTCCTAAGATGATGAGTTAATACTATTAATGGTTTTCCTGTTTCTGCTGCTGTGCTTCCCCCTTCTGTGCAAATATATGCAGAGTTGCTGCTGTTATATAAAGAATGTATAGCACTGGTTTTTTGTCTTCCTCTAGATTAAATATTCAGAACATTTTTTTCCTGGTGCTCTTTTCTCCTTTCCTGAACACCTTTGTTGCCTATTATTGTAGGCAACATAAACCTGGTTGAAAAGAAATCATCTTTACAGAAACAAGAAGACTGGAGCCAGACAGAAATTGCTGCAAAGAATAAATGCTAGACTGATGTTTTCAAAAGGATAAATGCTGTTTTCAAAGTTTTTGGAAGGTGTACAAGTAATATTCTGCTTTAATCTATTTCCAGAAGTCTTCTGCATTGTGTAAGTCACCCTTTCATGAATGTCTGTGGCCAGGCAGATGTTAATATAGTCAAAAGATGTTCAAACATGATTATTATTTCAAATATCTACGGAAATTTTCTCAGCAAATGGATTTTTGAAAATTTGAGATGTTAAAAATATATGAACACTGAACTCAGTAACCTGCATCCAGATTTTGAATTTTAATAAGAAATATGCTATAAATCAAGAGACATTGTAATTACTAATGGATGTTCTTTACCAAGGTGCTGTCGTATNTATAAATCAAGAGACATTGTAATTGGAATATTTTGTTGGGTTTTTTTTAAACTTCTCTCATTCTTACTTAAAGAGTCTATTAGAACTCTTTTTTTGAAATAAATGTTAAATATTCCACATCTGGCTGCCAAAACTGAAAATGTGTATTCTTTGCTTACAGTAGAGGTTGGAATTATTCCTTGCCATAAGTACGAAGTTGGTTTTAAAACATGGAAGATCTACTTAAGATTCCTGAAAAATGGTATTAAAATTTATTGTTAGATATTGCTGATTGTGATTGAAAACCACTTCATTAAATTACAGTAGAGAGAGATGAAGGACATCTTGCAGCAATGAAAATGGTGGCAAATTTAATTAAAACATTAAATTATTGTTGGAATAAAGGTCATAATCATAAAACGTAATTGAAGGAAGTACATTAGCGTGTACCCTAAGGTATCCTTTCCATTTCAAAATATATATTACATATTTGACATTTAAAGAGGAAAGAGGTACCATTTTATCTGGATGGATGAACGGCGATGGGGAGAACTGTTATACATAATACAGTTTAAGAGCCCAATTTTTCAAAAAATCATTTGCTCCTTGCATAGGTGCAACACACTATTTTTATGTCTCTGGCTGAGGAAATTCACCTTATTTATTGAGCACCACGGACCTGCACAGGGCAGAGGACATCATATCATGTACTGAGGCTTTATCTCCATGGAAAAAGTGTAACTTTTCCCACAGCCTTCAGAGAGTATCCTGGTTTAACTCTGGTTATGTTTATGCCAATTATCACTCCGTTTTCTCTCCCTTGCAGCAGGTTAGGGAGCAAACACTGCATAGGGAGAGAAAGTAGAAGCTGCACGAACATCTATCCATAAATCCCCACCAAAAGTACACTGCTAATGCTGCTACAGGACAGCTGTCACCTCATCTCCTGGGAATCACTTCTTCTAAACAGAAAACACCCCAGAACTGAATAAACTTTCTTCTTAATAATTTCTCCTAAATACTCAGCAGTAGTCTCTGGATTCAGATAAAGTCTTGTAAAATATTATCCATATCTTTCTGCATTCACTGCTATCTTTTGGAAAAAGGAGTGAGTATTTTTTGAAATATCTCAGAGGCAAAAATCAGAGTGAGTACACTTAAAAAATTTCCGTATCTCTGTATAAATATTCTTTCATTTGTGTTTGGGAAGAAAGTCAGGATAGCCAAGCTGGATTTCATAAATCAGTGCTGCAGATTGAAATGCTTTATTGAAGTAAATCACTTCAGACTGTGGAAAGAAAATAAGAATCATGCATCGGTTTGTGATAACAAAGCAATTCTTGAGATTCTTAAACAACAGCAGACATCCCCTAGATCTTCTTTAATCACCATCGTTTTTCATTGCTGTTTCTCCAGACACTGTTCCAGTTGCCATGTTCCTCCCCATCCTGACCTGTTGCATCAAAGCCATGTGAGGAGCAGTAGAAGACTGTTCAGACTGTTTCTTCTCATCTGATAGTTCAGGTCTATGTTATTTGCTAGAAAGCTAATGCCAAGAGAATTAGTAAAATACCTTGTAAAACCAGGGGTTTTTTCAAAGTTTAAATCTACTTCTGTTATATGTTCTCATTTTTTTTCCTTTTTCTGCAAGTACCAAAGGCTTCTTTGCCCTCTCCTGCTTTACCTTTTCCTTGTTTCCCCATGCTTTCTTATATTCAAATGCATTCCATTATTAGCAAAAATATTTAATACAAAAATCAAAGAAGATGAATCAGGATTTGGAGAAGAGACCAGATATTTCTTCTTAGAATTATGATGTGAATTCTGTTTCCCAAACACAGGATTTCAAGATCCATACTGCTATTTTTCTATTCTGTTATATCAAAGCTTCTTCTGAATTCTTCATTATTTCCTTTACAGAGAATTGTGACATGGGACACAACGGAATACAGATTTCAATACCATTTGGATGTGCATTGGCATCTCCAAGAACCCTGGTATGTAAGTGAATCCTAGAATATGGCTGTTTTGGGAAACATCAGTCTCAGCAAACACTTAAATGAGCCAGCAGAAACCCTCCATAAGAACGTCACAGCCTTTATCTGAACAGGGAGTTCTGATCTGTTGTCCTAATCACTGGTCTAAATTAATCCACATATTCTGAAAGGTAATAGAAGGCATTCAGGATCATTGTATGACACTTGTGCTGCTGCATCCTCCAGTGCTTTGTTTTCTATAGATTATGTCACTACTTTATCTCTCCTCCCTTACAAGAACCATTAAAAAAAAAAAGAAATTTCAAAAGAATTCAGCATGAATTATTTATTACGATTTCTCTGCTTTAAAAGCTGAAAGAACTAAATTAATTGCATTGTGTTTTTAGTATTTGAAACATCAGAAAGAAATATAATAGGAAAATTAATATTTGACACTTTTGTCCATTAATGAAATTGGAAGGGATATCTGGTTTACTGATAAGGCACTTCTGAAGACCTATTTAGAGTTCCAGCCTGAGCCATGACATTGATGAAAGGAGCAAAGGAAAAAATATACATAGATCAAATGAAAAAGGAGTAGAAAGCAGAAATATTTAGAGCACAGGGGCTAAAATGGCAGTGGGTGACTGCAATAATTTCAAGGAATAAGGAAAAAATGAGAAGTGCCTGAGAGGAAGCTATATATTTTGTAAAAGGAACTAAACTGAACTTGAAATTAAGATTGAGGCATTGCTACGTTTCTGTTGCTCAAATAAGCAGAAGATTTTCTCTGATAAATGGTTTGGGTTTTTTTCCTTCTGCTTCCCAGCACCCTGAAACTGTTCATTATCACCACATCAAAAAAGACAGAGAGAGGTACTCTAGGACAGATGAAATATGAAACTTAAGTGAAAAACGTGTTGATTTTGTTTACTTTTTATTTTGCCAATTACTGACAAAATCTAAATGTAGTTTATTGCTAAGTGAGAGAAGGCTGTCCTTAATTACCACAGCCAAAGTTACTTTTCTATTATAAGCTATATGGTTTTATACCCTTTCTGTCTACTGTCTCTGAATCAATCAGTATAAAACCATGTTTCTACCCAGAATGGTCTCATGGGAGCTGCTGAAGCAAATTAACAAAACTGAGGGATATTTAGCATTTAGAGATTAGCAGCACAAGAATTTAAAGTTCCTATCACTTGCTTTAGCATGGGAAAAAAGCCTCAGCCTACAAACACTTTGAGAAAAAAAATGAAGCAGGATGAGTCTCCTAATCTGTTTATTTTTGATCGCTCTTGTGGGGTTCTTATCTACGGCAGTTTTTTATTTTACTGAAAAAAAATGCAGTATGGAAGTTTTCTATTTTGAATTATTGGCATCATTCCATTGCATTTGAGTTACATAAACAGATCACAGCTCATCACCAGTTGTCAAACCCAGCTGCTTCTTATAATATCAGGCCAATTTCTCAAATTCCAAATGCACATTATCCATAATTACTGAATACCTAACTTCCAATTCATTCATTTGAATTTGAGGCATCAAACAAGTGCCAGATCCTTTGTTGAATCAGGAAATCTGAAAAGCACATAATAAAATTAGAAGTAAGAGATGTAAAGGTGGGCAAAACAGAAAGGAAGATAAACTTGTTTTTTGTAAGTACTTCCTAAAGCTGCTCAGAACTCATATGAAGGCTGCAATATCAAATAAAATGGCAGTGAAAGCAAACAGATAAGGAAAAGGAGAAATCTGGTGGCACACAGGGAAAACAAGGCAGTGCTGCTGTTCCAGTGTGGCTTCAGTGAATTGCCAGTTTACATCTTAGAAACCTTGCAAGACTGCAGCGAAGCGTTTAATGTAATACAGAGGGTTCTGAATGCTGGCAGAGAAAAAACCAGAATACCTTGAAGAGCAATGCCATTACCTCAAAATTTACAGTGATTAAAATTTTTCCAAGCTTTTTATTTTCCCTCTTTCATCAGTGGTTTTTTCCCTTCTAGCTGATCATTCATTTTCAGTCCGTTGTTAAACAGCTTTATCAAATGAAGGCTGTGTGGCTCTGTAATGAGAACACATCCAATAAAAATGCTTTCAATTACATTTTTAAACTGCAAACTATCAAATTACTGCTGTATGAGGATACTCCATTGAAAACTCCAGGATTACAAGAGAGGTCATTATGTTCCTCTGATACACGGCTTTGAAGTAGAATACCAGAGTGTCACCTTAAATATGATTCATTGCAAATGTTACAGTGCACAAACCTATTTTTCATTTCTAGAGCCCTGCAATCAATGGAAGAGTTCATACAAAGCAAGAAACAGTGTAAACTTTAATTTCTTTATTTCGATCACTACTAGAACTTTTTGGATGATAAAATAGAAAATATTTTTTAAAAATGTGATCTAGTTTTCACTGTATCTGTGATTTATTGGATTCTTATATTTCTCCTCATTGCAGTTATATCCATAAGTGCTACTTCATTTCATCTTTTGCTTCTCATTCACTAGCTAACATTGGGCTGATAGAGAACTGATGGAGTTGCAGGAGATCCAAGTTTAGCTCCTTATTTTGTCATTCCCATGATGCCTTTCAGAAATTAATGTTCCAATGTAGTTAAGTTCAATTTTCAGAAGACATTTAGATACTCGGAAAGCAGTGGAGCATAAGTGCTGAGTCACTTGGTTTTAGAAGTCTTGCCCAAATCTCTCTGTGGTCAAGTTCCCAATTTCTGAACTCCAGCTTTCTTAATCACCAGGATTACAGGTTTTTCAAAGAGGCCATGCCTAGCAAAAATCACTTTTTTTAAGAAAACACCAAAGCTCAGAGCTTTCCATTCAGCATTAATTTTGCTTACCTAACTACTGAGTATCACCTACCTATTAATAAAGTTGCTTAGGGCAACACAGGTGAATAGCTGCATTTTCTACATGCTGCTAGAATGACCTGTACATAGATTAATGTGGGAGAGTACAACAGGTGTATCTAAATGAAAAATGTTAAGTTTTGCAATGGCTCTTTTGTAGTTTGGAGTCGTGTCATGTCCACTAGAATAGGCCATGTGTGCAGTTAGAGCTGTTCCCTTCCCACAGGAGCAAAGGTGGGAGTTCTTTCCTGCGGTATCACCTAGAGCACCCCAGTCTCAGGGTGGGCATAAGGTCCTCCAGCAGTTTGTTCCCTGGGCACAAAGAAGTGGTGTCCTGTCAGGAATGAAAGGCTTGTGCCATGCACGATGTTCAGATCATCAGTGGCTGTGAAAGGGAAGCAGTAAAGTGGATTTCGTTACCAGCAAACATAAATTGTGGTTGCAGTTCCAAAGCGGAGCACCAGACCAAACTTAGACCCCTCGGTAAAGTGTGTGCACCAAAATAGGACCAGCAGGATTCCCGTGAATGGGAATTCAGGGCTCTGCACAATGCACAGGTCACTTACAGAGCTCTGTACATTCCCTCTGGGTTTGGAGTAGGTGCCACAGAGCCTGACTGCTCCACCATCCCACACAGATGGAGGGAATCTCACCTTTCAAGCATCAGCTTAGTGTGATTTGTAAGAGCATGTTTTACTTTTTACACATTTTTGTGGCATCACGGAACACTATATTCCTGCTGGCAGATGGAATGCATGGTTTACCAGAATTAAACTAACTTTGAAGAGTAAATCTGTTTCCCTCTCCCCTTGACAGATCCTGCCTAAGAACAATACGCCTCTCTTTTAGACTGTGTAGGGCCAAAACCTCAGGTAGCAGGGCTTCTGATACCTGCACTGCTTGCACAACTTAAAAGGGTTTTTCTGTAGTATTTATTCTTCTAAACTGCATTAAAAACTTCACATGATATGTAGAGTCCAAACAATTTTTACTTATTTCCAGCTTCATTTCTATTTTACGTTAAGGATTGTTGCATAATGATTTGCTTTTTGTTGTTCATTGAGCAGGTCAGCTTCCAGCTGTGATAAAGTGAACATCTGTCCTTTTCCTGGTGCTAACGTGGGAGGCCATATGGGCACTGGGAAACTCACAATATGAGAACTGCATATTGATGATTAGCTATTATCCTTCTGGCACAAGGGGTTTCTTGATGATATGAGGTGTGATAGAATAGAACCACAAATTACCAGAGAAATTTGGGTTGGCTCTCTGGAGGTCACGTAGTCAAAGCAGAGCTGGTTAGATCAGGTTGCTCACAGCCTTGTAGAGTTGCAGTCCAAATAATTATCAAATGTGCAGGAACTGGACTAAAAGTGAAGAGGAATAACTCTGTCAGTCCCCCTCGGACCATGTATCCCTATCCAATCCATCCATTGATATACATAAAGGAGCATTAGGCACAACTTCAAATGTTCTATGCTCCTTAACATTAAAAAAATGTATTTGTGTAGTTCCAGCTATTGATCGCACAAAATGGGGGATCGTGTCAATACTCATAAACACCTGAAGGGAGGTTGTAAATTGAAAACAGGGAAAAATGGAATTTTTTTAGCCAGCATGCCAAAGCTATAAGGGAATAGTACATGTGCAAAGATATTTACAATTATGAGTACAAACTAAGTAAAACTGCCTGTGATTACTCTGACCTTCAACTCATTACATTACTAATTACCTTCATATTCCTCAATATAAAATAAACATGTTTTAATTATATTTATGCACAAGTGCATCTGAAGTTTGGATAAACACTCATGAATAAATGAAAAACCCAATGAGCACCAGACTTCATAAGAAAAGCACTGACAAAAGATTTAATTGTAGCTTTGAGAGTGGTTCTGATGCAACATCCTCCCACCTAGCATAAGTTTTAAATTATATTTGATTATAGTGATTATAACTTTTTACATAGAGCAATCACTCGACTGACAATTGCATGGAAGAGAGAAAGGAAACCTAGCAACATGGCAATTCCTGTTATTATAGATGGACCCTTGCAGAAAGTATAATCTGTTTGAAAACTTTGCTTCTAGTATTTAATGCGAGCTGTAATTCAACTCATTGAAGGAGACTTTAAGTCCTCTATGTCTATGGTCAAAAGAGGACTTGTGGTGTTCAGACACCTTGTGGATCAAAACCATCATTTCTGAAAGTTTTGGCAGGGGTTTTGTGAAGTTATTGCTTAAGCAATCCTGAATTTGACATTTTTGACACTATCCCTGACTTTGCTATTTATCTTTACCTGTCCATGTCTCCTTGCTAGGATTGCCTGGGTGTGCAACACTCCTCACAGAGCTGGTTCTCTGCCAACAGGGAATCCTACAGCATGTGAAAGCATGGATCTGTCATAATGTCAGACATTATAAATCCAGTCTTAAAAGGGGTCCTTACTTTGATTTTAGGTGCTTGCTTTGTTTCTGATGTTCCAAAGTGTACATACTTTTGCTACTACAAGTACCACAAGTAGTACACCACCAGCTGCTGCAAGTGCTTTTAGTGCATGGTACTACTTCTAAAATTGTTTTAATCCAAAATTTCTCTTCTCTGCTTTCCATGCTGTCTGGACTATTAAGCACAGAGATAACAGGCTGCTGACAAGTCATATCAGATATCCTTTAAGTGTATTGGGTTTCCAACACTTTTATCTTGGAAGACTGAATGGTACAGGGCAGGGTATCTGGGACAGCAGTACTGCTAAATCCCAGTGTATTTACTTTTTCAAGGTTGACAGTTCCCATCCACTCTGTTTTCTTTAATCACTAAACCCAGGAAAATGTAAAAATATCCTATTTACAATTATGTATTGAGAATCCCACATAACATCACTCTTCCGTTGTGATCTGATTGGGGGAAGAATATAATTTAAGCCTATTTATTTGACTTTAAATTCTTGTGATTTCTTTATGAAGCACCATGAGATCTGCAGGTCAAGGCAGTAAATGAAGACGTGTCTAACTGTTTTTTAGGATTCAGTGAAACTGAGCCAAGAGATATCAAACACCACCATCTTTGCCTATAAAATAAAGGTCAAATTGTCACAAATAAAATAATCTCCAGAATACAGAATTTCAACAAAGAAACATCGGTAAATAACTATATCATATTTATAGTTACATTTATATTTATTCATTGATTAGATTTTCAGTGGAGTCTAGAAAAACTAGACACTTGCTATGATAAGGACAATTATCCCATCACTTTCAGGTTGAATGTTTTTATCCAAATGTCAGTAAGAAGTTTACTCAGTTATTTTTATGCCGTGTTATTTTTATATACATGGCCATGGATTATTCAACACACACACACAGAAACAGACAAATTGAGCACTTATTTACCAGATTGTACAGCACTGCAGAAAATCAGGTGGAGCAGCAGTAGCTTAATTCAAATTCTTTAAAAGTACATCAAGTCTAACAAAATCAGTCACCTTTTCGCATTAATACAATATTCCTTTTTCTCCTCCTGAGCTTGACAGTTCTCCATGATAAAAGAGATCTTTCTATCAATAAAACACACTTTTTTTGTGGAAATAATAGGGCCAAGAAATTTTCCAACAAAACGACAAAAATCAATTAGTGATAAAGAAAATCTTTTGTCCCACTCAGATTTTCTTCTCAAACACACTTCAGTTTTATGCTGTTTTGTATAACAGATGTGTGCAAAGTTATTCAGGCTGTTTTAAATCAAGAAGCTTCCTCATAGTCACAGGGTTAAATGTGTGCAACCAGGGTCTCATATAGGAAAGTAAAACTAGGTCTGCATATCATTATATGATTACAAAATAGAACTTGGAAAATATGGTTTCTGATATTCAGTTTCTGCTGTTCTTGTCCTGAGGATGATGTTAGCTGCCAAAAAAACCAGGTTTTTTCAGCAAAGTTGAAGTTAAAAACATAAAGAGAGGCTGGTACTACCCAGCTGGGAGGTAGAGGAACACAAACTCAGTGTGCCCTTGTCCATCCTGCCTTTTTAATGAGCCCCTCTGTCGTCCTGGGATCTGAGGGCGGCTGCAAACCACCCACCTGTGCTGAGGATCCTAGGGACAGACACCGTGCCTTCCATGACATTTTCCACCAGCTTTGCCAGCTTCCTGGCTCCTTCTCTAGAACGTGTCCAGCTGGTTTATTTGTGGGCCCTCCATGAAATTTTCCCAGCATCGAACGGAGGTTTTGCATTTGAGGATGTTGAGTTACTGCAGAGAAAATAGGCTCAAAAAGGAGAGCAAGGATACAGATGTTGTTTGACAGCAAGGACACTCTCTGATACAAAGTGCTTTCAATTGGTCTGTTATATTCAGCATCCGAGTTCCCACTGCCTCTGAATTACCAATTAGAACTCACTTTTATTAATAAATCTTCTCTAACACACATGACAACAAATGTTCCACACTTACAGCTAGTCTAATAAGCAAAATGCTAAACAGTGCAAAATAAATACTCTTGGTGGCTTCCATTGGGTTTTGTACTTGATATTCTCCTTTCTGACGTTAATGTTGTGTAACTCTGTTTAATTGGACAGTAACCCATCCTGCCTGTCTGCTCTTTCCTCACTTTTGGTTGCCACCATCTCTGCCTTTCATTGTGCGATTTGTTATCTCCAGCACATGTCCTTTGGGGCTGGCAACTTCAGAGATCTGAAGCAAAGGTCTTCTTAGACAAAATTGCACGTTACAGTGACACATTCTCATCACAGATGGGTTCAGTGTAATTTTCTACTGGAGACGGCCTCTTATAGGACTCCAAATAATATTTTTGTTCAGCCTTATCCACATCTCTGTATTTTTGCAAGTTCTCTGTGACTTTGATATCTGCTCCTACTCGGTGCCAATAATCTTATTTTCAGTTTCCAGCTAAATAAGGTGTCAGCACGTGTGTCAACCCATGCTTCCCTGGTGCCACCTCATCATTTTGCAGAGCCAAGTACAGATCAGTGTCTCATTCCACCACCACCTTATAGGCTCTTTACTATTTTGACACCTTTTTCTATCAGGATCTTGGGAAAGGGGAAAGCTGTCCAGAAGCCCCATGTCTAAACTCATATTCCACTGTGAACTGCTTCTTAAACAGTGGTCCACAGACAGAAATTACCATGCCTGATATGTCCAGTGAAACATATTCGATGTGCGTGATCTTCTGTGTAACTATACTTTCTTTTTCTGACACCATTTCAAAGGAATTGGGGTAAGAGTTTAGGGCAAACATTTACCCCTTAATCGTAACCTCATCTCTGTGCTGGGCTTTTGGTTTTGCTGTGCCAGCCCTTTGTTTTCGGCACACACAGTAGGCCTTGACAACTTCCTCACTATCCTGTTTCTCCTGAGCCCGTGCTATAAATTATCTCTATCTCTCTTCTTCATTTCTTTCCATTCTCAAATGCCTTTTTTGTAGCATTATAATGTTTTCAAGCTGCTTTATGAATCACTGCCATTTAAGCACTATTCCCCTTTCCCTCCAGAGGAAGTGGGAGCCTCCTACTGATTGACTGTATAAGCTGGAAAATTGCTCTTCTTCCCTCTCTATGCTAATAACCCAAATTGCTTTCTGCAGGATCTCATCCTGGTAGTACAGCTTCAGCAACCACTGTCTATCTTTTGGATATGACCAGTTAAAATAAGAATTTTAAATTAAACTGATTTTCTCACTCTGAACTTGCCCTTGCACAGTGCTGCCAAATGCCTTGTGGGAGTCTGTCTGAAATCCTTAAATCTCTTTCACATCTCTATTCCCTTTGCAAATCATGTCTGCAACTGGAAAACAAAATCAAAACAATGAAAACAACAAAAGGCCCTCTCTGTTCGAAGTAGGGTTTGTGAGGCACCACTTGGCAATGGCAGGAGGTGGAACCCTCATAAGGAGAGATGCTGGATTTTGTGCATTGAGCCAAGCCCTGATCCTCACTCTGAGGGTATTAGTAATCATGGGACTTGATAGCCATGTGATTTCAGCTATTATTCCCCACTTTTGATTGCGCTACTGGGAGTTAATCAGTTCCTGAATGTGTCCGATAGCAGCTTCCCCTTGTACTCCTTAACACTGTATTTAAAATCTAGGTATGATTCTACCCTTCCAGCTTTTTAGAACTAACATCTCATTTTGACAAAGGGAAAAAAAAAGGTGCACACATCTCACCTGCTTACCATTCAAAACGTCTTTCCACCCTTTACCCAGAAAAGTGGACCTTCTTGATGTGGCCTTAAACATCACTAAAATCACCTTTAAAGCTACAGCTTTGGATCTGTTAAAACTTCTGAGAGGTCGATTCATATTGCTTCATTTTCTTTCAGACCAAAATGTGACTCGTATAGCCATTGATCCTCCCTGTGCCACTATTCCAGGTCAGGCAGGATTCTGGGCTACATAAAAATAAAGAAAGAAAGAGGCTTTGAATGCAGCCTGAAGTTTCACTAAAGCGTAACTTAGATAACCAAACTTATTTGAAGTAGAAAGTATTCATAGAACCCAGGAAAAACAGAACAGAAATATGCACAAATTTATAAAGAACTAACTAACTTCACATTTTTAAACTTCCAGAAGCAATAAGCATAAATATGGGCTTCTTGTCAGAGCCTTTCTAGTTTTAATGTGTCTGTGTTGGAAAAAAATTTTGTTTGTCTATTTATTTCTCGTTCACTTGATGATTTTGTAACATCTCTGTGCGTTTGCATAACTATACATTTATTGATTTAAGTATTTAACATTCCTCCTGTTACAAGCCGATGCAAAAGCTTTCTTGCAACTTTTTGGCTTTGAGGAGTTTCTACCCAAGCAGGGCTTGAAAAGTTTCCATGCTGGATTTTTATTTTATCCGGTGTGAGGAAAATTGGCAGGACATGATGTTCCTGCTGCAAACAGTTAAATGGCTTTACTGAACTTATTTCAGACTTGAGGAAGGACTAGTCTAACTTTTGGAATTATATTATATGGTCTAAGAGAGGTTACTTTCATCTCCAAGCTTTGTCTCTCCTACATTCTTTACACCAGTATGGCTACAATGAAGCAACTTTGAAGCAACCTATAATTTAAAGAATTTAGGATATGAGCTCTCTTTTCTTATTCTATTCCTACTGTAATAACAGCCTATGTAACTCCACTTGTGAGATTCTAAAATTAATTAAATACCTGCATAACTCTTCAAATACAGATTCTGGCTTGCTCAACAGTGCTAGATATATCTAATATATAAGTAGGTTACAAGGTGATTGAACAAGTAACAAGCTGTTCTTTATATCAGTACTTAAGTGGAAAGCTCAGAGTTCAGATCTCTAACGCTCCACATCTTCATTCACACGTGAATAAAGTCTTCCAGTGCAAAAGGATTTGCCACTTGAATAAGAGTTGTAAAATTAAGCTTAACCTTTCTCTTCTTTGTGCATTTTGTTAGCTGACAATTTATCACTCACAGATTAAACTTCCAAAAACCACTATGCGAAAGCTGCTTGATTCCCCTTTTAACACCTTTATGTCCACGGCAAAGTCCAGTACTTCAGGACAGTGTAAATAACGTTTCCTGGAAATGTAGTAATCTGGTGGATTACCGAGTTTTGATCATGTCTTGTGCTTTTATGACTATGGACATGTGTCTATCTCTGTCATGCAAGATTTCTTACCAAGAGCGCTCCACAGTTGTAGGTGGTGAGTAATTTCCTCCCCTCAGCAAACAAAAACTAGAATAATGAAAGTGCGTGTCATCTCACTTGAAACATTTTTCCGGGATTTGTCTTGCTGATGGAAAATTTTAAAATGAAGATTCCACCTTCTGAATTAGTGCAGAAAGTATTGGTCAGAGATGTGGTTTAGGTCACGTTAAGGCAACGTAAGTGAGGTTTATGTAACAAGTGAAAAATGCATAAATTTTTTCTCTTGAAATAAATATATCACGATAGGAGGCTTAACCAACAACAAAGCCAAGGGCAATACCTTCAAACAATCAACTCAGAAAAGTGCTAGTTTGCATGGCAGCAAGAAAAATCTCCCCTTCAAGTGGGGAAAACAGCCAGCTGCCTTCGTGTGAGTTGCAGTGATTGTGCTGCTGATGGAACTGAGCATCTACTCCAGCTTCTTCCTATCCTCAGACATCAAACAAGTCAAACACTGTGGTAAAATTCTGTCTTAGATACAGAATACTCTCGTACGCAACACAGCAGGCAGCTCCCACAGTGTGATTCCCCTCTCTTATTCTCTTCCTGCCCACACAAAAAGGAACAGTATTAGTTTTAAATAATTTCTTTTATTTGGTGTATTCAAGAGATTTTTGACTTTATGTACAATTCAGAGCAATTTAAATCTGTGTGTCCTACTTTAGTCTGCAAATACCCGTTTTTCAGATATGCTGGGGGAGCTGGGAGAGCACAGGCTCCAGACTCTTCTGCTGTAACCCATGAGCTGGTTCTCCATGAAATCCCTCGCAACACTGCCCGAGACAGAAATTTGCTCACTTTGTGAGGTTGCATCAGTGTCACTTGCTAAAAGTTACGAGTAATGAATTGGCAATACGGTAGATGTTTCCTTCAGGTAGCACAATGACAAGGAGCCCTCACATCCCATTTCTTTCAGTGTTAAAACTATTCCAAGCTTAGCCTGCTATAATATGACCAGTTTACTGACTGCTCACCATATGCTGAGTTTAAAAGCAGTGAGGCCTTCCTAAGAGATTCAATACATACAATGTGTTTGGAGGATGCAAGATTAACATAAGTGAGCTCTCTGCTGTGAGATCAGATGCTGGCAATGACAGCTTCTAAAGGTGCTGCCTCTTTCCTGAGATGGCATTTCAAATAGGAACACAACACTGAAAATGAAATGCACAAACACTTGCTGAAAAATAAATCCGACTGAAATTTTAGATCGTCGTGCACTCATGCTTTTTCTGAGAAATGGAATCTTCAGTGATGTATTTATACCTCCAGATGAAAATACATCTGATTTGTCATAAAATCATTAATGAACAGCCGACACCATGTGCTCTGCCTGGATAAAACTGATCTGCTGGCACGTGAGTCCGTAAGATGGATTTTCACTTGGGTAGCTACAGAAACATTTGGGAATGCGTTTTCCCCTTTCAAGTTCCCTCTTCCTGCAGCTTTCTGTTGCTTGTGAGCTGCACAGGCCCAAAAGCTGATTAAACACCGTGAGTCACAGCATTCATTTCAGGATTTCTTAGCCAAGAACCAGCAATGGAGAAAATCATTTGCGTGGGTTTCTAGTCTATGAAACATCGTTCTGTCCCTTTGAGTTCTGAAACACAAAGAGAGAGGATTTTAATTCACCTGCAAGGTCCTGTCCTTTGAGCTCGTTTAGGTAAATTGACTTTGTGTAATGAAATTTTCATTGCTTCTGGGAATAAACAGAATAATATATTTTAAAAAGCATTGCCTACATGAGAATTGCTCCATTTCTAGTTACTGACTGTATCAAGGCATAGTATTACAGACTAAGTAAGCGTCAGATAAGCAGGAGAGCATTTTTAAAGGGTAGCTCTTAAAGATCAATTTATGTCCAGTGGGAAGGACGGCCAAAGCGGAAATCCCAGTTTAGTGGGGTAGGAGTGAGGACACACAGCAGCTCGTCCATCCAGGCCTCTCCTCTGCACAGGTAATGCCCAGTTAGCGGAGCCGTCTCCTGCTGCAGCAAAGCTCTCGGCATTATTCCACACACTCCAGGGAGGAGAGGAGTGTGGCAGGTAGTGGTCCTCAAAGTCCTTTCCCTGTACAAATACGGCAGCACCTCTCACTGGGCGAGATTAAGGGAATGTTTCCTGCCCTCCCAGGTTTCTTGTGTAGCCCTGCCGTGGTGCTGTTGCTCTGCATCCCCGGTGAATTGATGCTACAGCCCTGAGCACTTCAGAACTGCAAAGCACTGGTGATAATGACATTCAGTGCTGCAGAAAGCTCTGCCTCCCACTGCACTTCTACATATTAAAAAGGAAGGGGAAGAAAGGCCCCCGCAAATGCCAGGCTCCAGCGTCAGGTCTGAATCATTAATGAGGAGCAGCAGATTCAGTTTCTCCCTAAGTGCGAAATTTATTGCGGCCTGAGCTGTCGTACCTTGGGCTGGTGAATGCACAGTGTTCTGTTTATTTCTGTCCAGGTCACTGATTTTGCCTGGGAAATTGAATGTCATTTGATAGGTGAATTTGTGGGTTCTGGATATACTCTCAGTTATAGAAGTAGAGGACAACAGCCATTGTTTCTCAGTCCCTATTCCTCTGGTGGCACAATATGCAGTTGTGTTCTCGGATTCAGGGTGAACCTGTTCACACTGCAGTCTTGCCCGTGGGAGAGCAGCAGCTGAGGATATGGTCTCATCTGCAGTCTTTACCACCCTTTACCTAAAGAGTATAATAGCCACATATGGTTTTGTGAGACTTACTTTTCAGTCCATATGGAGAAACTTCCCAGCATGTGTTTACAAACAAAACCACCCTTCCCTCAGGGCTCTGAGGGAGACTGTTCAAGATAACTGCCTGTCCAGACCGCACTTCCTTGCCAAAACAGATGTTATAATGTATATTTCCTCCCGCAGGTTTTTCTCTCAACAGCATTTCACTCCCTCTCCCGGTGAACGTCTCTACGTTCATTAAATAGTTTAAATACCTCAATATCATGTAAATTACTTTAAAGCAAGCAAATGACAAACGTCACTCACTTTCTTATGGTAGACTTTCGTTCAGAAAGCAGAGTGGCCCCTGGATTCTGGGAACACTTCCATAGTCCATTGTGGCCTACTGATCAAAGGACGCAGCTCTCAGTATTACAGGTAAGGTCATTTGGATTACAATGGATTTGCTTCCAGAAAAAGTGAAAATCCAGTGAAGTATGTCACATGGATAGACAAAATTCATCCACCTGACAAGACCTCATTCTGCTTCTTTGCACTCATAATATTTAGCTCACTTTTTACAGATGAATGCTATTTAATAGAAACTGTTAAAATGAAAATAGTGCCAATTATTCAATATATTAACGGTATTACTATAGTCTGTGGGAAGTAACCGAGAATAATTTGTGCTGGATTTTTTGCAGAAGATGACTGGAAAAAGGAAAATAATGGGAGGCAACTGAATGTCGTGCTTCTTTCTTACAACTCACTGCACGGACAAGATAAGCTACACTTTGCAGTACTTTATCTCTCTTTTACAGAATCTTGTCGTTAATTGTGTCTCATTAAATAGCAATACACACTGAACTGACACCATGCATGAGTGCTTCACTGTCACCTATCTGGGCTGATGTCCTGTGAGTTAAACTGCCTAAACTCTGCCAGTGTTCTCCAAGAAACACAGCAAGCAGGAATGCTCCAAGGCTGATCAGGATCAAGGGAGGCTTTCAGATGTGTAGGTGTAGGTGTAGCTCATGCATCCGCTGAAAACAGGCACCAAATCATCCTTTGTTTTCTTCAGTAGTTATATGGATACTGTTCAAAGGAATTGAATGTTCAGGTACAGGATCTTCTAAAAATTAACAGCAATTCTAATCCTGTTGCTTTTATTTCATATACTAAATAGTAAATTGCTTCTGAAAAAAAGAATTGCTTTTGACTTTTATTGCCTAATGAATTATTCACTTCAAGTGGCAAAGGCAGTTTTATAGGATCTCGTAAAAAGTATTTTAAACACGATGGTTATTATACATTTTCAGTCTCTACCACAGATTGTTTTGAATCTCTTAACTGTGATATGAGATTTTAAATATTGAACATATTGGGTGCCAGTGAATATTTCAGAAAACACAGACAAGCTCTTCTGGCTTCACAGTTTGTATTATTAAACTGTCATGAAGTGGAAAAAGCCTCTCCTGTCATGAGACTGTCAAAGAGGGAACACAGAAGTGACTTTGAAGGGAACCTGCAATAGTAAAGGTCTGAAAGAAGGCAATGGAGAAAGAGAATAAGAAACACGAATGTAAAAGAGCAAAAAAATACAAAGCTGGCTGGCATATTGAAAAAGGGGTTCGTGTTTCATGTAGTCACAGTTGTAAGCAGTAAGGCTGCCTTGGCAGATGAATGGCACAGGTTAGAGATCTCTCTGTGCAGCTGTCGAGCGGTAGGATTTAAGCTGGGATTCGAGCAAGTGTTTCAATCAGATAGGGAAATTTAAGGAGGAATGTTGACTGCAAGGCCTCCCTCGTAGTCAGGTAGGTGCAGATCACATGTCAAAGCACAGTTCTCAGTTCAAAGAGAAGTAAATGTTACCTGGTACCTTCCAGACCTGGCTTGTTTTGCTTTAAGTAATAAAAAGAGTAAAAATAATAATACTTAAAACTAAAATTTTATTTTCAGATGACCCTGAAATGGTCATGGCTGCCTGGAATTCCTGAGTCTCACAAAGTCCTCCTACCTTAGCAGCAAGTACTTCCCTTGTGCAGGCTGTCCCAGGAAGATGTTTACCACTACCTGACACAAAGGTAATCATTTTGAGGGAAAAGTTCTATCAGCAAGCTGGCATTATGGAACTGAAAGTATTCACAGATCAGAGAAACTGATAAAAATGGGTTAACCATGGATCTAGGAATGTGAAAAAACCCCACTTTCAATGTTGAAATTTCCTAATCAGCAAATACTTAGTTTGCCAGTACGGATAAAAAAAATAGATACATAAAGAGAAACAAGTCTTAGGAATTAGCAGATACACACAAATATTTAAAGCATGCCTACACTGCAGAACTGTGTTGCAATAACCTTTCTGAAGTTACTAACACACCTACAGCTACATAATGTACAAGGTATATGCTTCTTTTCATGCTAATCTGGTAAAATCCCCTTGATCTTGAAGAGATAAAAGACATTGCAGGGGCTATCTTTTACTTTCATCTTCTCTGTCTATTATCCAAGTCTTTATCTTATAAGTCACCTTTGTCTCACCTGCTCCTTACCTTATAACTTTCCTTTTGAAAGAGCACATTAACACGTTAAGAAGATGCACAAATAGCCTCTTCTTACAAAAAAAAAATGACAGTCTCATGAGATCAAAAAGGATGATTGTCATTTATCTGCTGTTTAGACATGCTTAAGTGGGCATACTTCTTACTGTCCTGGAGAGTCATTTTAAGGTCAATACTGTGTGTAAATAATACAATTCAGCTGAAGTTTAACTGACCAAAAAAAGACGGAGGCTTCCCCATTAAGGTTCAAGATGAAATAGCGATTTCCTACATGTACTAATGTGTCTCTGTTCCCTCGAGATCTAATCAGTCTTTAAAATTCCACAAGAGAGGATTGCCTTTGCTTTTATGATCCAGAGGTTTTCCATCCAGAAAATAATATCCCATCTATATTGCATAAATAAAGAAAGGGGAAGACTCCTCAGAGAAAAAATTACAAAAAGCCAACTAAATTCTATCATAACACAAGCTATTTTTCCCTGTAACAAATTTCCACAGTTATTCCTGTCTGCCTACTATATGCCAGTTAAATGGGCTTCTGATACACTTTGTTCCTTTCTGTGCAAGTGATTCATCTTTCCTTTGAAGAGTAGGGATAGCCCAGAACTGACAACAGCCATCTCTGCTTAGGAGAGCCCTGGGTTAGCCCCGTGTAGTCCCCATCGATATAAAATCTAGGTTCTATTTTAGAGCTCCATATTTCCCATGAGTTACCGTAGTGTTTTCTAGTGATTGAAACATGAGAAACTGCTCCTGGTCTGAGTACATTTATCTATCTGTATGAAGAGGTACATGATCCCTGATTTAGTCTTACTTATCTGAGAGGAGCATCCATTTTTCCTGCCTAGGTCTCACAAGGTGTCGAAGTGAGAGGTGTAGCTCAGTTTTGACACACCACTTAAAAATAGGACTATGAAGATAGTTTAGAGATACTGACATGTCCTGTGCTATTTTTTTCACCCAAGGAGAAAACAAAACTTTAATATGAATGTCCATAACTCTTTCTTCTCTCTTGCTGTTAAAAGTGTACAGTAAAGTTTGGGCTTGAGTAACTATCTTGGATCTCACTGAAGTATTAGCAAGAGCACACCTACACTTTGTGAGTGTGCACATATATGCATAAGAAACAGTTCTCCCAATAAAGACTGGTTTTTCAGTTATGGCTTGACCAAAGACTCACCAGGAATGTGCCGATTTACCTAAATGGAAACATTTCCTCTCCACTCACATTTTCCACATCTACACTGTTGTTTTTCTAGTGAAGCTGTGTTATTTTCCTCATGAGGTCCTCAAAATAAGTGCTTTGTATAAGAAAAGGTAAGGAAATTTATACTGCAGACTGATTTCTGTTTAATTTTTCTTCTTTGTTGGAAAGGGATGGAATTGATGTTACCTAAAGCCTTTGAGGTCAAACTTAATCCACTAAAACATTTCCAAAAGCAGGGACTCTATACTAAATAAATTGTGATTAAGTAAAACCAGGAATCATGAAGAGCTGGGAGTTTCACTCGTGCACTAATCTTCTATTTAATCTCACTGTGACTGCTCCAAATACTGAGGACTGGCTTTCCAAATAGGAAGCATCACTGGAAAACAGTGCCATAGGTGAAGTAAGTTTATAACAGTTTTGCTTTCTTTTGAAAATGAAGGATAATAAGTGAGGGGAAAAGTGACAGTGGTACTTCTCCAGGGGGTAGTTCCTTTTTTCATGAAGCTTTTAGAGCAATTAGGTGAAGAAGCTGAAACAAGCAAAAGAAAACGCTAAATATCTGGGTTTGTGTATCAAAAAACAACCTCTTAATAGCAATGATATAAAATAGATGATACTGTTTAAACAAAGCAGGTCCTGGGGACTTTTAGAAAAAGATTTACATTAAATTGGAAGTCAAACAATGCCCTCGAAAGAGGATTTTTCATTGTCATGAATCAGGAACAGGAAAAACATTTCCCGGTAATAAATGGTGATGCAAAATGGATTTTCCCGTCATGGTGCTGAATTCTGCCTTTTGCTGTCAATAGGATTAACTGGATGTTAAAAACCTGAGGTGTTTACATTTGAGTTATAAATGTGTTTAAAAGAATAAAAATGAGTGCAAGGGAGAAGCTAAAATATAAAGCAATACAGGTGACTGTTTTAAACTAGAAAAGCAGCATGCTCTGGACAATGAAATGAAACAGGATCTGTTTTGCTGAGAAAGCTTTTTGTTTTCCACCTGGATGAAAGATTTTGCATGAAAGGAAAAAAAGGCAATGTACACAAAGCCCTCTGCCTTTACTGCTCTATGAAGTATCAACTTGAATGAAGTCTGAGGGACCTGGGGCAGCTGTTAAAACAGCAGTTCCTCCCTTCCCTGTCTCAATGTGATGCCGAGTAGCTGCATGGCCCCAGACCTGGACAGACAAGAGGAAAAGGCAAAAATAACTTCCAGTCATGAAAAAAATCTTTGTGATGTCTCAGCAGACACGGATTTAGAAACTGAAATGCATAAACATGAGAAGATCTGTTGAAACTCTAACATGCATTATTGAGCCACAGCACGCTGGATTGTTTTACACTCAGCTGGGGGAATTTTCAAAGGTAGTAAAGTGTGCAAATCTAGAGATATGAGTAAGGCTTACAGGCACCTCACAGCTTCTGTAAGAAATTTCGTTTTTTCCGTGCTTCAAAGTTTTCAGAGAAACAGAACAATTGCAGAAATTAGAAGAGGCAGGTGGAACACATGGAATTTAATGCAGTCATCACAAATTAAGGCTGATGTAATGCTAACATTGTAGATATTATCATGGGTTGATAATCTGCAAGCTGCCTAAAGTTCTTATGCTGCAATAAACCCCTTAGTTTAGCACAAAATCATTATGGCCATGGCGAAATTTGAGTACAAACAATCAACAGTCGAGTTTTGAACCTTATAGAAGGGAATTTCTTGGGCCAGGTGCTCTCATTGACTAAAGACAGGCTTATTAATCTTTCATTTTAAGTGTACTGCTTGACAAGCCTGCCCTAATTTCTGCACCACATGCTCACCTGCCAGCCTTCTCCAGCTTGTGACACCAATTCCTGAGCACCAGAACCAGATTAGCATTTGACCTTTACAAAGTTAGCTCAGAGTGCAAGTGCATGTCCAAAACTCACATAACTCATCTTTTCTTGGCTGAAAACAGCAAGAAACCGTCTAGGCAGACACTGCAGGTTATGAGCACGAGGAAAGGGAGTGGAAGTAGGGAGTTCACAGAGTGTGATTTACTTGCAGTAAAAATAGTAACCTTCCTGCATTCACAGCCCACTGTTTCAAGGAAGAATAAATATAAAATTAAGCGTTCAGTAACATCAGAATGGCATCTGAAATAATTACACTGCTGTTTTCAGCACCCTGAGGAAGAATGGGATGTAGAGGAAAACCTGTCTAATTTTTAAGTAAAATTAAATAGCCTACTGTTTCACCTCAGCTGTTCCGTGAAACAGTGCTTTAAATTCGGTGCTAATTTTTTTATTTTCAAAGTTTTTATGAGGAAAAAATTAGCACAACTTACAGAGCGCTTGAAAAAGTAACTATATATATTATATATATATCATAGCTATATCACAGATTTCTTTCCCTTGTTTGTTTATTCCCCTCTTCCCATATAATTGGAGGCCCCAAGCTGAGGTATTTCAATCAGCTTTCTCTGGACTCCCTCTATAGCCAGTGGAGAAAAAAAGGACCTCTAGAGAGCACTGCAACACATAAATTCTGAATCGCCTTTAGCAGGGCACTCTCTCTTCTCTTTCAGCTCTCAGGAGAGCCTGTGAATATTTCCAGTTCACTGGGAGAAAAGGTAGATCAACATTCCTGTTGTGAGGCAGCAAATGTGTTTCCATTTATTTAAAAATATTAGGTGCCTATCTAAAGCTGATGGAAACTAATTCCTTGTTTCAATGATTTCCCTGATCCATTTTATTTTTCCCCCCTAATTAACTATAAACCAGACACATCTACCCAATTTAATATAGCATCACCAGAATTCGGATGTCCTGGCATGTTGAGGTGATTAGGTTCTTTTTAACTTTAAGAAACAGAATAAATTTTCAATTATTCAAGTTGCACGAATAATTTTTCAAGTTCATTTATAAAATCAGAAAATTACGCCAGCTTGTTGATGCAAAAGCTACATTCCCTAAAAAGTACTGTTGCAGAATACACCATTGAATATTTGAGACACATTGTCTTGAAAGTTCTCTTTATGCCTCTACTGGTAAGAATTAAAATACTAAGTTGTATATTTTATGCTGCTATCTTCGCAAAATACTGTGCTTGAAGAAGTGTATTTTTGTTTTAATAGCTGATTTTTCAATGGTATCAAGGAGTACGCACAAATCTCTTCAGAGAATGGTGTCCTGGTTTTATTTATTTTTCTAAAGGTTGCTCCAAAGCATTTTGGGCACTTCACAAAGTCAATGCCAAAATTTCCATGCTAATGAATTGGTAGTATGATCCTTTTTAGAGGCAATTAAATTTTCTTGTCTCTATAATGATTACAGTTAAGATGAATCTTTAATTTTCATTGCCTGCCCAATGAACATTATCCTTTAACACAAAATTAATTTTTCATCTCTTTGTGTGTGCCTAAAGTTTCCTTCCAAAAAATCAAATGTCCCTTTCACTTTCCACGGGAAAACATTGAACTTTGTAACGTTTTTGCAAGATTTATCCCTGACACATTCTTGAATGTTTAACCAAAGGTATCAATAGACACCACTTCTGTTTCATTTAAAAAGAACCAGTCAGCTTACAAACAGGTGACATTTTAAATATTTTGTGCTACTTTCAGCAGTGGTCTACTCTAGCAAGCAAAATGAGACATGACACAAGCAATGTAACTCTATTAAATGACAATATATTTTCCATGTTCCTGAACTCTGAAATTATTTTAAAAGACAGAAAGAATTCTATTTGCATTTTGTCTCCACAATACAAGTCTGTACATTGCAGGTGTCTGGATGACAAATGTACACGCAGAAAAAAAAGAAAAAGAATTCAGTACACAATAGTTTATCCTGAATAACCAGAAGTCAAATGGTACAGCAAAAAGCTTTTAGAAAATCAGGGAAGGAGTAAACGTAATATCTTACAGAAGCAAGGAAACGTAGCCCTAGGTAAATTATGTTGCCTGGCATGGTGGGGTAATTGTTAAAAGACAAGCTTTCAAGCTTTTGTATGATTAATAGAATTCCAACATTATGTAAACGTGGTCAGATTAATTTAACATTTTCTGCAACAAGCTGTGCTTTAGCAATTGTCATTTTGTTTTGATAGGCAGAGAAAGTATTATTGATATCGACATAACATTCTTGTTTTACTAACTTTATTAAAAGTAGCTCCAATATAGAAAAATTCGTGAATACATAATTCAAATTAGATCAACCAAACACGCCCAGCTTTATAAATATAACTTCTTTTTCTACTTGCAACATGAATTAATGACTCCTTCGTTCTGCTCGACGCAGGATTGTTTTCTCACTTGCTAAACAGTTGTTAAATTGGTGAAACATACCCAATATATGGGAGTCCCAAAGGACTGATGTTCTCCTGTCAGTCTTTTAGGACTCGGGGTAAGTTAGGACCAGTGATAACTAAACCTAAGTCAGTAACTCTGCAGAAATACCAATTTATTCCATAATCTGTCTCTGCTCTTCCATTACACAGACACTAACTCTGGCATTGATTTCTGTTTCTCAGGCCTTTCTTCACAAGGTCAGCTATTTGGATTGGTCACTCCTTCTAAAATTTCTCCATTTGCTTTCCATCTTTTACTTCCTCAGAAACAGGCTTTTTGCCTTGTCCTCACCTTTCAGCTCCTTCCCATTTCAGCCTATTAGGACTACCCTCCTTACTATTGTTTTCCTTTACTGTAAAATTACTTCCAGCCTTTTTTTCCAGCGGGTGCTGTTCCCAGTCACCTGTCTTCTCTTCACAGCCACCTCGCAGGAAGGAGATTTTACTTGTTCTATACAAATATGGGGTTCCTTCTCACAAGTAACAGCTGAGAGAATGAAACAGCCTCAGGTTCAGCCAGTGGAGGTTTAGGTTATTTGGAAAAATTTCTTCAAGGAAAGGTTGGTCAGACACTGGAACAGGAACAGTGTTCCTGGAGAGATTTAAAAGACATAGACAAGTAGATGTGGCACGTGGGGACAGGGTTAAGGGTCGGCCTTGGCAGTGCTGCACTTACGGTCTTGAGGGTTTGTCCCAACCAAATTGAATCTGTGTTTCTGTGGCCTCCTGTAACTCCTGTAAGAGTTTAACTGAGGAGAATTTTCCAAATTAATCTTGAGGGGGAAAAATAAAAGTAAAAAAATCTTCACCAGCAAGAACCTTCACGAACAAAAAGCTATGGACTTTTTCTACCAAACGTTTTGTAGAACTTTGCATTGATAGCACCAATACTTTTCCCATAGAAACCATTTGTCCGTGACAGTCACTACAAGTGAAAATACTTCAGGGGAAAAAAAATGAAGTTTTAAAAAAATCTGCAAAATGCCCAGCTTTAAAAATTTTTTTTCTCTAATTTCATTCACCTCATACATCACACTCAAAATAACGTTCATCAAGAAAGTTATTGTGGCGACATTGACAACTGTGGAATATCTATCTTTAAATGTTGTATATGGGCTTTTAGAAACATTCTTCCTGCCTCGTACAACTTAGGGGCTTGTTAAATAGAGATTAGAAAAGGAAGGATAGTCTTGTACTTCAGAAAGTCTTGTACTATGTTCCTGTAGCATTTCAAAGCTCTTTTCCAGCAACTGCTGCAGGTTTCATTTGTGGTCCTGGAAAAGTCAATCTTCATCACCCATAAATATACTATTTCATTCCTTCCATCTCATTCAGAAGTAACATCCATCTTGATTTTTAACTTGTTGGGTATAACTTGTCGATCATTTATGTCATCAAATCCAGTGCTTAGAATCCTGGGAACATCCTATTACCCAGGATGTCTGGGTGCTCTCATAAAACAAGTAATAATCACCACCATAAAAATAATTGACACAAAGACACACATTACTGAACACTACAACTTCCCCAACCCATGAGGCAATGAGCTGATATTAACTGGGGAGTTGCAGATTTGGACCGAATAATGCCATACATTCATGATGGGAACTAGCCTCAATAATTTCTGCTCAAAAAACCAGATTAATTTTAAAGCTAAAAACTTTCTTTTTAAAACCCTTTTCACATCTATTGACAGCCTTCATTATTAGTTGCTAACTTGCTCGGGTGTGTTGATCTGNGAAATCTTCTGTTTTCCTTTTTTTTTCCCCCCCCCCCTTTTTTAAAAAAAAAAAAAAAAAAAAAAAAAAGCCATGGAATAGTATATATACAACACTCACTCTAAATAAATGAGTTTGCCAGCTTTCCCTCAGTCTGGAAATCAATGCCTATCGCAGGGGGAAGCACAGGAATTATGCTGCACGTCTTTCTGCTGCCTAGCACATAAAAATAATTAGCTATTACAAGGTCAACTTTCCGACTTAACTGCATTTGGGAGAAGTGTGGAAACCAGCTGGAGGCCTAGCAGGACTGAATCTCCAATTAATTTGGAGGAGATAGGCAGAACTCAAGGGGTGCACGCTCCGCCCGTCGGTGTCGGGACACCTGCGCTCTCAAATTGCGCTGACCCGCTGTGCAACCTGGAAAAAACACTGCCTCTCTTGGATATTTGTTTTGGCCGTTTAAATCTGCTCACAAAATGTGGCCTTTCAGACAATTTTTGCTTCTCAGTAATACGCTCTCCTCACTTACTGCTACATTATCCATTATTACCCAGCCATGCTGTGAGGAAGCTACAAAGACATTTCTCACGTGGGAGGTCTCATGAGGAAAAGTTCTAGCAACAGATGCTGAAAATTGTCGTGGCCACTGGTTTCATATCACCAACAGCCTCATGTAACAGCCTCTCCCATCAGGAGCCCACAGAAGAATTTGATAAAAGATCAATACTGATGTTTCAATAAAAATTGTTAATTGGACTTGAAAAGAAGTCCTGAAGAAAAAGCACCCAACAAGAAACTTGGGATACTCAATGCATTCATTATCTGTAATTCATTGGCCCCACACATTTTCTGAGTCTGTCAAGAGCCTTTTAATTTTAAGCCCAGCTGCTTCCTTGGGCATTATAAGTAATATTCATCATTGAACATGAAAAACCCACATTCTCTCAAACTGATAGTTTGATATCATCCCTGCTCCATACTGGATTTATAAAATTCATAAAAAATGAGATCCAAAACTGTGTGCTTCTGAATTTTTCTGCTTGTTCTCACGCTTATTTGTTCCTCCCGGAGAATGGTGAGCTGTTTAAGTTGAGCTGAGCTGATGGTTTTCGTCAAAAAAACTTTTTATGCCAAACTCTCAGAAATCACATATTGATTTCAGTGTTGATTTGAAAGGAAAATCCAAAGGCAATTTTTAGAAGACTTAATTTTGAAATAAAAATCCAGGGACTTGAAGCTTCATTTAAAGCTTTATTCTTAGTTATACTGTTCACATCTGGTTTGGATTGCTCTTTCCATAATTTCATGATGTATAGAATATTATTGCTACTCCTGAGGGCTCCACTTAATGTTAACTGAAAGGCATTATCTACTTACATGAAAATATGTTTCCTATTTGTGGGAAGAATGAAACCACAAGCATAGATGTGTTTTCTTGGATTGTCCCAGAGCAGTTGTTTTTTCTTACGCATTTGAAGCATCCAGATTCACCTAAACAGAGCAAAACCAGCTTGACATGGAAAAGCAGAAAGCGCATCAGGAATAAATTGCTAATGCTGGATATGTCAGCATTTCATTTTGGTGTTGTTTTTCTCTCATGACGTGTTTTCAGGGAGGGAAAATTAGAAACACACACAAATTTGTTCTTTTGCCTGCTGTCATTTTCTCACAAACGCTGTTCTCAATTTCAGCGCCAAGTGGAAATATCTAACCCGGCATACAGATGTTTGCAGCTGAGCAAATGCTCAATACAGATGAACATTTCGGTTGCAAGTCAGGGCTAAAATAAAGATTTATTATGTCTGGAGCTCAACTGGAAGAATTTTCATTCCATTTTCCTTCTTCTCATGATGGTTCCCACCCAGCCAAACAACATGTATTGTATGCTACTTGATAAAAATATGCTTATACTTAGAGTGAAGGCGGGCACAAATTTCTTAATCACATGAAGGAATTCAGTTTTTATCAGGAAAAAATGAAAGAAAATTCAGGAGAATGTTGCTTCATTTAAAGACAAAAGACCACTGAGGTCTACTAGAAACCACGGAACCATAGAAGTATCATAAACATACGGAGGCCAATATCTAGGAATGCTGAAATCAGAAGGAAAAAGCAATCAGTGCTAAAACAAAATACCAGAAATAAGAGATGTCAGGAATGAAAGAGAAATGTGTCATGAAAGGAAAAGGGATAAGTGGATATTAAAAGGAAGGTCCATCGAAACGAGAAAGATGAAGGACAAAGTAAAAATCAATGAGAATAAAATATACATAAAGTGAGTCATAACAGGATGCTTGAATTTGTCAGATGGAGTCATCAGTCTACGAAAAGAAATAAAAATGTAAAGCAGTGGAATAAAGAACCAACAAATCTGGGTTGGAAATGCACTGGAGCTTCCCTGGGGCAGCACGGTGCCTGGGGCTTCTCTTAGCTCCACTGTCATACACTCTGGAGTTTTGGTGCCTTTCCTTCAGAACAGAGGAGAGACATTTCACACAGTTTGTTATCTGAGTGTGAAAGGCAAAGCTGGTACGCAGAAGCAGGGGCTTCTTGGGCACACAGAAGCACGGGCTCCTTTAGAGTGTTTTGCATTCTTTCGAATTTGAGGAAGCTGAAACCAAAAGCAGAGTTCGTGTAACTTCAGTGACCGCAGGAAGTCAAGTCGGTGATGATAAATGGATGACAGATCATGGTATATTCTATCAGAGCACAGAGAAATAAGAAATATTTACTGTTAGCTTCTTGAAAAAGCAAAAGACCCCAGCAATTCACACAGACCTCAGTATTCAAGCTATTTCTAACACATTTTTGAGCTTTGGGAGGGAATTTTGTTTGCAGTTGGTTTGTTTGAGAGATGGAGCTCATAATAAAGACATGATTTGGAAGTCACTGCTATAGCAGCAAATGGCTTTGTGAAAAGAATCTTGGAGTTTTTACATCTTGACATTCTCCTCCTCCTAAGCAAGCTTTTGAATGAGGAAATGTTCAGGTTTGGAGCAAAAGAAAGAGAAGTCCTTCCCAGGGTTATTTGCCTTGGGTTCTGTGAAATGGGAACAGCCTCTGGTGCTACAGGTCCTGCAGGTGATTTTCCTGGCTGTCTGCCACATGGAGTGCCTGCTTAGCTGGGTGCTCGCTCCCTAAAATGTGCATGAGTCAGCTCAGGTGGAGCAAACGATTTTCTCCCCACCAAGAGGAAGTTTCCAGGCAGATTCTTTTGTAACAGGGATGAAGGCAGCAAATCTTTAGCTGTTGTTATGAATGTCCTTCTCTTTGATGCTCCTCAGTGGAACACTGACACGGATGAGTTTGCCTGGGATATTTAAGTCAGCCAGTTAATCAATTCATGGATGCAGGATTTAAAGAATCAGCTGCCATTCTAGGGAAACAAAGTAACCACATTCTTTTTTGTTACAATATTTTCCTCAGTGATAGGAAAAAACCGAGGTGGAGGATTCTCCATGCTCCTCTCGCTACCCCCCTAAAGGCCTGATCTTTATTTCTCACAACAGCTGCCCAAGTATCACCATTTCCACTGCTAAACGTGGCTTCACGAGGTCATTTCCAGAACCATACACAACTTTACAGCAGACAGACACCACATCACTTCATGCTTGGTGTCATACAGGCTTTATTTAAACTTTCTGCCTGAAACTTTCAAAAGTACGATTTAGGGCGAAATTGCAAATAAACCTTCAGAACTGCCTAATTCCTAGCAGAGAATGCTTGTTAATCTTATGAAATGTGCTTGATGCACTGTGTAGGGAAGTTTAAAAAGCTGTTTGAATCACTGCTTTAAAAAAATTCCATAAGCTTAACAGAACAATAAAATAAATGGGCTGTGAAAGGTTCCCTAAGTTTAACAGGACTCCTCCGTAGAAAAAATGAAGCAGTCTGAAACATAATAATTCATTTCTTCTGTCACAATGATATTTCTCATTTTAATTTATACTAGATATAGTTATCCTTTTTCAAAAATATTAATATCTGCCTTGGTACATTACTATTTCTTAGGACTCTATAGAGTTTTCTTCCTCTCACACACTCTTTCCATTATCCTGGGTTCAAAACTACTCCTGCTACACTCAATTACTCTATTTACATAGGAGGGATGGGGAAGGAGGAAGAAATCTCTATGCTGAAAACACACAAAAAGTTAAAAATGGTTTTAAAAGTAAATCAGGCATCTGTTGTCATTCAAGATTTTACCATTCTGTCTGTCACTTCAGAATAGCTGTTTACCTCTCTACATTTTCCAACACTCCTCAGGTGGAAGGGTGGGAACATTCCTGGAAACATTCTAGTGTGTGGATGGTACATTTTCAGATTGTATCTCTAATAAATTAATTTTTGAGGCAGTTCTTTGAGCAGCTCATAAACTGTTTATTCTTTGACGTGCTTGTGCTCTGTGCCTTGATGCAGAGGCTTTCTGAATAAGTTAATTGCTCAAATATAAGCAGAAGCAAAGAGAAATCATAGGTGAATTTTTCAGCCATATCCTGTTACTTTAATGTATTTTTTTTAATTACAGTTGGCAAGACATTAGAAGAGCAATGACCTCTACATTAAAGGTACAACAGAAGTGGAAAATCTTCCATTCCAGGACAGTGGTGAGTTCTAGATGCACACACTGATCTATCTCCTCTTTATTGATCATTTTCTTCAGGAATAGGTTGTGTGATTCCATACTAATACAATTACTAGTTATTCACAGAGCGTTTGTCTGCTACCACTGAAGTGCTGGGTGTTGTCCACATGCATACTTGCACGTTAATCTCTGTGCCTGAATCTTCGGCAGGACAGTAAAGCAGAGCTTACAGAACATATAAGCTGTATTTTAGCAAATAAATGAATTATGTAAAACTTCACATGCCCTGAAATAGCAGACTTACAGCAGCATTTCTGAAATTGTGGGCTGAGACTGTTTGGAGGATGGACAGCATTAAACATCTGCAGCTGGCAGTTCACTTGCTCTCAGGCTGAGAACGGGAAATCACTGGCTGGATGTGTCTATTCCAGCCAGGGAACCGCTAATTAACCAGGATAATTGTACAAGCGCTTGTGGCCACTCATAATCAGCATCCACTTCCTTGTCTAAATGAGTGCAACCAATTTCCACTTCCAGGTCCAGATTGAAAGTTTCAAAGAAACTGACCTGGCTACTTTGGACAACCTCACACTTCCATGTTTTAGTGTTTGCCACAGCACTGATGTGGTCTCCTTTCATCATATGGATCACATCATTAATGCAGATCTGAATTGAAACAAATACAAAACTCAGCTTTGATGCCTTTGGTAGGGTAAATGTTTCATATTAAAGAAGAGTAGTTGTTGTTTTCTTGTGGCTTATTTACAGCTCGTGCTGATCTGACAACATTTTCCTCCCAAAACATTCCACCTCCATATATTCTAGAACTGGAAAGTATAAATGAGGGCTGAGAAAGGAGACCATTAAATATGAACTGTCATGGGTTAACCCCAGCTGGCAAGTAAGTGCCCTGCAGCCTCTTGCTCACGCCCCCCTCACCCTGCCAGTGGAATGGAAGAGTGTAAAAGATTTATTTGAATTGGGATTTCCTTGTCACAGTACAAACACGGAACATCCGCTTTCCCCAGGCACAAGCTCTACTTGCACTTTATATAGTCTATATGGCAATTTGTTGGCCAGTTCTTGAGATACTGAGATCCTGTCCAGGCCACTACAGAACATGGGATTGTCTTCTAGTGCCCAGAAAAGAGCTGAAGAAAAGCTAAGGGTGAAGGGCTGAGATACTGCATTTGGTGGTAGGTTGCTTCCTGCTGATGCACGAATAAATCTGCTACAATTCATTTGGGAGTCTTTTTTTTGCGTTGGTTTGTTTGGATCATGAGAAACTTGGAGGTCAAAACATTGCCTTAATTATAATCTCTTTCTAATTCTTGCAATTTTAAAAGTAAAATGATATTATTATTTTACATAATGGTATGCAGCAGAATCTGTGTTTGAACAATAGCCACAGCTAAATGCATTAATGTTTCCCCAGATAACTGGTTTTTACTTTTTTTCTTCTCTCTTGCATGTATATGCACATTCTCAAAGGGAACATAGTGCTCATACTGTAAAAGGCTTGAATTACTGGGTTTTTTATTTTTAAAGAATACTAGAATTGAATGAAGATGAAAAGGGATATGTTTGAATTGCAATTTTGGTTTTGAATGCTACCAGTAATCTCTCTATGCACCTACCGAGACACATATCTCTCCTATTGAAGATTTGCTTCAAGAAATGTTAAAAGCACATCATAGCCTGATGTCCCCCGTGAGTGTGTGCAATGAAGGATGGTGAACACACACTGTTGAAGCAGCTGTAATTCCTTCTACTGTTTTAAATTATCTGTGAGTAGGAACTCAGCTCGCTTTGCCGTGCAAATTTTGTTGCCCCTTCACCGAAAAGTTAGGAGAAAAACATCCCCACCAGTACTGAAACGCCTTTGTAGCTTACGTCAAGTCAAGGTTTAGTGAGGTGATATGACTTGACATAGTCGAGTGGAGTTATATTTTCTGCCTTTTTTATACGTATTATCTTTATTATGAGGAAAAGAGAATTTTATTCATATTATCTGCCCCTTACACATCTTGTAAGTATCCACAAAATCCATATGGATTTCCTGCAGACAAAATTCATCCATTGGCCAAAACATCCTCCAAATACTTGATTCATTGATAAAACCAGGCAGCAGCAGAACAAAAGGAGGGAGAAGGCTTCAAAAGGTTTTTGTAATCAACTTGGGTCTTATTCCTGCCAGTCATGTACTAAGGACTGAAAGGTAGTTATTCTTTAATTCATTGTCACACCGTAATTCTTCCTTTTTGAACACTACAGTATGAGATTAAGATAATATAAACATGGCTGTTTGAAAGCTGCAGGGAAAAATTAGTTGTCAGCTATGATATATTTGACTTAACTTTCATGATTTATATTTTAAAACAATATTAGCTCTGCATGTTACTATGCAAGCGCATAATGTATGCACGCCAGATGGCAATTTGGGAACGTATGCAGGAGCCGAGGATATATGTAATACTTTGCTCACAGCACACCTTGGATTCAAGGACCATTTCAAAGAACATTCTCATTTTTTTCATTCCTTATAATGAAACACATCTTTCCAATAAAGGTGTTTTCTGTTAAGATTAATAAACTAGGATTGGAGGAACACATCTCTCAAACAATAAAATGATCCGGTTCGTTCTCTTTCCGCTCCTGTGAAAACATTAATATTAAAAGCTGAAGTGTCTTGTGGTTTAGAATGGTTATGAAAAAAATCACAGACAAAAGGTCTGAAATAACTGTGAGAACATAAACACTTTCTATTTTTATCAGTAATGATGCCCTTCCATTATAAGACAAGCAAAAGGTCTTTGCTCTGCATTTAAACTTTAACTCATCTCTTCTGCTCCAACTATATATGTTGGTTATCCAAGGTATTTTTAATCAAAAGAAGTAATTAAGATTTAATACTATTTGTGGACACCAGAACTCTCTTGAGGCCGATTGAGATAGAAACAATCAAAATTACTTGGAATCTGTATTCCAAAGTATAATCCTATTATGGCAGTAACGTCATCTGCAGAGTGTGGAAGCAGGAAGCCTTTCCCATTCACTCAGGCAATTTATTTTGGAGGATAGGGTATGAAGAGTAGTTTTGTGCCTATGTACAGCAAATGGATTATGAAATATGAATGTCCTGCATGCAACACATCTGTAATTAACCAAAACTTTCATGATGAACAAAGCAAACCCATCCACCCTTAGTATTTTTCAACTGATGAAGTTTTCTTCTTTTAATTTCATTCCAGTCCCTACATTCAAACTCTACCTCAATAAACGGCAAGACAACCCTCTAGAAGAAATAGAATTACCGGGCTGGCTTTTTCTCTCCAAAGAATATCTGCTGCCATCTGTTGACATCTGAAGTGCTCTTGAGTCTTAAATAAAATACAATCAGATTATCAGATGTTACACATACAGTTGAACCTCTCAACAGCACTTGTAGATATTGTCAATTAGACACTTGAAACTGAGCCATATGTTTCCATGTTGTAATAAAAAAGACACAGGAAAGGCTGGAGTCTGTGAAAACTCACAACTCCTCAGCGTAGCTTGGTACAAAACAATTTGTGTAGCTGTTGAGGAAAGTACTTGTAGTAAAATCCATTAGAAAAGACGAAGGCTCCAGCGTGGTGCTTGCAGGGAGATACTGAGTAATTAGAGGTACCAGGGATGGAATAACAGTGCATGGCAATGCAGGGTCCAAATATGCAGCTGGGCTGAGTATGAATGCAGGAATAGCAGTGGGTTTGTGCTTCCCTATGTAAATATATAGGATTCATTTACAAATTCCCATGAGGAAAAAACCTAAGTTGTGAGAGTGTAGAACACTACAGCAATGAACCTTTATGACTGTTCTGCATAAATTCTCTGTTTGTTGTAATGTGTGCAGAACTTAAAAATTTTAAGGCCTCCTTCCAGTTTTTCTCCCTCAGTACTGCATTTAGTAATCTATGAAGTCTCATTAAGGGAAGGAGGCGCTTTTTTTCCCCCATTTTTGCATCAGCATCAAAAAGTAGAAGTTATTGGCATGTCTATAGACTTTTTCAGATGTCCTGTGTTGCAATTAATTTGAAATTAGTTAATAAAATATAGTTTATTCAAAAATTTTATTTTTAAGGCACTCCCCTATGCATCTCTAACACAATCATGGCATGTTGTGCAGTATCTATGGGAATTAAGCTATATTTTGTATTATTCTTTTCGTAAGTTTCAACATACCCATGCCTGATAAACTTCTGCATCCAACAGACAATGATGCTTTCTCTCTGTTCTTTCCTTAATCAGCTCATAAGAAGAAATATTTGCCGAAGTGGGGTGAAGTTCTGTACCGTAAGTGCATCTTCCCTGTCTGAAATGTGAATTCATGCTCTGATTTCTTCTCTTCAGAGCATCTTCAGGAGAATCTTCAGACCCTTAGTGCTGATACAGGAACCGAAACACCGCTGTAGCTGGGGGCAAGTGCCCCCCAGGTATTGGCAATGTGCACGACCATTTCCATTGCTGAAAGGAAGAAGTCACTCCTATAGCTTCTGTTCACACAGCACACCATACATTTTCAAGGTGCCAGCCTGATCAGTTGGATTTATTTTGATCCAACGTATATTTGTTGTCATGTTTTATGGAGAAGTAAAATAGCACGTTTAGAGCAAATGCACATTTGTTTCTCTGTCAGTTGCTTTGGCTTTGGCTTAGCTGAACCCAGGCTTGTTACAAGACTCACAAATGTCGTGAGTAGTCACAGTGCAAAACATCTCCTGGGAAGTGATGCCTGTTTTCCCCAGAGGAACTGATCCTGCTTTCTGCCAGGAAGTGGCAGCTGGGAATCTCCTACCAGAGGCTCTAGAGACACCCCACCAGCACACTGAATTTGCAATTGCTGCTTCATCTTGCATTTTTGCCCCAAAAAGACACTTCAGGCCTTTTCAGGTATATTCTGATTGTCTTTCTATGCTATTAGATGGAATTTTGGTTTTCAAATGTTTCTCTTAGAAGTTTCCAGTGTGTGTTTTGTTTATCCACCAGCTGTAGAGTAGAAACTGCAAATAAGTGCTATCAATAAAAATTGAACTAATTAAGTTTCAGACATAATCCCCTATTATTATAAGAGAGTTCAGTGAGCCATAAGATAATGGAGTAATAAACCCCTGAAAACTGAGATTTAGCAAGGAAATACCAAGGGAGTGTGGAATGCTGCTGTCTGGCCTGAGTGATGTAATAAATGTTCATTTATGATTACATTTATTACAAAATATTATTGATAAATTTTAATCTTTAAAAATTTAAATTTTAAAAGATCTTCCTTTGAGAAGGACCTGGATAAAACAGCAACAGAGTGAAGTTTTAGATAATTTGCAACAACTTTGCATCTCTTTTGTTTTTAATAAAAAACAAACAGCAGCCCTGATTTAGAGGTCTTCAAGGAATTTGAAAGGTTAAGAAACAGCATAAATTGGTGCCAGCATAACTAGACACCTCTAGGGCTATAATAATAAATAGAATTTAGATGATCCTTTTTCATGGGTATCATGACTGAAAGGAATTCAAAGCTGTTAAAGGTAGAATGCTAAGATTTCAAATCATGCACCATTTTAACCTCACATATGTTGGAGCAAAATATTCTCACCCCTCTGGAAAAGTTCATTTAGAAGCTCAGTTAACACCTGAACAGCAATGTAAATGGCCATGCTGTTAGATTTTTCTCCCCTACAGGATGCATAACATGGTAGACTAACACGTTTTGGTTAATTTTTTATGTTGATTACAGAGGAAACTATTTCTTATGCCATCAGTCAAGAGCAGCAATGAGTTCCAGAATATTATGGCACACCAATGATTAATTGCCAACTTAGCCTGTTCAACCAAGATAGAGACTGAAATAAAGACTGATAGTTGTGTTTACCAAACAGCACACAGCAATTTAAAGAAACTTGGGGGGTTATGGTTGGCTTTAGGGTGTGTTTATTAAGCAGATTTACACTTCTGTCTTCTATTAGATCCAGATTAATGTTTTACAATGAAATTATTACTCCTCAATTCTGTGTTGCATAAATATTTATCAGCATGATGTGCCAGGGCTCTGAGGTTTGTAGTTAGGGAAGAATTGTAGGAGACATTCCTCTAGAGGCTACAGGAAGTTTTCTATCAATAGAGACCTAAAATATGTCTGTAGAAAGGGAAGTGGAAATAACCTTTCTCTTCTATCTTCTACCTTGCTTTTCCATTTCCAGTCTCTCCTGCTCTCTCTCTATGGTAGAGTACTCCAGAAGAAGGGCTGATTTCCCACACTACATCTCTCCTGTTCAACTTAGATTTCACCTTGGAAAAAGCAGGTGGACAGATGTTCGGCACGAGTGTGAGTTCTTTCTAATAAAAAGCAGCAGAAAGTTAGTGGGCAGAACAGCTTCCCCATGGTCATCAAAGCCAGATGCACATGGAACACACGTCATTAATGCCTCTTCTGAGTGAGAGGAAGCACAGCGAGCTCACCTGAAGGCTATATCAGAGAAATACTTCTTTGACCCTCAGTTTCTGAAACGACTTCCTGCTGTCTCTCATTTTGCTTTGACTTTTCTTAAACACTACGGAATTGGAGCCAGCTGTAGCTTTTCACTGACTCATACAAGTATCAGGTGTGTAAAAGCTATTTACGGTTCTTGATTGTTTGCTTTCTGGCTTTGAAGAGCAATCCTACGATGTGTCCTCTGAGAGAAGTGTTGGCTGAGGAGTGCCCTGGCTGCTTGTTTTGTCTGAAGGACAGCATTTTCCTGGCTCTAGAAAGTGATTGGTAAGTTCTTAAGCTGCTGAGTTTTTCAGCTGAGATACAAATATACCGAGTGGGAAAATATCCTGTTCTTTAATTCGGATTTTCAACAAAGGATTTTCTGCAACTAATACCTGTATGTTGGAGCATGTAGCTACCAGAAAATGGAGCAGTCAGAGGGGTGAAAAGATATGGAGGTGAAATAATTCTGCTAAACAGACAAACCAACAAGTGTGGTTCGTGGTTGCTGGCCCCACGTGTAGGTAAAGGAAAGGACTGGAGAAGGCAAGATGAAATTTCAGTACATTAAAAAGTGACAGACCTACCCAAATGTAGGTAAAATGTCATAAGGAAAACAGAAATAATATGAGGAAAACAGCCAGTGAGAAAAGAATAACTGCTCCCTGGAAGTGAGCAGAAACTGGGATTTGAGGGTATAAATTTGGGATGGAAAATAACAACTAAGTTTGACATTCATTTTAATATGAAGTGTGGTGTATTTGCTTGGCTCAAGTGTAAAAGCTCTCATCCTGCTTTGAATGTATCCTCCTTTTTTTTGGCATGTTTCTTGCATCTCTAATCCTGAATAATTTTGGGGTCGAGTGTACCTCTGAGTAATCTGCCTGAATACTTTGTCTTTCTACTTATTTTCTACACTTACCAGCTGAGGGTAACCACTTCTTTTGATTTTCCTGTTGCATAGCTTGTTTTGGTGGTCTTGAGACATGCACAAAGATGAAAGTTTACTTTAAAAAAAATTCACCTAGGTTCTGATGTAGGCATTTTTTTGTTGTTCATCCTTTTTACTTCTCAAATGATGGTTACTAGGACTACTTTCATCAGGGAGTTATTTTTATGAGAGAGTTTACTTCTAATGAATTGGGTGATATAGAGGCATAGTCACAGTGTTTCAGAAAATTTCCATGGGAAATAGAAATAAACCTTGGAGGCACAATGTGTTTTTTCTGGTCCGATTTCACTTGTGGTGCTAGTGTGCAAAGCAGAAACAATATACTTGTGCTTAATTTTTTTTCCAGTGAAGATACATATTTGGCCTTAAAATATTTGTTGAATTATAAATAATAAGGGATGCAGACCAATATGTCTAAGATTTCACACTGAATATTGTAAGTTTGATGTTACATATACTTAAATACCCCTTTTGTGATGTTTAGGGAGCTTTAAAGGTGGGGTTTTTTGTGCCTCATGGTTTCTGCTGCAGCAAGCACTATTGATCTTGCTCTGTGACACTTCTGTAACTAACTTGCAATAACGTGCTGCTTTCTCTTACTAAATAAGAACCAATATGTGTGGTCAAACTAACCCAGCCTGATTCTAGGCAGAAAATAAAGGCATGCAGGGAGGGAGAAGAGGGGAACAACTTGGGTTGGTGAAGGATTTTGGCAGGTTGCTAAAGGCCTCACAGTTCCCCGCTTTTCTGGCTGCACCACGGTGTCCAACTTAAATCTGCCATTTTCACAAGATGTGATGCTCTAGTTAGCTGAGAAATTGTTTTAACACACACACAAAAAAAACTTCCCTAATTTCAAAAAATCCCTCAGCTGGTGTGAATGAAATCAAGACCTTTCAAAGCTTCAAAAAAGCAGCCGGTGAGCCTGACACCCTCATTGGTATGTATCAATATGCCTTTGCTTGACACCATAATCAGTATACCATCAAATATAATATGCAATAATTTAATTAGTATTCACAGGGGTAAATACGTGTGGGGAAGAGTTCTTAAAATAGTTGATGGAAAGGGAAATCATATGAAGCTTTCAGGATTCTTTCAGGCAGCTGCCAAGCCTGATGCCAGTTGACACAGCCCGCTTGGTTAACCGGAAAGCATTTGGACAAAATTCTTTGCCAAATTGCCACTGAGAATTTACACAGCCAAGAAATAAGAGCTCTTTGTGGAGAAGAATGCCAACTGTCTTGGCTTGTCAGGGAAGGCACTAAAATGCTGTAATTTTCCTGAGAATTCTCACTAGGGACCCGCATCCCAACACTCTCTGCCTGTGGGTTGGGAATTCTGGGAAGGGTTAGGTTTGGGCACCCACAGCTGTACCCCTGTGCCCAGCCCTGTCCCCTCCAGACCTGGTTTTATGCCTGCTTTCCCACTTCTGCAGTATTTTGAAGATCAGTGTGGAGAAATAAGCAGGATTGTTTATGGAAGCAGCAAGAAACACTATCTACAGGCATTACATATTGGTTGAAGGCAGTCTTTCTCCCTGCCCATGGCATTAACCACCCATCTAACATTTAGCTGTAATTATCACACTGATTTGAGCATTTTTTCTTACTGTGGAAATAATAGCTATTGCTTAGGCTTCTGGTTGTTATTTTAAAAGTCCAGAAAGGGGAAAAGCTGTGACCCACTGAAAGCTAACAAGGTGGCTGTGGTGGGTTTGTGTAGTTCAGCACAGAGATGATCAGTTAGGAAGTATTTTAGATGAAAGTGAAACAAAGCCTAAATGAATGAATATCATCTTCCACAAATGTAAAATACATTTCCTTTATTTATGTACAGCTCTTCTTTATTTTACATATTTGTTTGAAGCCTTCCCCAACTGAATCCTGCCAGGAAAACAGCACTGATGAATGGAACATTGATGAGGAGCTGTAGAGAAAGGGTAGAAGTTGTTTTGGCTACAGATCTGCGTACAAATGGGTGTTACAGTGAGGGTTGGACGAGGGTGGGGGGCAATTAATCCCCATTATAAAGACTTTTTTTTAATGGTGTTAATGTTAGGCACAGAGGGATACAGGAATGTGGTGAGTGTAGCCAACCACAAGGTTCGACACTTAAGTGAGGAGTAGTTCTGTGATGTACCGTAGTAGTGGTTAAAACACAAGGCATGAAATCATTCACCATCATTTTAGTGCTTTTAAGAGGCATGAGAGTTCTGGTGTGCCTTTCATTGCTTCAGTACTGATTCCAAATAGTCCTTACTCAAAAGAACAACTAGAAGAATCACAAGTGCCTTCAAGGTGGGAAGTTCATTCGGGTTAACCGGGTGCTTTTATTTCTGAGTGAACTCTGAAGCAACAGTGCTGTGGGTTGTTTTTCCAGCTCCCCAGTTCTCCTGGCACAGAGTTACATAGTTCAGCAATATTCCACAATATCTGGTGTGAATGTGTGTGCACAGTGTGTAGCCTTGCTTTGTTAGGAGCATTTGGGTGCTTTTACTACCCCTGAACAACATACAGTACATTCGGCATCAATTTCATTCTCCTTTTAATTTAGAAAGGAAAACTTATGGTCCCAGATGTATGGCTCACTTTTCATATGAAGTATTGTATTTCTGTGATTTATTGAGATATTAACATGGAAATGGTGATGTTAAACAATACTTGGAATAGCTCTAAAAGTGTAGTGGGAATCATGATTTCATAAGAAGAAAATTAGTTATGTAGGTAACATTATTGTATAATTTCCCTGGGGATTTCTACATCAGGCAAGATTTTATTATATTCTAAAACAAAGTTGCTTGCACTCACTTTAAATATAAAGTACTGCTGAATATGACAATATCATAAGGCTGCTCACAGTACAAGCAAAGACATCTGTTAATGGTACCATGAATAGTTATGAACTGTGGTACTCAAATGGCTTTGCCAGCAAAGCATTGCCTCCTAATTTATTTTTATAGCAAATGGATGCCTCATTTTTCATGGTTTGGTAGTTTGCATTCAAATGTACCAATAACTTCCAAGGCAATCACTTCTACACAGCATGTTTTATTTGCAAACATAAGATGCAAGAGCTAATGGTGTGGTGGTTGGTAGTCTTCTCCATCAGCAGTTTTGTATGAATCCTTACATTGTTTTTGTAGAATAGTTCACGAAAAGGAATGTGCTGCATAAAAATATGTTTACTGTATGTAAGATTTAATTTCATTTCTTATCACACAAATTGGGAGGGACAAAGGCTGTGTAATTGCGTTGTTTTGCTGTCCAATGTGCTATTGCTGAACTGGACACTTCAGGTCTTCATTCTTTCCTGGAGACATCCCCAAAAATTAGAATGAAATGCGAGTGGTTTCAGCTGATGCAGAGCAGGCTTCTGAAGGCTCCTCAGCTGAGGAAAGGAGGGAGAAAGCAAAAATTAATTAAACTTTGCCTATACTAATTTTTCAAAATTTTGGTAGTTACTAATAGAACTGATTCTAGAAGGAGTTTGTGACGATGACACGATGAGTAGTTGGCAGCTATTTTCCTGGGCTCTTCATCTCCTGTGTGGTTTACTGTCAGCTCATCCCTTGAAACCAGCACTGTGTGGCTGGAAGATTGAGGTGTTGGGCTGCTGGAACACTTGGATTTGGCTGTGGCGAGAGAGCCAGGGTTCATTTGCTCCAGCACTGCAGGTCCTCCTCTGTGCCTGGCACTGCTGCTGGCTCTTTTAAATTAAGTTTAATTTCACTCATGTGGTGCCACTCACCGCTGTGGTGTGGATGGTGCTGTAACTGAAGTGTTACCTCTCACATCTGAGGGCAGATCAAATGAGAGTGACTGCAAAATAATCCATCTGATTTATCATAGTAGGATGTGAGGTCTGTGGTGATTTGGATTTGAAAAGACATTTGGAAGAAAAAAACAGTCATGACAGGAGCTCATGACAGTGTTGATCAGAATTAAAATCATCCTATTAAATTCTAAGAATACAAATATGATTTTAAAGAGCTCATTTAAGGCTTTTATAGGGGTGCTGGTTGATTTGGGTAATGATTTTTACTTGAGATTTCTCGAAGTCTTTTCCCAGCACCGGTTCCCATTCCCTTGTCTTGTCACTCTCACAAGGCAATCTCCTGAGATTCCAGCCCTGAACGGCACATACACCCGACCAGCTTTGGGGCTAAACACAGAACAGGATCATACCGAGCTCTGCTATTGCTGTACCAGAGTGACTCAGCTCTCCATGGGGAGTTCTTGGGTGGAGCAGTCCATTGAGCAGCCAAGTGCTGGTTTGTGATGCTCACCAGTGAGCTCCTAACCTGAGGTGCTCTGTGTCCCGCTCTGGTGGCCCTTGTACAGACACTGCTTGAGAATTGCGTTTGATATTCCAATTTTATGCTGGTGTTTGTTGTAACTAACCTATAGATTCATCTTGGATGGCTGAAAGCTTTTACTTTTTCCTCCCTTTTTTTCCTAGCTTGCAGTTTCACTATACTCTGAGTATCACTTTCACAGGAATCTGCCTTCCACAGTGAAACCTTCCCATAGCATTGAAGCCTTAGTGCTTTGAAAGCATCATTTTATCCCATTCTTGGATAAAAGAGGGGAAAAATAAACATAAAATAAAGTTCCTGACACAGTCTTTCTCAATCCTCTCTTTGCCACTCAGCTTTGAGATTTCACTTGATTGAAGATGTTTCAATTAGGTCACCAAAGCCCTTTCTCCGCAAGCCCACTGCTGCTCCTGCAGCAAGAGCTCCTTTGTGGTTCCAAGCAGCTGGAGAAAAGCTGCTGCCTCGCCTGCCCTTGCATTCTGCGAATCAAAATAACAACCAGTGCAAGCCTCTGAGTAGCACAGCCGAAGCAAAAGCCACGTCAAGATCCTGTTGTGTAAGAGTCCAATTCTGGTAGCAGATTGAGTTTGGGATGCTGTGGACAACTGCCAAGAAGCAGCTTGGCAGCTAAATAACTTTGTCTCTGCTTTACTGCTCCTCTCCCTTTTCACTACCATCACCACTTCATACCTGTTTTCAAGTGCAGCCTGGTAGCTGCTGTTTAGATCTTTTTCTGAAATACATGATGGTGAAATACTCTAGTAATAAGGCTTTTTACTCTAATGATTCTGATTGTGGGTTTGAGATACATTATAGTTAACCACGCTTATAAAAATAGGTATTTTTAGAGCAGTAGTAGTAACAAAAAGCTGGGCCTGCAAGACTTGAGCATTCAAATAATGCATCCAGATCATAATCTTCCATGCACGAATCCTCTGGCAGAAGCCTTGTCCTTGCTCTGGAGCAGAACTGCCAGGGAAGTTCACAACTATCCCGTTATGAGGGTGTGCCACTTGAGCTACCCTTGCTAGACGTGCTTTGCGTGGTGTCCCACTTGGGCCATCAGTGCAAAGTGGTGCTGACAGGGATTTGTCACTCGTGAAGTCTGGAGCAGGCTAAGCACAGGAGCTGCTGCACTGCAGGGGATATCGATCACATCTGGTTACTGCTCGGTGACTGTGTGCCACAGAAACCAATCAGACAGATGACTGGGGGCTCGCTGGCCAGTAAAGCTCAGCTCAAGATGTGATCAATCCACCAATCTATAGTGACAGAATAATACATTAGAAGAGATTGATCCTCAAGCTACAGTAAATCAGGTTAAATCGTTGTCCTTGGGTGAGTTTGTTCTACAGAAACACAATTTACTTGTGATTCCTGTAGATTCTGTTAAAATTCTTTAAAGACTCTATCTTTCTTTAACATCTTCCTTGCCAGAACTGCTTTGTAGTTTTCATCCTGTGCCATCATGATTTTTTTCCCAGAAATGTATATGTCATTTCATGAGGGGTGAGTTGCAAGTTAATTGTAACCATTCTGTATGAACTCCTTGAATTTCAGGCTGCAAGCTTGATCCAAGGTGATGTTTGTCCTCTGAGAAGGCCAAAGGGTTAAGGGTTGTAGCAGTTCAGATGCTGTTTTAGTTATGTGTCTACCACAGTTTTGTTGTCTGTGAGGATGTGCATTTTTGAGGGTGCCATGATCCATCTTTTTACACTTTACATTGGGAACTGCCACTGTCTCTAGTGACTGTATAAAACAGGATAAAATAGTGAAAATTTAAAATTGAAGTAAAGACTCATTTTTTTGAAAGGCAAAAATATGGTGGCCTCCTGTATGCATCTGGATGGTAACTGTTCAAGAACTGTGTGTAATCTGCTGCCATTAGTTGTTTTACATCAGAACATGCTTGAAAAACATGTCAATAATCTCTTATTGGGTTATAGAAGTAATGGTAAGTGCAGAATGCTGCTAACCTGTGATGGTGCAGTTGGGATGCCAAGTCTGCTGCTGCTGTGATGGCTGTAAATGGACAGCAGTAAGTTTAAGGTAGTCCCCAAGAAAATTAATTATGCTCTTTGAAAATAATCTAATGAGATTATTTTATTACTGTGTCATGCTTAGAAATCACATTCTTATTTTTACCTCATACAGAAAATCAAATTGTTCTTGTTGATAGATATTCCAGGTTGAATAACCACAGCATTTGTCTGTCAGAGCCACTGTAGAGCCATGCTACAACAGCCCTGCTGGGTTTCACAGGGGAGAGAGAGAAAGGAGGGAAAAATAAATATACATGAAAAATATAAAACTGCATGTTCTTCTACAGCTGCATTCCACCCTATCATGAAAACTTGAATATATGTTTAGGCTTTAATAGGCTTGTGCTCTAAGGATTAGTTCATAAGAGGAAAAAGTTTTACAAGAAAAGAGAAAAATAGGGTTTGTACTTGCAACATGGAACAAGTGAGTTTTCCCTGTCATTCTCTGACTATATAATAGATCAACCTAAAACCAAATGCACATAATGATTTGGATTACAGCCTGTCTGATTGTAGAACTGCCTTTAAAATGCTTGCCCGTGAGTGATAGGAAAATGCTAAGTATCTAACTACGATGGTATTTATATCTAGGGCTTTCAGAATTCTTTTTGAAATGCTTTTCAATATGTGACTGACATTTGTCAAAGTCTTTTTTGCTAGCAAAATACATCATTTACCCTGCTGAGTTATTTGAGAAGTCTGTAATGTTTCTCTCTGTATGTGAGCAGATAAAATCTACAAGAGTAATTAACTAGATTGAAAAGAAAGGGACAAAAGAGAATTCATGTTTTGTTACACTATCTGTCACAAAGGTATTTAATGGGAAGATAGTTCCATTTCTCCCTGGCTAAGATTTAAATGATCTTATGGCAAAGGGATGCTTTTCAGTGACTGAGACTTAATCCTAATTTGGCAATCATGGTTCTGCCTGGAAGTGGATCACTTGAAATGCCTCACAATAAGCAATGTTAAATAACTCTGGATTATGAAATCACAAGCATAAATTTCTTATTTTGCTTATACAGCAGTTAGGGTAAGGAAGTCCTAATTGTTTGTAAAGGCTACTTAATTTAATTGTTTAAAGAAGGGAGAAATACATAATGGATAACAAGGTCCTAAGAGAACATAAAGGAATGATTTCTCCTTTCCTAACAGTGTTTCAGATAAGGTAAATTTTTCCTCCATCTGCAGTCCAGATGGTCAGACTCTATTCTTATCAAACAAAGACAGGAGTGATGAAAACTCCTGAATTAGAGGAGAGCCCAGAAGTCCTTTCCCAGGCTGTTGTAGAAGAACAGTCTACCTACTCCCTCTATTTTCTTTGGGTGGTGTGGATGGTAGCAAAACTTCTCTAAAGTAGTGAGCAACCCTTTGTGCTTCTGCCACAATAAAATGCATAAAGGTGAGAAATGTATTAAGTAATAAACACACTTGAACAGAATACTCTTTTGAGGCAGAAAAGGTACTTTTGGGGGTTCGTGTTTTCTTGTTCTCCTCCACTGGTTTTATTCTTTTTTTCTCCTTCTCTCTGTTTCTGGACTCCTGCTATAGTGCAGCCCTGCTGGAAATTCGCATATATAATTCCTAAATAACCCATGACTTCAGTGCCAGTCATTAATCTATCCCATGTTTGACATTGCCTCCTAATTTTATAGAGAAGTACTTGATTTTCACTGTCTTACTGTATCATGGAAAAGCAACAACTTAGTCCTAATCAACACTTGTAATCTTCTTCTGTGCCTGAGGAAGAGTGAGCCAATTAAAAATGCATATATTGAAATGGATGAGTACACACATCTCAGACTGCTGGCACATGCAGCTCTTGCAAATTTAAGGTGGTCAAAATTCATTAAGGTTCTGAAATTCGAGTGATGCGGGTTTCAAATGAGGGTGCTGCCTGTAACAACAATGGTAACTCCCAGGTTTGAGAGTCAGGCTGATTGTTATGAGAAGCAGCAGCGGTGTGTAATTCCCTTCTGGCCAAATGCCACGCATTGTAAGTGCATCAGCTTTCACGTGCCATGCATTCCATGCCTTCACCAGGTCAGTATTGAGTTTCTGTTGCTTTGTCTGGGGTAAGACTTTGCTGCCAGCCAAAAGGTTCTTGTGATTTCTCCAGCTAATCAGAGATTCAGAAGTTCAGCATAAATGCGTTGAACTTGCATGAGTCAAGCAGGATATACCCTGACACGCTTGTAAATTAAATTACTGTGAGTGGTCCAGCTTAGCTTAATTATGTTCTTCCTAACTGAGAGAGTTCAGCAAGTGTGTTTAATAATCTCCAGCTTTGGGAGCACTAAATATAAGTTGTTTTGGAAGGGCAAGGTGGATCTCTAAGCCTTCAAATCGAGAGGTAGATGGCAAAAGTGTGATGCATTAAAAAACCCTAAATATGCCTTCTTTAAAAGGCTGGCTTTCTGGTTCAGAGTGCTGGAATTGTGGAGAGGTAAAATAGAGGCTGTTTATATCTTCTGTTGTCCATGGAGTTAGATAAAATCAATCCATTCCCCTGTGCCAGTCCAGAGTTGTTTGCTGGCTCTGTGGGTTGTCAGCCTCATTCTTTCTTCCTGCTGGAGGGGACCTTTGCATATCCTTGTGGAAGGAAGAAAGGAAGCAAAGAACATCAAGAGAAATACACACAAAAATGAAAAATCCATTAATTAGGATATAGATCATCCAAGAATTTATATACCTAAGAAGTCAAAAAGTGCATTTTTGTCCATTCTGCTCCTTTGGTTAACATTTATCCATAGACATTACGCAGGAAGAACCAGAAAGAATTGGCATTTAACAAATTACCCTCCTGTTGCTTCTGAAAGTCAAGAAATGGGTGCCAATTTTCCTTTTGTAAAAAAAAGGGATTTAGAAAATAACAGCAGTAGGTGATTGTAGATAAATACAGGTGAGAAAAGGTAATGCTTAAACAAAATAAACTCTTTTTCCTTTCATTTCTTTGTTAATGATGTGCTGTACACAGCCTAACATTTCTAGCTTGGGGGCTTCTTACCCTTCCAGAAATTGCATCCTGTGAATATTTATGTTGCATTTTCTTCCACTTGTGTTTTTGGTAAAATTGATACAATGGTTTTAGAGTAGATTTTTAATTGATTGAAAAAACACCTAAATGTTTGTGTTTTCTTGTTGTTTTGGGTGTTGTTGGCAAAGTTTGTTTTAGTGTGTGGCACAAATATTTTCCTGGTTGGAATCCACCAGAGAGTTGCTTGTTCCTGCCTACAAAGTGTTTGGTGCACTGTTTGTGTGTCCCAAGTTTCTCACTGTCCATAGCCAAGGGGAAATGAGGAGGGAAATGAGATATCTATTGTGCTAAATATGGATTAATTCAAGCTGGAAGGAATCTGAGGAGATCCTTAGCCTGGCCTTCTGCTCACAGCAGGGGCAGCTCTGACACGAGAAAGGGTTTTTCTGGGCTTTTCTCACTAAGGTAACTGGGATGGCCTCTGAGGGTGAAGCCTCTGCAACCTCTCCAGGCAGCAGCTTCATAGGATGGAAAAGAGATCTCAGCTGCAGGAAATGTCTTGTCCTACAGTCCTATTGTTCACAGAGCAGTGAACTTCGGGAGTGTTTTAAATGAAAGATTTAATGCTGCATTGGGGACTGGAAGTGCTGAATTGTCTGAACGTGTAATAAAGATATAAAGTAGTTTAAAATTTTTTTTTAAAAGGCCTAAAATGCACTGGCTTAAACCAGAGAAATAGGAGGCAGAACATCAGGGAGTTTTGGACTTGGAAGTAAACCCAGCACTGGAAAATTATTTCGCAGAATAATCGTTTTTTGTTATCTAAGTCTGTACATCAATGAAACAAGCCATACATTTTATTCCATGTATTCTGGTGTAGCAAGGTAATTTCAAAATGCAGTTGCAAATGATTTACAGTTTTTTGTTAACTTGAAACCAGAATTAAGCTGCAAAAGGTAGTTCTGTGGAGAAGCTTGAAATAAGGGGCAAATGTTTTGTTTCCCAACTCTTGGAGCTGCCTTAACAGCCGAGGCTTTGATGAATTCTGCACAAGTGCAGTGAAAGCCTTTTTGTTTGCCTCTGTTCAGTAAATAATTGATTAGCAGCTCCTAATGTGGCTCTAAGAGCTGGAAGTGCTTCCCTTAGCGCTGCCGTGTCACTTGTAACGGAGCTGAAGTAGGACACTGGGTGACAGGGCTGTGCTGGCATTTCCCACCGTGCCAAGCGCAGCTCAGTGAGTCTCTGCGTGTCCCACTTTCTGGCACAGCTCTCGGTGCCTGTGCAATGATGCTGGGCTCTGATGATTTTTTTCTGTTTCATTGGAAGCAAAAGAATAGCCTGGATTATTCTTTCTTTTGCTGCATTCATTATTGGGCTCTAATGCTCAGACAAATCACTATTTCTTTAACTGAGGTGTTCTCAGGTGTTGTTGGGAAGAATTGCGTGTCTCTTGCACCAGGTCTTCAGGCCATGAGTAGAGTTTGGGTGAGAAACTCCGGGAGCCCGAGGGCTTGGTGTTGTGCTGGCTTGTGCAAGTGGCACAAGCAGGTCCTCTGTTCTGCCTCCGGACGAAACTCAGCTATTTCAGATTGGAACAACTAGATCAGTTTGAGAATCAGCATTATACTTGTATTTAGGTTGTGTAGTGCATCTAAGGAAATCACAGGAGGGAACTGGGGAATATCATCAAGGAGAATCCCAGGAGTTCCCTGGTGGAGGTAGTGCCATAAGGTCCAGTTTGGATCAGGCTCTTTTCATTTCCTCTAGGTTCTACAGTTTGGGGATTCAAGCTTTTTTGGCAGCTCACCTGAAAGTAAAAAGCCCATTTTACGATTTTGTCTTCTAATACAATGAGAAATATTTAAATTTGTACCTTCAATTGGAAAAAGTAAAGATTAAATATAGTACATCTATAGGGTGTCCTTTCCCTTGGCAGCCTCACTCCAGCTGCAACGCTGTTTTGTCCTTCATAACCACAGTGCTCTACTTTCCTCTCGTATTGTGTGATATAATCGTATGTCTGTTCTCAAATCCAGTTTTGTTTAAACAAAAAAAAATGTTTTTGGCTGAGAGGAAGTTCTGAGCAAGGATGAGAGGGAAATAGCTTTCAGCAAAAACTAATATTCTGTAATTGTTCTGATATTCTTTCGTATGGAGAACTTGAGGCATTTGAAATTTCTGGCAGTTCTTTGCCAAATAATGTAAGTAAAATATTTAATACTTCTATAACACTTTGCACAGGCCATTATTAGGAGCTATAGAGTAATAAGTGTGGTAGTAACTCCCCGGCCCTATGCAGGCAATATTACTGAGCATTCCCCGAGTCCCACAATACACATGACTTATTTAATTCACATTCATTTGGTACATCCAAAAATTATTTGCAATCACTTGTGTGTTCTGAGACTTCTCATGTTCAGACAGTGAGAAAGAGAAAAGGACAGTGGACTGAGGTTTTAAAAAATGCCAAGGGTGAGAACTTTATACCACCTTTTAAAGTGAAATTGGCACATGTTCCCCGGTCTTTGATTTATGCATTGCAGCGACCTTTATGGAATTTCAGTATGCAACACGTGGCAATTGTCATCAGAATTAAGGACAGCAGATGTCAACATATTCAAATGTGAGACTTTCAACTTTCCTAAATCTTCCAGATAAACCCACTCTGTGAAATAGCTGCACAACTCCAGCTTCCAACAGTAGCTTCCAAATGTCTCTTGTGCCTTGTATTTCATTTGATGTCCAGAAGACTTCTTTGTCTGCTGAGTCACAGTTCTGATTTAATCAAGGTAGGAAATTGCGTGAAACTGTTTATCACTGATCCCTGTTTCAACTTGATGGGAAACAGGAATTCTTTCCAAATCATACCAAGTACTGGGGCTCTAGTCTAGCAGGCTGTTTTATCCACAGAATACTACTGAACTACATTTTAAGTTTGCACAGAATACGTGTTATCTGAAGATGGAAGCAACCTAAAGGCAGAAAATTAAAATTATGAACAAATTCATCCAACTAAATCTGAATGTAATTTAAAAGGAAGAGATACGCCAAAGTTTTTATGAAGAGTGTTGCTTAATATCTGAGAGCTAAGTATCACAGAAGAGCATATTTCATTTACAGGGCGAAAATTCACTTTATTGAATAATTCATGGGTTTCTTTCTTGAATAACTCATATTTAAGAGCTTTGATCTGTTTTTTGGTGGAGGGTGGGGAGTTGTTTTGGTTCCTGCTGGCTGTCTTGAACCTTCCAGGTCTCAAATTCTGCAGTATTCAGTAGGTACACTGTCACATTTTGGGGGTTTTATCCATGCACAAATGGCCTCTCCCTGTTTAGTATGGACTGGCGAAAGTGCAACCGAGAGTGTTCAGCTGGGATTTGCGTTTTGCCCTAGAGGAAAAACAGAGAATGTCCCATCACCACCCCTCTGAAGCAACGGGGGCCCAAACTCGCTAAACTGAAAGTGGAACTGGTTTTTTTGTTGTTGCTGTTTCTCTCCAGGAGCAAAGCTGCCAGCAGCAGTGCAATACCATAAATTCCACTGTAAAATACTGCAGACAGTGACGGCAGCTGGACTTGTGTGGCTGGAAATGTAGGTGACTGATCCTGAACAAGGACACTCGAGCCATTACAAGTGCCAGAATAAAACCTAAATTCAATACTTCTCAGGCTGTCTGGGACAACAGTCAGTATTACACACCTGTTACAGCAGCGCAGCCAATGAATAGAGCTGTCAGTCTTGGTTTTTGGCTTAAACAACAGTCTTCATTGTTAGTCTAAATCTTAAAATTTGTATTCCATGCAGTCAGCGATGTAAATGGCCTTAGACGTAAGCATTTAGTGCTTAATCCTGGGTGTTCTACCCAGCGCTGGCCTTTGAAACTCAACAGTTTTGTGAAGGGAATTAGATAACCTTTCAGAGATAAAGTTTCTTCTCTAATTAAACAATATCCCTGAAAGTACAAACCGCTTTCCAAGAGCTGCGAGACTGCTGCAGACACACCAGAAAATAAATTGGGTAACTCCCACCTCCCCAGTAGTACGTCTAGCTGCCTTTTCTACATCTTCCACTCCATTTCCTGATAAGCCCTGAAAATGCATATTCAGTGCAGCAATTTATCCTCAACGCCTCAGTGCAGCACTGCCTTAATTTGCCAATTAACACTTCACCACCCTCCAGCAGGGCCATCACTTCGCTCATGACTGTTAAAGCAGCAGTGGGACTGTGCCTGCTCCCTTCACAACTCGCTGCTGCCGAGGGGGTTACGTAAAGGTGAAAGCTCTTTCCATGACAAAGTTCTCACAGAATGTAAGATCTGAAATGGTTTCTAATTGTCTCAAGTCCTCACACCGGCAGCAGCTCTATGAGCTGAAGTTTCTCTGTACAGTTTCCTTGGCTTTTGAAGCAAATGGAACAAAAGAGGAAGAGGTGAATATGTTGAGAGCAGAAGATGTGGGATGGTTCCTAAGCAAACAGAACTGGAGAGGAGGGGGAACAGGAACGCCATGGGTTATACTTAAAATGATTTTGTTACCGGACCGTTAATGACTGTCCCACGCACTAAGTCTTGATGCTTTTTTTATTTTAAGGTAAGAAGTTATATCAACTTGTTCCCTGATAAATCCTGCCAATCACCATGCATTGGCATGTTTATCTAAAGGGACTTCATTTCCTTGTGAGCTTTGAACGGCTGCTCATGAAATTCCAGGTTGGCCCTGTGGCTGGTAAATCCATAGGTGCTTAAACAGACAAGCCAAAAACACCAGTGGAGAGGAGGAGAAAGCCAGTGTGGGGTCTGCTGCTTTCTGAAACCAGGCTAAAACGCTTACAGGGAGAGTGTGGTAATGGCTGGCAGTTTGTTTGCTCCTGGAGAGAGCTGTGCAACCCAAGCATTTCTTAATAGAATTTTGCCCAGTGGCATCCATAAAAAGAGAAATGGGAGTTTGCACTGTAAGAAAAAAATAGATTGCATGTTGCTAGCTGATGGACCAAGAGGCCATGTTCATTGAAGAGGAAATTTTTGCCATTAAAATATGATGGATAACCCATGTAATATAAAGGTAGGAAGCCACTTTGTTACTCTTTGCACTGAAAATCTCATCCACGATGGGCAAAAGACAGTAAGCAGATGGAAAGGCCTCTGCCAGCTTTGTTTGGCTCTGAGGTTGGATTAGAGCCAACAGTTCCAGAAGTTTTTGCAAGGCACACTGCTTTTTGCTGCAGTCAGATTTCAGCTAAAATAGATTTGAGATAAATGCAAATCTACCATTGTCTTCTGTATCTGAGTATTCATGCCTACAGCTGTTCCAATTGCAAATAATGTTAATTTTTGAAAAGTAGCTCATTTGCTGCAAATCTGTTCACATGGATCAGTGGGAACTTCTATGCAGTAGAACAAAAATGCTCTCTATAAAAGAACAGTATTTCTGTATTACAATTTCCTCTCTCCAGTTCTGAGACATATAAATTTACTGGGTCAATGGTTTACTTCAAGCTACTAAAACAGAGGTTATTAGATATAGATAAGGTGATAAATGAACTGGTTATCAGCTATTTGTCATAGGACAAGATGGTTTTTTGTTTTTTGTTTCACTATTCATATTTAGGTTTTCCTAGGTTAGTCAATAATCTTTGATTGGGGGGGTTCCCCCTCTTTTTTTTTCTGTCTGATCATATTAAACTGTGTGATTTCTGCTTCATTCCCAAATCCTTTGCTGCCTTAAGTTGGCTCTGCTTTGCCTTTGCTTGGTCCTCACTAATTATCTTACTAATCATCTTATTAATTCTTGCGTTCTTCCCTCCCTACTTTATGGAAGATCCTGGGCATTACAATTCATTATTGTGCCTCTTGCATGAGAAATACTTATTTAAGCTAAGAATAATTTGTTTGAAGATTTTGAAGAAGTGTGGTTTTATAACAAACACATCAGGCCTTCAAGATGCACGGAGGCAAATAAATCCTGCAAGAGTTTTAGGTCTTTGCAGGAGTTTGCTTTTGTCCATGAGAATGATCCCTGATCACACCCTGATCTTAGTCCTGGTTATTGGTTTAAAGGGGTTGTTATTTGCAGTTGCTGAACAGGTTTATTGTAATAATAAGTGAATATAATATACTAAGTAAAAACAGCAGGTTACAGGTACTATTAGCTTCAATTAAAATTGCAATAATAATAATAATCTAAATAAAGAATCTTCCTTGTATTATTAAACTCTCGTGTAGCCACAGAGATGGACTGACACTTGTCTGTACCAAGCATTGAACGCTATGTGCAAGTTAATAGGAATTACCAATCACTGTAAAGTAGGAATTACGGAGCACTTTTGATTTTTTTTTTTTTTTCCCCCCTCACTAAAATCCTAGCATTACAGAGAAATCCTTTCATTTGAAAGCTGTGTGTTTGCCCAGCTTCTACAAAGTGTTAATTAGCCATTTTGGGGCTATTTTAAACCCCTTCTGTGATGTCTTGTTTTATCTTGTTGCTTGTTCTTTTCATTTACTTTGTCTCGCTCACTTCTAGACTTTTCCTGTTGTCTGAAGCTAAACTCTAACAGATTTTATTTGTGTCTTTCTTTTCCCATGGACAGATACTGAATAAGTACTTTATCATTACCATTAAATAGTGGGTTTTTTTATAGTCACAACCTGAAATATCTCTATAGCTGTGACTTACAGAAGAGATCCTTCTGTTGTGAAGCTTTTGAAGCAGAGGTGGCTTTTACTTACAATCCAACACCAAGTGAATTTTGCTAGAACAGCATCCTGCCTGCTATTGCTGCCATAACAAGGAAGGCCACATAAATATATTCATTTAAAACCTGGCACTCATTTTAGTTCACACTGTTATCATTTTTACAAAGACCATTTTGCATATCTATTATGGCTTCTGCATTTGACTCTTTTTTTCATCTCCTTTTATTTCTCAGGATGTATTTCACCTTTAATAGCTGCATAATCCCACAGAGCTTGTTCCTCCATAGCCTGTAGCTCCTAAGTGCCAGTCAGGCACATTCCCCACTGTTTTCAGTGGAGCCCACTGCTCTGCGGGCTCATTTGTATGCCAGAATATTTCCCTGTTCTCAAAACAAGATGATTCTTTCTCTGTGTGCTGTTACTCAACCACTCACAAAGGTTCTCTCTCTGTGACTCTGGTTTCTAGTGCAGTTGTCATGTTGTTCTAGTTCATATTCAAAATTCTTAAAATGCTGCTCTACTGTACATGAAAGGAGGTATCCTAGATTTTTAATTCATTGCCTGCTTGGACACTTCCATCAAGTCTGCTTGCTGCTCTTTCCATGGCTGGAGAGCTCTTTCCGTCTAGCCTGTCCCAGAGAATTAATTTACTGGAGATTTCCTTTGGTGTTTCTCTCCAGGTAACAGTGGAGGGCCACCAGAAGTCATTAGAGGGGCTGAAGCAGGTAGGAAGTAAGGAAAGCCGGAATGCTGGGGTTGTTCAGCTTTTTGAAGAGAAGGCTGGTGGAGTTCTCGTTGGCTGAATGTGTTCTGTGTGGCACATTCTGGCAGAGATGCAGTGATAGAATGCAGTTGCATTACCAAAATAGGGATATTTGTGGATGCAGTAAACTGGAGCCTGGCTTTTCTCAGTGGTTTGCAGTGACAGGACAAGAGGCAGTGGGCTCAAAGTGTAATAGAAAATGGCTTCTGACTTCTCCTGAAGATGTTGAAGAGTTAGAGTTTAGGAGTACTGAGCTCCTAATTACTCTTTGTAAAATTTTCACTAAGTTGGAGATGCCTTGTTAAACCTAGCAAAATTTTCCAGTTGTTTAAACCAGAAGATTACAGCCTTCAATAGCGAGACTGTAGTTCATTTTTGTAAGTATTGTATCTATTTTTGTCTTCCTTTATCTGTGATGTTATCTGAGGGTAACTAGAAAAGCATAACTAGTGTTTTTATTCAAAAAGTAATTTTCAACTACACAACAGAGTAATCTGGATTCTTTGCTCCTACCTCACCTTCCTTGTTGCCATAGTGGGTGGTTTGTTTGTTGGTTTTTTTAATAATGAATTCAATAGAAAATAAAATTTGACTAAGTAGATAAAACATTTGAGTAATTGGTTTTTTTGCCCCAGAAGTTCCTTTCAACCAATTGATTATCAAGTACAGCCTTGAGTGAGAGCAAGGCTGCATCTTGTCCCCAGGCAGATGCACAGCACAGAGTGAAGCAGGGCAGGAATGTGACACTTCCTCTGATATCTCTGCATTTCCATTTACTTTCAGACTAGATTTTCTGAGATACATTTGGTTTCTTTCTATGTAGTAACACAGAATTTTTCCAAGTACCTTATAAGTCTCCTCTTTGGCAACAAGCTGCCTGTTGTGTGAGTGCTCTACTGGCTTCCAAGAGAGATGAAAATTTAGGGAAGTATTGAAAACCAGCTGCAAATCACTTAATGTCTGCAAGGCTGGCATTGGAAAGCCTTTCTTATTGTGACAAGTGTGCTGATTCAACAGACCTGCATATCGTGTGGTAGTAAGAGTGTGTTAAAAACTGGGAAGGAAAGCAGGCAGCTCAGTTGTCACGTGTCTAGATGCTCAATTATACACAGATTATATATATATTTAAATATATATCACTGAACAGCTGCTAAAAACACCCCTGTCCATTTTTGATAGAAAAATAATTTCAATGGGCTGTAGATGAGCAAGTTTTCATTATGGAATTAGACAGAACACAGTCTTCAAATGTCAGACTACACAGGAAGAAGCAGTACTCAGCTGAAAACTCCAAGGGTTAAAATCTTTCTCTGGGATCTGAACGTATTTTCAGAGCAGATTGAAAGAGACATTTCTATAACTGTAATTTATGCAATTCCAAAGCAGAATTTAGATTACAGCTTTGAAGTGTCTGCTACAAAGAAATGTGATGGTAAGAACTTCAGTTATTAATCCAAGCTCTTGCACACCAGACAAGAGTTTTGATTGTAATGGGATTTTCCTGCTTTAAGATAGAAGAAAAAAGTGAGTTGTAAGGATTTATGTACTAGGCCACACTGTCCTTAGATAGTGCTGCGTTTTAAGATTGGTTTTGTTAGGAATGCATTTTTCTTCCACTTTCCATCCAAATTCCATCTCTGGCTCTGGAAACAAGGCTTTTCCTGCCAGTGTAGTTGTTGTCTTGCTTGCTTTGGTTGAGTTTTTTTAAATGTCACCCACGCTTTGTGCTGGTCTTTTGACTATTACCCAGCTTCATGGTTGTGTCAAAATTGAGGTATATTACTGGAGAATGAGAGGAATGGAGATGAGAAATGACTGAACTCAGAACTGACCAAAATAAAATACTTTAATTCTTTTGTTTGGGAAAGTGATATTATGTTACATTGATCCTCTTAGAAGGAAGTGGATTTGATTGAGTCACATTTCTGCAAACCTGTACGGTAGAGGTTTTTCTGAAATATGGTCTTGGAGTTCAAATGCAAATACATCACCTGCTCCTTGATGTGTCCCTGGGTTAGTTATTGGCATGGGAAGGGCATGTTGGAGAGCAGTAGTTCAGACAGTGTGTCTGGAAACAACCTGACAGAGTTCCTCGCTGGGAGGTCTCCAGCTGGTTGCCGAGATGGAAGCAGCTGCCCTGGGCATTCCTGATGTAGGCAGGCAGACAGGTCTTGGAATAATCCAAGTAAGACAAAGCCTTTTACAACCTATAACAATGCTGCATTAAAATTGCCAGGTATCTCATTTTACAGTTCTTTCAAACCTGTCAGACAGTGAATCCAGAAAAGTGTCCCTGAGCCATTTTTGCAGCTCCACTGATAGAATGACAAAGGAGATGTGGCACCAGCCTGTGACAGCCATCTCCTGTGTTTGTCCTGAGATGTGAGCTCTGTACCGAGGTGGGCCTTCATCACCTGGAGCTAGACTAGTCTGGCTCTGCAGAAACAAAAAGCAGATCCTTGGTCCAAAGCCTTTAAATAGATCTGAGCTGAGCCTCCAAAGGCAATTTAAATTGCAACTGCTCTTACTGGCATAAAGCTCAGCTGAAATGGGAACCCATTTCACTGCACTTTAATGGGGTGAGTGGTACAGCTGGGAGCTTGTCACCTCTGGGTGTCATTCATTAGGAGCCCAGTTTATGGTGCAGTTACTTGTGAGTGAAGACAAAAACTAACAGCCTTTAATTACCTGGCACTGCTTTCAGCAGGAGAACCCTGAAAGAGATGCTATTCAACAGCATTTATTGCACCGTTTTTCTTGTACAGAGCCCTTTCTAAAAACAATATTCACTGTAGCACTTCTAATTTCTGCTCTAAGCTATTCTGTTATTTATTAGTTAATCACAAAATGCATATCTATGCAATGAAGTATTAATATTAACATACAATTCCATATTAAAATATTGCATCTGAATGTACAGAAAATTTCCTCAAGGATATTTAGGCGTGTGTAATAGTTTCACAGTTGTGTTTCTAAGCTTGATATACTTATTTTTGCTAACATAGAAATTGCTTGTCTTTGTTATGATATAATCATGCTCAAAAGTTCATTTTGGAAATGGAGTGATGTAAAAAATGGTGTGACAAAGTCTGAATATCAGTGTGAAGCTTTGTTCACTGCTTGGTCACAAGAAAAATGGTCATGATTTTTTTACAAATATGCTTAAGCGTTGTTTAAGCAGGCCGAGTGTTATATGATACTGAATGGTATATTCTGAATATCATGGCAGAATTTGAATGTGAAGTGCACAGCACTTAAGGAATGGTGTGTTAAACATTACATGAATTGCTAGAAGCTTTATTTTTATTCCATTAGGAGATGTCCAAATGTAAAAATGACGCAGCTTTATACTTGTGCAGTGCTATTTGCTGTTTGAGAACTGGAAATTAGGCAGAAGAATGTTCAGCAGTTTATTTTCAGCCCAAGATTCAGTACTGACTTGCTTCAATTCTAGTTCTAGGCAGTCTAATTCCTTAAATTTGTATACTAGAAGGTCTAATGGTGAGAAAAATGACATTTTCAAGCATTTAAAAAGATTATTTACATTACATAATTTTAGCTTCTCTGCCAGTGTATTTGATGTACTGTAGGTCTCATTATAACCCAGCGAGGGGTGTCATCTCTTCAGATATGTGAGCAAGTTAACAAAGGAATTGAGGCCCAGCTCAATGGCACACAAGATTTTAGGCCTCTTACTTGAGATTTGCACCTTTTAGTATGCAAGCACATCTCCCAGGGAAGCTCTGATTAAAAGTAAATTAAATAAATGTATGTGCCATTTAAAGTCAACAGTATGCATGAAACGGTAAAATTATATGGTAATCAGGACTCCGTCTGTCTGTCAGGAATGATGTTTCTTGCTGAAATTATGAACTGGTGGAAGAGCAGATTCTCGTGTCAGCGTGAGCTATCACTCCTGCCACATCAATAATTAAGAAAACCTCTGGCCATTTTCAAACAGATTTTTGGTGGAGGGATGTTCAGCTTTTCTACACTGGGAAATCAGCTGTTCGGGTCTGTGCTGGAAGTGTTACCTGAGTCTGACTGCATAGATTCTATGAGGAGGCCATTTCCAAAGTGCCACTTTCCCCTTCCACCTTTGCCTTTCGTTTTTGCTACAAAACTTTCCCTTCAATTCCTTGTTACTCTTCTCCTCCAGACAAAAGCATTTCTCCCCTTATCTGGCGTAGTGTGGAAAGGAGCATTTTTGTGTTTAATAGAAGAAATGCTACTTGACCATTCATTTTTGGGAATTGGTATACAACTCTGACATAATCTAAAATGGGCCAACTGGATAATCAGAAGCAGTTTTGAAAAAGGGCTTATCTGAACAGCCAGCCTGTTCTCTCAATTATGTCCCTTGCATGGTAACGAGGTGGCTCAACATTGCAATTGTTTGTTTAGCTCTTGTCTATTTCCTCCCTTCAATTTTTTTTGTCGTATTTGCTGCCTCCAAAACCTTCTGTTGGGTGAGACCGTTGTAGGATGAGTTGTTTCTGTTTGTTACTGGATGAGGTTTAGCAGAGTGTGAAAGAAAAAAAGTTTGCAGAAGAAGAGTTTGAGAGAAATATTTGTAATCTCTTGGAATTGATGATGACTGTTCTTATGTGGTGGGTGGGGAAGGATTAGGGACAGAATTATTTACTTCAGGACCTGCTTGTTGATACTGTTTGCAGCCTGGCTGAATGCTGTCACACTTTCTAAACGTGCAGTAAATCAATATTTTTAAGAATCACAATGCAACTGAGTTGACTCAGTGATTACTAGTTTGATTGGAACAGAAAAAAAAAGCAGTGCTTTAAACTGATTTACTGATGAGTAAAAATGGTTTTTACTAGTTTACTGGTCAGTAAAAACTGTTTTAAAGCTTTGCTTTAAATATTTCTTGGTATTTGGGAACTGTCTTCCAGTGATTTATGCCTTTGAGCCTCAGTCTAATTTTCCCCTGCAGGTTTTTGTATAACCATCTCCTTTAACATTTGTTTCAGCTTTCCTTTGTTAAAGGAGAAAAGACTCTACTCATACAACCATGATCTTGCCATGCCTTACTAACAGAGTAATGGGTCATTGCTAATATTCTTCGTATTTTCTTTGCTTTTTTATTATTTACTCTTAAAATATATACAAATCAGACAGAAGTTCCAAAACTAGTATCTGGCTTAATCACTACTATCAATTCAACCCAAGTCTTTGTGACTGTGGGACTCCTCAGTTTCTCAATTCAAAGAAGGCTGACATACGGTTTTTATCATGTTGCAAAAGCTGTAGNGTTTTAAAGCTTTGCTTTAAATATTTCTTGGTATTTGGGAATTGTCTTCCAGTGATTTATGCCTTTGAGCCTCAGTCTAGTTTTCCCCTGCAGGTTTTTGTATAACCATCTCCTTTAACATTTATTTCAGCTTTCCTTTGTTAAAGGAGATAAGACTCTACTCATACAACCATGATGTTTCCATGCCTTACTAACAGAGTAAAGGGTCATTCCTAATATTCTTTGTATTTTCTTTGCTTTATTATTTACTCTTAAAATATATACAAATCAGACAGAAGTTCCAAAAATAGTATCTGGCTTAATCACTACTATCAATTCAACCCAAATCTTTGTGACTGTGGGACTCCTCAGTTTCTCAATTCAAAGAAGGCTGACATACGGTTTTTATCATGTTGCAAAAGCTGTAGCAATTACACAATTTTCACTTCTTCCAATGGCATTGATTTTACACCTAAACTTTGTGTATCAGTGGGTTTTTTAATGTTCTGTAAGTTTTTGTTCTTATACACAAAGTGCCAGATGGACGAGATGCATCTTGAAGTTGTGTGAGTTCTTTACCATCAGGAGGTTTAAAATTGAGATTAGTCTTTACTGCAGTAGACCACGATCATTTCCACATGTGCAGATCATGGATAACTGGACAAAGTCAAGAGTTTACAGCTTTGAAGAAGCCAGTGTCATTTGTTTTCTCTATTTGTTAACAACTTTTCTTGAGAGGATGTACTGAGAACATTCTGAGACAAATAATTGGAGGAAGAGAGTGAAATTCTTGAATGGAAAAATGGCCTAGGCAACCTCTAAGGGAAGATGTCAAGGGGCTCAAGATAGCAGGAATAAAAATGATCTGCCTGATATGCATCATTTCAAAAGTATTTAAGATAGCTCTATACAAGCTTTTAATATGCTGAAAGTCAGGTCAAAGATGAAGTGTTGGGCTTCAGGTGATAAAATGAATTTAGTTATAGTTAATGATACTTTGATTAAAATGGACCAGAGGAGCAGGAGCCTATTCCTTAGCAGTAATTGCTATTAGCAGTTTTGTTATTTTTTTTTAGAGCTAGTGAATGTGATACTGAGAAGCATTATCAGAAGATCTGCAGTCTCAATTAGACTACTTTGCTATATTTTAAATTGGGTGTGCCAAAACCTGGAAAATTGCTTTTTAATTTCCAGATAACATCTGCAGAAATGCAAGAACTCACAGTTAAGGCAATGCAGTGTTCTGGTGGTATGTAACTTGCTGTTAGTACAGATAAGCTGTGCTGGGGCAGAGACTGCTTCCAGACCCATTACCTGAGCTGAAAATGGGGCTCTGATACCTGGTGAAAGATGACTACCTCACGGGTGAAAGAATCAGTGCCCTTCATACTGCCTGCCCTTTCAATCTTGCAATTCAAAACAAAAATCTGCACCCCCCAATTTGGAATTTGGCCCCTAATTCTTCAGAAAAACCGATGGAAAGGGTTGTGTTAGCAGATGAGTATGTAATGGTGTTGTAAAAACTACTACGATAGGTGCCAAGGCCCTGCAATGTGACAGACTGCAAAAGTGGTTGTAAGCTGTTGTAATTAACAATGTGACCATTGTGGGGGAAGTCACTCTGTGATTTCTGTGCAGCAGAACCAGACCTGTCCTGGAAACGGTAGGGATGTTTCCAGCTCTCACTGGGTGGATGCAGGGAAAGGGAAATTCTTGTTCGTTTTTATAGTAATCCTTAACTTGTCCTCTGTGAGACAATCTAGCTCAGAACATACATTTACCCTTGGGAAGAAGGAATGCACTGTTTGTTAGAAACTCAGTGTTTCAGAACACATTCTTATGGGGAATTTTTGACAGTTTCATGGCACTCTGAGTTTCTGGTCATAACGAATCCCTGACAGCAAGTGAGATTTTCTCGAAGCACTGGAGTGAAGAGAAGCTCGGCCTTAGATAGTCTGGGAATCTGGGCAGTCCTTTAGGAGAGGGCGATTCATACTGAAGTCCAATTAGGTACATTCAGCTTTCCAAACTACTGGAGTTTAGCTAGAGAACAGAACAATAACATTTGCTTTTTTCTCTCCTGCCCTCTTTTTTTTCCCGACTAGAAGAGCTCCTTTATGAAACATGTGATTAGGACTTGTGAGTTTTTAGGTTTGTGATAAGTTTTAGATCTTCAGTCTTACTCATGGGAGGATTAACCACAACCATTCCAACTGAGAGGAGAGAGATTCTTGAAAAGAGTTTTTTCACCCTTTTATGCCTGCCATTCAACAACTTCAGCAGAAGAAATGAACCTAAGGAGATTAGGAATTGCGTGCTATCCATATTTTCAACATTTCTGATAGCAGTATTGGTCTGTTCCCTGTAAATTCTAATGACTAAGAATTGAAAATTAGTTCTTTGCTGTTTATGATCTTTTGAAGTTGCCAAGTTGGAATAATTTAGGGGTTTAAAGAACTGCATTGCTGTTGGCTTAATACCTGCTTCTTATCAGGAGCAGAGTAGTTTATTGTTGCTTGGATGAGACCAGCCTAGACCAACAAACCTCCATTTCTGCTTGTGTGTTTCTGTACTTGTTCAGTGGTAATGTATGCAAATCCCTGATGATGCTCCTGGAAACTGGTTGGGTTTTTTTAATTAATTACTTTATCTTTTGTACTGAAAACTGTTTTTCTCTCCTCTTGTATACAGAGCATTTAATTCAATGGTGTTTCTCAGACGCTTTAAAGTGAAATGTGCACTTATCTCCTTCACAAAAGTGGAATTTTCTAGAATTATTCCAAGGGTAAGAAGAGAGCAAGAGAAATTTTAATTACAAATCCTATTTCATCAGTTGACTTTCGTTGGAGGGTGGCATATCAGTGTTAGTTTGCACTAGACTTACTCTTCCTGCAGTGCAGAACAACCTGAAATGCTCTCAGGGCATCTCAATAGGTAGAGGTGTATCAACAGGATTTGTATTTCCATCCCTGCTGATGCTCTCAGCTACCTGAACACAGGCACTGGAGATATTTGCATCTCTTTTATCCAAGGTATTTTAGTCTCATGATCTTTGGGTATGAACATACCTTTACCCAGATCTTTGTTTCCCTGTTGGACCCTCTTGCTTCCAAGTAGAGGCTCCTGTTTGAGACGTACAACTTTACAATCCGGAGGAACCAAACCAACCAGGGGTATGGATGGAGGGAACTGGGAGTTCAGAATTACATCAGAGTTAGGATAAAATTTTAATAGCTAAATTCCTAAATTAAGTGTTAATTGAGCCCCTCCTCTTTGAATAAGCATAAATAGTTTCTTTCCCACCTACTTGCCACTTCTTTAGTGGATTTAATTATCACCTAGCCAGAAGGCAGGGACACTATTACACCTAGAGAGAGGGGATGAGAGGGGGAAGGAGTCACTTTAATGAGATGGAAGAGAAGTCAGCCAATGAAGAGCACATGTATAATTTGCTGGAGTGCTTCTATGTGTTTATATATATACACATGTATATATATTTATTAGTGTACTAAAGGTGACATTGATTGTTGAAGCTTAGAACATCCAGCTTGATTGAGCTGAGTGATGCTTTGTTTCCTTCTTCCTTTTTACATAGTGTCTTCACTCTTTTCTGTTGTAAACATTTAGCTTTCCTCAGTAGTTATTAGTTTTGTTATTATAATATCTAATGGAAAAAAACCAAACCAGTATAATATGTGGATTTCAATTTATTAGGTCTCTTTGTAATAAATTGCTACTGTAGCCACTTGTTTTTATTAAAATAACTGATTTATATTAACAGTAGCTTTTTAAACTATGGGTGATCTCTCTAATACGTATTCTTTTATTTCATAAATAAATAGCTGTGTAGGTGAAAAGGGAAAAGAATTCTCAGTTTCTTGGAATCCTTGGTAGCGCAATGGAATGATGGAAAGGAGAGATGATAAGAGGTGTAGCATGGCAGTTCTGCTCCTGAGCAGCCCCACTCTAAATGGGATTACACTGTAATCTGTGTTGTTCTGTTCCAGTTTACTGGGTCCTATAGAAAAAACAATTCCCATTGCAAGCTGATTGTTAACTTTAATAATTCCCTAACATTGGGCTACTTGAGACTGTGTACCTTTGTGCTGCTGTATTGCATTGATGGATTGATTCCCTGCAGTACTAAATCCAACCAGCTCCTGATCTCTGGTCTTCTGAATTCCTGTTTGAGTTCTTTATAGCTATTCCCTGCAGGTCAAAGGAATAATTTCTCCTTCAGCTTCATAGACTAACCAGCTTAAGCAGAGAGTAATAAAATGTTAGATTATTAGTAATTTCTAAATGCCATTTCCTATAAATTCAGTATGTTGTTCTTTCAACAACATGGAAGAAAAGATTATGCTAAATGGTTGGTTTGGCTTTTTTCAGTATCTTTTCAGTGAACTACAGTCATTCTCCCTATTTTTTACCATCCTTAGGCTTGAAAGCTTATTTTTTTTTCCCGTTATCGAAATAAGAAGACTCCATGCTGCAGCAAACAACCATTCAAAACACCGAGAGATGTTCTAGACGTTCCATAATTTCCTCTATTTTACAGCAGCAGTGGAAGGACAGGTGTGAATAACCAGTGTGCTTGAGGTTTAGGAAGAGCTGGGGTATCCAGTGGGCCCTTTCCTGGGAGTCATTCTGTATCCTGAATGACCCTCACTGCAAGGGAAGGACCAAAACTGCATCCAGTTTTCAGGATGCAGCAGTATGGATTTGCACAAAGAGCTAATGATACTTTATTTGCTTTTTTTTGCACCTTTCTTAGTAATTGCAAATATTCGTGTCTGGCTTGGCACTCCTGGGTACTGGATTTATGTTTGCACAGCACTATCTACCCTGACCTTAACATCCCGTTCCTAGGTATTAGTGGCTGCCTTATCACTGTGGAGCTAAAATTATTTTTCCGCTTGTGCATCATTTTACAACTATCCTTCCTGAATTTCATGTGCTATTATCTCACTCCATCCCTTGGCTGCAAGGTTTTTCTGCACTTCTTCACAGTCAATTCCTATCTTTACCACCATGAATAAGAGTAGCATCCTGAAAGTTTGTCATCACACTCACCGCTCCCTTTTCCAGATAACTTAAAAACATGCTGAACACCAGGGCCTCTCGTAAATCCTGTGAGACTCTGCTGAGTATCTCTTTTTGGAGAGAGAAATGGCTTTTACACTGACCTTCAATATCTTCCTTTTTTAATCAGCTATTTTATTCATGTGAGGACCTTCCTTCTCATGACTGCTCAGCCTGTTTGGAAATACTTTTAACAGATTCTTGTTGGAGGCCTTTTGGCAATCCATGGGTGTTGTATCGACCTCCCCTCTCTTACCCACATTGTTCTTGGCTACACAGGTAATCAATATGGTTTTGATACATGCCTTGCATTTATATGGGCTGTGCTGATTGCTGTGTAATAGATCCTATTTGTTATGCCTTTGCTAATTCTGGGGGTGGTTTTTTTTACAGCTTCCAATAATTTCCCTGGACCAGGTTTCAGAGTAATTGGGAGTAATAATAATAATAATAAAAATTAGTAATATTTGGGAGAAATTTTCCATAAAGTTATATTTAAAAGTCTTTCCAGTCATCTCCTGGTGTTCTGCCAGCCAAGGAGGTTTAGCATGACATTGCATACCATGCATGAATAACTATTATTTAATTTTTAATCCCTAAGTGCAAACCTCCTGAATTTGGTGTCTTGATTGTTGTTCATGCTGCCATAAACTTTGGATCTGACACGATGTGCTGCAGGTCCTGACACACTGCATGTGGAAGGGAGCTTTATCTACTCTGAGTGTTTCTTCTCTGTTGTGGCCCCCTAGCTAATATTACTTTAAAAGAAAATGAAGCATTCCGAGATTTGCTTCCCAGCACAGCAAAAAAAAAAAAAGAATCCTGTTCGATTTCTTCTTCAGAGCAGATGTGACCTTGCTGGGTTTTGGACAGATCAGCAAACAGCCACAGTGTTCCTCAGTCCCTTAAGCTGTTTTCACAACAGTTTTCTGGGACTCACGCTATAAACTCACAGCTTTAGAATGATCTTACTTTCTTATTTATCCTTTCCAAGTTACTAACCAAGAAATAAAAGTAATGCAGCTACACATCTCTGATTAAATAACAGAGTCACTCCTTGGATGTTAATTTCTGACAGGCCCTTGTTGCCTTACTGTGTCTTGTCATGTTTTTGAAGGAGCAGACCCTTTGGAATGCGATGCAGCCTTTGGGTCAGCTCCCACTGCACAGTACTGGAAACCAGACACTCTGAATCCTCAGTGTAATGGGCTCCACTGCTTTTCTCCTTTCTGGAGCTGTGAAAGGAAGCTGGTAGTGGAACTAGAGCTGTTCAACTACCTGACCCTCAGCAGCTGATTGAGTGATGCAGTGTGAGATCTTAACTTCTCATTTGGACTCTGAGTCAAATTGAATTAGATGAATCAAGTAAAACAGTGTCCAAATGGCCATTTTTTAAAATTGAAAACAGGCTTTTAAAACAGATGTATTATTTCATATTCAAGCAAGTTTTATCTCCTACCTCCCACAAGAATAAACAAACTACAAGAACCAAGATGTGTACAGGTCAATGTAAAGGTAATGATATCAAAAATTACAGAAAACCCTTTAATCTTAAGAGAAATTAAAGACTCAAATAAGCTTTCTCTAGTGCTTCTGCAGAGGAAAAACTCAGGTGCTCCAAAGGATTGATGCATTCTGTTTTGAGAGCCTTATGCCTGGTAGCAAATTGTAATTCCCAGGTATTTTTGTTTGCACTGCTTCACCTTTTTATAAAGCACATGTAACATGTAACTAAACCTGAGATGACACCCCTGGTTGCAAATGCATTTTGCAAAACCAGAGCTGTGCAGTGGGAAATTAAGTAAACAGTCATTCCAGCCATATAGCAAAGTAATGGGAAATGTTCTTCCTGCTAATTTACACATGCAAATTAGATCAGGTTCTTGTATCAATAAATCAGTACAGCTTGATGAATTCCTTGGGTGGAATTCAAATATGGTAAGCAGAGTTTGTTAGGAAGAAAACAATCTGTACTTTACTTTTGATGATGTTTTCAAATCCTGAAGCATTGTAGTCATTTTGTGGACGGGGGGCTTGTCACCAGACTCACTTAACTTTCTGGTAAACACTTGGTTTCTAGTAATCCCAGCATCCTTCTTTCTACCTATTCCTTTGACCTGAGCACTCCCATCATTTTCCCATGGTGTGGCTGTCTTGGCCAGCACCGGTGGCATTTTCTGCAGATGCCTGTACATTGTAATTCATTTTGCTACTTTACCCTTCCCTTCCTTCAGCTCATGCTCTCACCACTGGATGGCCGCGGGCAATGTGGAGTTGTCACTTGTATCCTTTCCTTTTTTTCTGCCTTCACTGAACTCAGGTTTGCAAACCTGAACAATCATTCCTGTCCAAAGTCATTCTAATGACAAAGCCTCACTGGAGGTATAATTTTCAGGACTAAAAGAGAAATACTCACTCAACTAATTTTAATCATCTTAGTTAACACTCATCATCCTGCTGCTGTCCTTAGTTATCTACAAGAAAATATTTAAAATATCTTAAATATGGGTATGGCTGTTTAAAGTTAAGTAGGTGCTTCAAAAAGTGCTGTGGTGATCATTCCAAATATCGAGTGACACACTCGTTGTTTTGTGAGAGTCGTATTGGCATTTTATGGGGTTTATATAATAGAGTGCACTTAGAACACATGGAGAAAATTTCTTCCTTTAGTGGTTAATAGTGCTTTCTTTTTTTCTTAGTTTCTTTGTTCCTTAGTGCTTTTAGTGACATTAAGTTCAGGTCACCTCAGCTGCTCTCCTTATCCAATAATGCATAACACATTGATCTGCTCAGATAAAAAACATCATCTGCAAAGAGATGTTTTAGATGATGGATTCTATATTTTTTGAGCTCTTAGATTTTTTTTTCTCTGTTGAAAATTGAAACTTACCCAAATGATACTGTCCCAAATGTTTTCCAAGCATGTGGTTGTATAGGTATGATTTGAATTGCCTGTCTGCTTTTCTATGGTTTTCATGTTACCTCACAGGACCAGTAACAAAGGTCATATAAACTGCACATGGCCACCAGGTAGTTCCACAAATGTATGGCCATCTGAAATGGTTGGGTAAGGATTGTTGCTAAAGAATCTTTTGTTTAGGAGTTTTGAGATGTTTTTAAAATTTAGCAGTTAATGCTATTTACCTGTCTCAGTTTGGTTTTTAAATATGGCATCACCGTTCACCCTTGAAACCACCTTCACAGCTGTTCAAAAGTGCCAATTTCATCACCGTCATACTAAAATTGATTTTACAGAATGATATTGATTAAGTCTTTTTTTAAAAAATTGCTTGAGAAGACAGCATTCTTTCCCAGGCTAAAACATGAGGAAAGAAAGTAGTAGCATTTGGCCCGCAAATAAGAACACTAAACAAAGATCACAATAGTTTCTGTAAAATCTCAAATGAAAGCTTAGCTTAACTAGCAAGTGACCATGTGAAAAATGAGCAATTTTTTAATGTGGTCTTTGAGTTCAAAGGAACAGGGTTTCTTTGTTGGCACTCGATGATCAGTGTGGTCAAGGACGAGGGATTGTTTTACTGAAAGGGGCTGTTGACAATTAACCTTTCTAAATCACCCCAAAGTGAAAGGCATAATGGGAAGGGAAGCATCAAGTCAGAAATGGTATGATAAGACTTGGTAAAAATAGCTGGATCTATGGAGGGGGAAAAAAAGTTCTGAATGACAAACCTTGCAGAAAAGTCTTGTCTGTATTATGGTACAAATGTTGCAGCTCTGAAAATGACATGTTTTGTGGCTTTTGAAGTGTTCCTGTAAAGGATTTTGGGGTGGATTTAAAGAACTACAAGAGGATTACTACCAAAGTTATCCAGCTACTATTACAGGTTGCTCAGAGAAGCTGTGGATGCCCCTGGATCCCTGGAAGTGTGCAAGGCTGGGTTGGATGGGGCTTGGAGCAACCTGGTCCGGTGAAAGGTGTCCCTGCCCATGGCAGGGGGGTGGAACAAGATGATGTTTAAGGTCCCTTCCAACCCTAAACATTCCATGATTCCAGAGTTGTAGGAAGCAGCTGATTCCTCTCCTTTTGGAAATATGTTATTTTCTTTTATTGAGGTACTAGAAGGGATGCAGCTTAAAAAGAAACAAGCACATAACAACCCACCTCTCATCAATATATATATATCATGCAGAGAAAAGCAGCAGGAGTTTATTTCCCTTTAGAAAGGTATCAGTCTCAAATGAAAAGCGTTTAAACCACGGAACAGCTCTGGAGATACTTGACCTCTCATCAGATGATGTGTCCTGTCTTTAACCTACTGGCTGTATTCCAGGGAATTTTGGAAGTTCTAAGGCATAACATAGGAGTATAAAGATTAACTGTGTGAAGCATAGGCGGAATAACCCCGGTTTTAACAGGAAGAATCTCGCACCTGTCAGCCACCTGAGAGCAGAACTAGTTCAGAGCTCTGAATCTGAAATCATTATCCCTGAGGGTTAAGGGCATAACAAATCTGTTATGTGCTAGATGTGTTTACTGCAAGTAAAGGAACTTTGCATGAGGACTGGTAATTCGGGTACACCGCATTTCTACCCGAGTCAGTGCTGCTGTGTTCTCAGGATCCTTCTCTGCTCATTTTTAATAGACCTATTTGTATTGCTATAAAATAGCTGTAAGGGTTTTTGTGCTGTGTTGGGACAGGGAAATCTGGCCCTTAAATCACAGAAGCGAAAGAAATAAGCTAACTTGTATTGGTTGAATAGAAATTTGTGCTGCATGTGAGACTTGTATGGTTCACATAAATTTTTCTTGTCCTCTGAATGCTTTGGAGACATAAAGGATGCATCAGTGCTCGTATTTCCTTAAAATCAGATGTATCAAGTCTAATTCATGCAACAATACACCATCATCTTCTATGTGGTTCAAGTATAGTGCATTGGCTTTTATGGTGACTTCCTTCACAACGTTTGCAAAGAATTTTGTGAGCTCTTTTCAGGTGTTCATTCTGGGCTTTTTGGAAGGGTAGGTTTCAACAAAGGTACTCTTGATGAGGAAAGAATTCTGCTCAGGATTATTATTACTAAGTTCCTGGAAGGTGAGGCAGACAGGTGTCCATCTGTTGCTGCCACCTATGGAAAAATGCAGTGAGATGCCATTCGAAATATGCACTGGCTAGCAGGTTAAATTCTGCTTAATTACATTCAAACAAGTGCCTCAAGAGCAAGATGAGAAAGGAGAGGAACAGTTAAGGTGCAGAGGGAAACAGCCTCAACTGTTATAAATGACCTGGATGCCACTGCCTGTCCCTGCAGTCTCAGAATTTTGTTTATAAGAAGAAAAAGGCAGTGTGAGGGGCATTCAGCAAAGTCCATGAAACATCCTGCTGAAACAGCCTCGTGTTTTCGCAAGCTTTATGGTATCGATGAGATTTTAAACTATTTCCCAAAGTAATTTCGGCTCTAGGTTAATGTTGAGGCAGATTCTGGGAGGGGGGATGGAACTGAAGGTTGCGCTGTGTCTTTACAGTCTTGAACAAGGCTTAGGTTGTTTTTCTCCTCTATTCCCAGCCGGCTCCATGCGCGTTCTCAGCTGAGCAGCCTGCTTGATTATAGATGTTATGATTAAATGGCTGAGCCTTACTGTGAAGGTTATTTTGTATTTTTGTGGCTGTTTGAACTCAGCAGTAGCAAACAGTCTGTCCCCTGCAGTGGCACTGAAGGCTGGAGTATCATTTTAAACGCCTGAGCACAAATCCTGCAGTGCAATTCCATGGCACAGAGTAGCAGAGCCGTGGCAACTCCGATGCACTGCGGCACAGGGGCAGCTCACACTTATTCCTGACTTTTCCACGGGGAAGAATGTGGAAACCAGCAAAATGCCAGTGTGCTGATGCACAGCGCTTTTGCTGGGCTGCACTTCTAGACTCCTGGGAGTTTTTCCATGGGCAGTGCTGAAAGCACTTCTTTATTAAATGGCTTTTTTGGGAGAGTATACCCAAACCCTGCTCGTTGATACCTCCGTGAGCCTCGGTGTGTAACCAAGCAGTGCATCTGTTTCAGCTGAAGTCGTTTTGAGGATGGAATCACAACTGAGAGGAACCTACTGTGGACAGAGGGAGGTTAGAAATTTACATATTATGGTAGTGAGGAGGCAAGTGGCTGAAATCTGCTGAGACTTGCTTGTGAATAACTAAGTGTTAGGGAAGTGTTCTGGATCAAAAACAATAGAAATTACAGTAGGACAGAAGGGCCAGCTGGGATTCTTTTAACAGGGACTGAAAGGAATCGAGACACCTGAAGTGTTACAGCACTCTTCTCTATTGGTTTTCTTAATTGCAATTCATTGCTGCTCTGTGGAGCTTTAGGTGTGCAGAGACACACAAAAAAGCCATAATCCAGTTGATTTACTGAATCTTTCAAAGCGTTCATTTTAATTATTTCACCCTAGCAGAAGCACTCTAACCCACATGTTAAATTGGTGTTAGTCTTTTATTTCAGCTCTCTCCTTACACATGAACAGCATTTACATACCATTTTAAACAAAACTGTACTGCTGAGTTCTCGCAAAACCTACAGATTAATCAGCAGCATCTGCAGAGTTAAGGTTTGTGCTCTTTGGGTGTTATTTCAGTTCCTGCTCCTGACTAGAAGTAACACAAAAATCTCGTTTGAATGTGCACCTAACAGGAAGGTGCTCATTTGTGTCTCTATTTTCTTCATTTTGACTCGGTCCTTCAGCAGTGCTTTGTTAACTTAGATCCTCTGTGGAATACCCCTCCCCAAAAATAACAGATTAAGTAACAGGAATGGGATTTTTAAGAGAAGAATGGAGTTTTAAGTGGATTCCCACTAAATGACCTGCTGTCAGAACCAAGGAGGGGTGATGTGGGTGGGAGGAAATGGGAAAAACCCCCTCTGACACAAAAGTCGGGGTGACAGGAGAAACTGTATGGGAGTGTATAAAACATATTTCCACAGAAATAATAATAGGAATTCCACAGGAATAATAGTAAGATTGTGGCTGGTATCAGGGTCGGGCTTCTTTTGGTTTGTCTGGAAGCCAGTGCTCTTCATTACATTAAGTCAGACAAGGATTAAGGACATGGGGGATTTAAGTTTTCACACTGGTTTTCTGGCTTCATCTAAATATTGCATGTTTCCTTGTGGGGTTTTTTTTTATAGCTATTACTTTTAAACAAGTGAGTGAAAAATAAAATTCCCAAGAACCAAATAAATATTTCAATATTTTAAGTATGAAAACAATATATTTTAAATAGACCAAAAAAAATCTAAAAGATATTTTCAAGTACATATAAAAGGCACATGGGTGACATTTGGAGAAAACACTTGGAAGTGACTTAATTCTTAACTGTGAGTGAGTTTTGGATACTGATAACATCTACCCTTTCACTGTACTGGTAAATACGAAATATAATTTTTTATTTTATTTCAGCAATTTTTTCCACTGCTGTCTGCTGTCTTTTTCATACTTGTTAAAACACAGCTGACATTAAGCATTGTGGCTACTTTTGGTTGGTTGCCTGGCTGGCCAGAACTTCAATTTTATATCAAATCCCTGTTCTGGAAAGTATGGGACCAGTAGGATTGAGTTTCTCTCTTTTGATCCATCCATATACAAGCATAGTTTTCTTTATCAAAACTGTAAGTATTTCATACAATGGGAGGGTAAGCAGGAAATCCATCACCTTCCTTGTACAGCCTAGATTCTCCTGCAAATAAAACAATTGCTACAGATATTGATTATCATTTTCAGTCTTAGGAAAAAAAAAAAATTAAGCCAGTGGTGCTTTGCAATTGATGCTGTTAGAATAAAAACAGCTGGGTGAAGTACGGTCTCCATGATGTAACCAAATATATCGGAGCGAGAGGGAGACCAGCCAAGAAAAAAATAGTTACCCTGAGGGAGAAAAGCACTGGATGAAAATCTAGATAAAGGGGAAAAAAACCCACTGAAAACTTTAAGGTTAGCCATTTTATTTCCATTTATAAAATATAGCCCCCAATGTTTGTTTTTACCACAGCACCAAAGATTTTTATCTTTTCTCAACCCGCAGTAAAATACAGAGGTTAAAAAAACAGAGGTTGTGCCTTTGTCCTTGAAAACTTTCGTGAGCACAGATAATAGTTGCTTGTTCACATTGGGAATCAACTTTTCATTGCACGTTATTTTCTTCTTCTTTCTCTGGGCACTGGACTTAAGTCTATATACATGGATTTCTAGTTTGACCCTGCATTTTAATGTTTTATGCTGAGGACAGCAAGTACAAAGAGAATGTAAAAGAAGCAGACATAGGAAATTAATTTAATAGCAGAAAGACATATTCCATTGAGAAAGCTGTGCTAATCATGGAGCATGTGCTACATGATTTGCGTAATGAAGTGCTGAAAAGTCATGAACTATGAAATTCAACATCTCAGACAATTTTTATTCATTCTTCGTGTATCTGTTACTGTTAGGTCTTTAATTATAGGGTTTTAAATGTTAAAAATGCACAAATTCGAATTGGAATTTAAGCTGTGTGTACATGTCTAGACTTCAGAGATCAAGCTACTATCAGAGCACGAAGGCAAAAGAGAAAAATAGGGTGCGAGTTCAAAGCACCTTTTCTGTTTATTTTAAATGTATTTTAAATATATTTCTATGTTTTAACCACAGATTCATTCAGGTAGCAATACAAAACAGAGCACTCAGGAAATAGTGCCATTAAAAATTTAACGGATTTAAGGCCCAGCTCATCTACTTGTTCTACTCTAGCCATCATCACTTCTTTTCTGAAGTCTCCTTATGACTCATAGATGTAGTAGAGGCTATTTCTCTCTTCAGTTGGAGCTGCTGCAGCTTTCCTGTCATTGTCTGTGACTGACACCCTATTTCAAACCTGCCTTCAAACCATTTGGACTTTCTCGTTTGCTGATGCCCCAGCATGACCATCCAGGCTACTGTCACAAAGCCTGAAACCCAGAGAAGAGATCTTAAAAATTTTCTTGATGTTTATATTGGAATAAAAATGTATTTTTTGCCTTTTTACCTGCAGGGAGTGTGGGTGCATAGCAGCCATGGCTGTTCCTTGTGGGCTTTTATTGCAAACATCTGATCCCCTAAGCACTTTTTACAGCATTGCAGTGAGCTTGACCTACAAAGTAGCTTTGTTATTCTGAAGGAGCATCCAGCCCTTAGTCAGTTTTATTTATTTTTCCTCAGATGTTCTGCAGGAATTTGAAAGATCTTCTTCTATGTCTGGTTTTGTTCTTATCTGAGCCACATATTTCTGAGCCTGTCTAGGGGCACTTGCCTGACTTTCCTTGATGAAATAGTCACTGAATGCAGAGTCCTTGGAGAAGAGACCCGCCATGAACAGGACTGTTCTCTTTTGCTGTGGTCCCAGCAATTTTGCTTTTCTTTGAGTGGAGCAGCTTATAGGAAAAAAAAAATGCCTAAAGCGAAGCTATTTTACAGTGAAGCACAGAGCAGTGGTGGAAGCACTCTTCTGGAGAAGAGGTACTGTGGCTGAAATTATTTAAACTAATGGCTAGTTAGTCTTTAGTTCTGGGAAACCATCTGAGCCGTCTCAGAATCCTGGACTTCAATCTATTGTCAAAGCAGCAGAGCAGCTCCTTTTCCTGGGGGAAGCTGTTGGCAATCCCACCAGCTCACTTGCAGGTGTAAGCACCATGGCTCTCGAGTTGGGATGTCAGCCAAGGGGGGTTTTGTCCTCTGCTGCTCTTCAGTGTTACTGCCTTGTGCCCTGTCTCAACATCTCGGCCTAGAAAGGGGCCCAGCAGCAGGCCTTCTTAATTTAGTGGTGCACAACAAATCCAGTGCCATGGCTGACTTTTTTCTGTCTGGCAATTGTATCAGCTGGTCTAAGAAAGCACGACTCTTCCCTGCTAATCTTGTTTCATTTGGAACAGCAGCTGTTCAAGAATGTAATGGAAGCAGAAGGGATTTTGCAGGACCCTTAATGGTCACAGCCAGAATTCTGAGGTATTCTGACAATGTTTTTTTTTTAGCCATTGAACAATATATCTTGACAATAACAAGTTTGTGCACAGGAAGACATATTTATCTGCAAGTTTAACAAGACGTGAATATATACACCTCGTGCTCCAGGCCAAAGTAAATTTGTAAGTTATGTGAGATTTTGCTTGTGTGTGTATAAAATGATTGTTATTAACTACTAGGCAATCTTCTTTCTTTTCCTGGCTGTAAAATCTCTTACAGGAAAAAATGCAACATTAATAGTCCTACAACAAAGGCAATCATATTTATGACTAGAGGAGAACACTGGCTAACTCCCTGGAAGGTAACATTTCACAGTTTATGCTGACAAGTAAATATTTATGACTGGGGTCACAGAACACCAGCCAAGTCGTCAATAAGGGATCCTATAATGGTGTGAAAGAAAAATTCTTCGTAAACAACATTTTGCAAACTTAGTTTAACTGGATGATGCCTTGCTAATTTTCATAATGGATGGTGACAGTGGCACGAATAAGATGTATTACATTAGTCAAATGGAATGCATGTGCTGAATGCTCAAGTTTAACTATGCGTACCTGCACAATAAACCTAATTAAATGGTGTGTCATCAAAGATGATAGAAATGAAAAGATAATGAAGCAAATCGCATGAAAACTGTTCAACAAAATTTATTCTGAAAGAATAGGAAAGGTTATTATAATTAGAGAAGTAGTCCATCATGTTAATCACTTTCTTAAATGTCTCATTAAAGTCACAAACTTCAGAAAAATCATGGAAACTCGATTTTCAGCTTGGGGTAAAAGACAGGATTTTTGTCACTTCTTTTGCAGAAAGGGGTATGTACTTTTACTCATCAGTGTTGAGGGAAAGTTTCAGGTCTACATAGAAATTTATGGTTTATGGCTCTTTGTGTCTGAACAGGATCCTGGTTCTCTCCCCTGTGAATGTTTCCAATAGAATTTAGGGTGAGTATCTTGCAGATGATAATATAATTTCTACCACTGATGAGAAAAATGGCCTTTTTATTGAGGCACCTGTCAGTACCTTGTTCAGAGTAGCAACAAGCTGTGAAAGTGAAGGAAAGAAAAGGAAGAGACTTGGAGAGCTCTTCAGAGCCAAGAAGTCTTCTGTTTTTCACCCTTCAACATGTTGTTTGCTCAGTAAAAGAGATGTTTGGCAGGGAAGGGACTCTCACCAGGCTCTGCATTGCAGGTGTTTAATTGTCCGGGACAATTGCCTGTCTGTGAAAGATCATGCTAAATGTCACTGGAGCTTCACTCAGTTCCTCCAAAAGTGGAATAAAATGTATTATTAGTCCCCAAGGTAGCTAAAAGTGCTTTCTTCAGTAAAGTTTTTGTGACCTTCCCCTAACAGATGGTTACGAGTAACCCATTCCCTGTGCTGTGGCAGGAGGACCAGACTTAACAGCCCATGGTGTGTTTGTTACCCAGGTTAAAATAAGTGACAGACACAGTACTGAGCCACAAATTTTGGGGCCAGGGTTTGATGGCATCCCCCTCTACTCTGCATGTGTTTGAGGTATTTCCAGTTTCTTCCTTCTATGATTTGAAATAATCCTTGTACCTTTTCTCTTGGAGCTCCTTCCCAGATTTATCTTTCTCCCCAGCCAAACTGCTCACCAGTTCTGCCTTCCCCAACACAAGCACACATTTAGGCCGTTTGTCCAGTTGAAATGTATTAAGTTCAGGTTTTTATTTCAGGCCTATCTCAACCTCATTGGTGTTCTGAGATGCTGCTGCAATGCTGGTCTTTGTTATTGCTGCTCTGCAGTGCCTCCCAGCAGACAGCACAGCCAGCCAGCCTTTAAAGCCTTATGTGTAAGTCGTGTTGGGGGTGAGACCAAAGTAACTGCAGCGAAGAAAACCTGTACAGATACTTTAATCATCATCAACCAGCTTAAGGTAACAATTCTTCAACAGCTCTAGCACGTACAGCAGGATCTTGCAATTAATATTAACTATTGATGGACACTTCCTGAAATACCCATCAATAGTTTAAAAACTCCACGATTTTAAAAAACGGTTTCTTTTGTGTTTATCCCTTCAGTGCTTTCCTGGCTGAAGTGAGGCAGTGCAGTGGTGTTTAATGAGATCACAGCCGTGTCTGAAGTGTGACCTGTTGGCTGGCAGAAGGCAGATACTTAAGAACAAGCCCCAGTAGGGGGTTTAGCTTTTAAAATAAGGTTTCATTTCCACAAAGATTCTGAAATCTATCAGCAAAAAAGGCAGGAGAGAGAGATGGCAGTGCACCCATCTGAAATTTACTCAAGAAGTTAAACTTACTGTAACAAACACAAAGCTTTAGTTATAGAGAAAGTACAGCTTTATATGTGTTTTGTGAAAATCAATAGGGAATGGCAAACCCTACCTTCTTAATAATTGTGTCAAACTTTTGTTAACATATCTAACTTAATACATTAATATGTAGTCAATAATTATTCCATCAGAAGTGCTATAATGTATCATTATTTCCAAGCAGAACTTCAAACTGAATGCTTAATAACTTTCTTTTTTTTATAAGTCATTTCATAATCGCCAACAACAAAGCAAAAAATGAAAAGCTTCTTTGTGGGCAGAGCATCTGAAGTAACTGCAGCTTCTAGGTCTGATCTTTGCAGAAATACTGCTGCATTTCTATGAAAGCCTCTTTCTTTCTGATCAGACATGAACACTGAAAATTTTTAAACTTGGCTCTACTTAGATTCCCCCCTCCCCCCCCTTAAAATTGTAGCTGGTTTTGTTGGCTGGTTTGGTTTTTTTTGAAGGGCTGCCTTCTGAGAGAGTTGCATTAATTCCAAGCAATGTCTTCTGCCCAGGACATGCTTGAATGCTCTTAATGACATCTCCTTGGGTCTTACTTTCCCAAACATGACCTTTAACAGGTGATAGAGTAAGAAAAGCAGAATCTTAGCATCTGTTTCTTCTCCATTTCACTTCACTGGTAGCTGGCTCAGTATCAGAAGATGTAAGTATAGTGTCCATCTATTTATTGAGGTGCCCAAATATTCCTGCATCAGAAATACTTACAGAAAAATGTGCACTAAAATCTAGGTGTCCACTGGCTTTGTGACAGCACCTGTAAAAGGACAAGTCACTGTGCTACAGATTTCCTGTGCCTTTAGGGAAATCTTATGGCATTCTTCAGTGAACAGTACAGGCTTCTGAGATCTGTCCTGTCATTGTTGCAATCAGTCTCCTTGTATTTGTGATCTTTTCCTGAGATGCAATCAGACACATATAATATGTTGCATCTTGTGTTCTGCAGTGTAAAGACAGATGTTACTGCAGTCAATACGCTTTCAAACTTGAAACTACTTGGGGTACCATTTTTTTGCTATGTCTTTTGGAAAACGATTTTGCACACAAAACTGTTGAATTTGCACTCATTACACGTGCGACCTCTTCTGCAGACAAATCTCCCTGGAGTCATGTGCTCTGACCAAAAGAAAATGACGTTGTTATATTCCTTTGATATAGCTTTTAGATTTATGGTTAGAAACCAGTATTTTTTACTAAAGAAATATTGACAAGATCTTGTGTTATGCCTCTGAGGAGCTGGACGAAGTGTCAGCATAAAGCTCAATGAACGGGTCTAACTGTGTGAGGTGAATCTGCTGAACAACACAACTTTGCAGTCTGTGGTTAAAGGAAAGAAGAGCTGAATCCAAGCGGGGGATGTGAATAACTGTGTAAGCAAAGTGACATGATTCCATCTGCCCGATTTGGGTGACTCCCAAGCTGAGGCAATGTTTTTCTTGCTTGTCTTTTACAAACAAAACATGGACATTTCCAAGGACACAAGTGGCTGAAACAGTTTGTCCTTGTTCAGGCTGTTTGAGAGCTGGCAAGTCCTGCTGCCCAAATGCCCCACACCACAGCCTGGGAGCCCTGGTTCAGCCCTAGACTCAGGATGGAAGATGCCATCTGCTGAAGTACAGAGTCCAGTTTTCCTTCTCTTTCGTTTCATATCAGTCCTGGTAGGACTAAAAATGGAAAGGCCAAGCTGGAACGTGGTGTGCTACAGGAAACAGTGGCTCAGCTGGCAGCTAAATCTGCCTAATCCAAGGAGAAACGAACTGGGTGTTTTTCCTATAGCTCTGCTACTTCTTTTCTCTTCAAGGCTGTTAATGTTGGGAAGTGTTACTTTGTGTTGTTTCAGCTAGGCCTAAGAGAGTAGGTAGGAAATTTGGTAGACCATGTTCCAGTTCGTCCTTAATATACAGCAGATAAAGAGAAAATAATGCATCCATGCATAAAAATCACTTGATGCCAGGATTCCACTTGAGAGCACCTGGGAAACTTTGAAAGCTTTATTAGAGAGCGATGAGGTGTGTTACCTGAAACATAAAGAATAGGTAGTAAATTACCTTGTCAATCTTTCTTCCTCTCCTTCCCTCATCTCTGTTGCTTTGTCCTTTCTGTTATTTCAGCTGCCTGGTACAACCTCATGCTTATCCTTCGGAGGAAAAGCGAGTCCATCTGTCCTTTCCTCTTGGTGCTGAGATTAATACTGTGCTGTCAACATGTTGTTTACCTCCCCAGGCTGGCCCAGCCATTTCTGCGAGGAAGGAGACTCGCCTTGAGTGGTTTGTCAGCGTTTTCAAAAGGCAATTGATGTGCTCTGGTAGAGGAGAGCAGAACTGTGTTACTGCCATGGTTACAATTCCCCCGTGGCTAACAGATAGAGTGGTCTCTTCCCAATAAAAGAGTGTATCTTGTAGCCAAAATGGTGCTTAAAAACCCCAAATGCTTCCTCTTTTCTTTGTTACATAGCAGCCTCCTCAGGATGCAAAGCAACAGCATTGCTGGTCACTCGGATTAACTTGTGGCCTATGTGTTTCCTACCTTTTTTTCTGAAGTGACTTCATGGGAGAAGGCTAATCTTATGGCTTGCCTTTACTGTTTTTACATTTTTTTCACTGACTACGTGGAAGCTTTGTTGAGGGGCATTTATTATCAGAAGCGTGTTTATCGATTATTTAGATGGAAATCGAGAGTAGTCCTGGGCCTCTGGGACGGAACTCCTTGGCTGTCAGAACTGTGACATGAGGGGAAAGAAAATCCCACCTCGTTCTTCAGCGTCTCAGGCATGGTGTTGGGGAGCTTTTTTTAGGGATTTTCCCCAGTGTCGCGTCGGGCGAAAGCGGCGCCAAGCCCGGGCTCTTGCTCCCCGTCCCCTCACAGGGGCGCTGCAGCCGCCATTTTGTGACGGTCCCGCCGGCGCCATCTTGTGGCGGCTGCTCGTGAGGCGGCGCGATGGCGGAGCGGGCCCCTGAGGGGCGAGGGCGCCCTTCCGTGCGCTCTGAGAGCGCATTAAAAGGGCGCTTCAGCTCAGGGCATGGTTCAGGTTTTGTCTTGACTTTGCAAAGAGAGCAGAAGTAGCTGAGAGGTTGGTCCCGGTTGGCCAGACGTGAGCTGAGAGAAGGTGGTGAGTCTTCCTTCCCGCCCCTGACCTGTGAGGGGAGGCTGCGGCAACAGTGTGGGTTTTAGCTATTGCAGCTTCGAAAAGGCACGGGTAGTGACTGCTCTTCCTGCAAAAAACCCAGTGCGAATGTTGGGAGGTGATGGAGACAAGATGCCCGTTTGTTTAATGGATAATGCTGGTGAGGGACCGTCAGTCACAAAAGGGACGTAAAGGCCATGAGGGCCGTAGAGGGAGATGCCGAAACTGGGGAATACGTGGTTAAGGGAAGGCAATACAACATGCCTTTGCTAATGTTGCTTCTGAGGAGAAGATGAAGGTGCTTCTCCCACCCCGTGTGCTGTGGAAGGACAGGACAGAACAGGAGATGGTGCTGAAGACAGCAGTACAGTGAGCAGATCCCAAACGCTTTCCTGTGGGAAAAAAAAATGAAGGTTAGTGATAATGACAGAGACTTTACTGAGGGGTTTGTTGCTCCACGCCACCATGGCTGAGTACTAAATATGTTTGGTTTATTTTACAGTTTTTAATGCTTAAGAGTTGGTTAAATAAAGGAAAATAAAACCAAGTAGAGACTTTTAGCTAGTTTGTAAGAGTATAGAAGATGTCCAGGAGAGAAAAAACTTTCTCATGTGTAAGTGTGGTGAAACTTGTGAAACTCAGCCGGGTTTGTAACCAGTGAGAGATGGTTTTGGTTTGCCTTTGAAGTGTCAAGTGAGGTTTTTTTGTCGTTGTTCGTCATCTGGGGTTTTATAAAGCTTGAGTAGCCTTCAATGTTCAATTAAGCATTAAAGTCAGGAATTTTGCTTTCCCTCTGGAACAGCAACAACAAAGAAATTTTTTCCGGCTTAAAATTTATTGTTTGAGTTTTAAAGGAGCATGCAGCCGAACTCCAAACCTAGGTGTGCTAGAATACTGCACTGGGTAGCCCAAATATTTGAGGTAGTGTAGCAGAAATACTTTCTGTGAGCTAAGTGCTCTGGTAGTTAGTCTGAAAAAATATTGGAAGAACAAAAATGTGAATCATCTTTTGAAGAGCAAATAACATGAATTTTTAATGGAATTTTCTTTTTGTCCGTGTGACAGTCTCTAGTAAGGTATGAACTACCACTGTTTTCTTGGGCAAGCCACGGGGCACATCGTGTGCAGTGACTACTGTTTTGAATTATATATATTTAAACACTGAGAAATGCTATCAGGTTTGCTATCAGTGTTCAAGAATTCCTTAAAATAATTATGGGAATATGCGAAGAATTTACAAACAGTAGGAAGAAAGAAGGTGAATTCAGTCAGCTAAAAAAATGTGAGGCTCAATATGTGCTGTAGAATGAGGTAAACATTGAATAAAGTCTTCTTCTGTCCACAAATAAATTCATTGCTTTTTAAAATGTGTCATGCCTTTTGGTTGGGACAAAATTTGACAGGTTTGTACAAAGGGAAAAAATGGAAATGAAACAAATGTCAGGAAGCATTGGAATGGTAGGTATTTAGTTCATCTTTATTGCAGAATCCTACAGGCAGTGTCACAGAAGAGATCATTCTCTAAAGGTGAGTAATTGTCTGTCTTTGACTGTAAGTAGGCACATAAATATTTTGACTCAAGCAGACCTTGTTAACCTATGGCCCAGACACTGAACAATGGAAGCTTGCTTTTGTTTTCACCACAAATTATGTTTCATAGAAGTTGGAAATTTTTTTTTTAAATTGTTGCAACTGAGGTCATAAAATTCTTAGCTGAATTACTGTATGTTCATTTTACTTAAATGTGTATTTTACACAGTATTATTTTACTTTGTAAAACATTTATTTCTGTAGTGGTTATTGCTGTGTCTGGTAAGTATTAGGTGAGGAGAGCAGTAAGCACAGTGAGAGTGTACAGACCTCTTATTAGCAAGGGCCTGACTGGGTTATCAAATTACCACACTTTTACAAATTGTGCCGATTTTCATGCTTTTTTGTTTTTAAACAAAAGGTTGACCATGACTAGATGGTTCTCGTGCACAGCTGACCCTGAATTGCACTGTCAAGTAGTGGGGAGCAGGCTGCTTTCCTTCGATGGCTCTTAGATGTCTAGTGAAAATGACTGTATTGAGAGTGTTTCCTCTGCTCGAACAAAAACTTCAGTGGGTATGGTTTGTGCTTTTAGTTGTGTGGTTTGTGAGGGGCTTTTTGCTTGTTTTTAAGCTGATTCAACACTGCTCACAATTTAATATTGTGGTTCTTGCATTTCATGCCACTGTAATCATCACCTACTGGGCACTAATCTCTTAAATTTTAGTGCCAAAGCTCTTTCCTTGAAGAGTGGGAGGATGAAGAGTACTGTGTGCTTTAGAATTAAATATATTTCAGCAATGCCGGTTTCCTTCCATTTAAACATTATAGAGAAAGAAGGTGCAACCCTGAATTATTTTTCCCTATTTTTCCCAGTTTAGGGAAAAATGGTTTTATTCTTTGTCATGTTAGGCACATAGGGTTAAATTACTGGTTGTTTCACATTATTTATGTGTTTACTGCCAGATTTCTTCAGATGTATGTTACTAGCACCTCTGACAGGCTAGTATTTGTTAAAATGGGTGACATGAGTCTTTAATGTCTTTCTTGCATATTTATCTAATTATTGGTCAAGCAGCATGGCTTAGGGGACAGTTTAAAAATCCATTTTGTCACACACGTAATCATTTGAAAGCACTTTTCTTCATTTCTTGAGAAAACTCACTGTCAGTTCTGTCGAAGCAGTTTGTCTGTCACAGAGGAGCTGGGCAGAAAGGACTTTCACCTAGACCCGTGTAAAATCTTGCTGTTATTTTTTTCCAGCTTGTGAAGTGTAGCAAGCTGTGTGCTGTGATTATGATTTGAAACGAGGTGTTCCCTTTCCCCTCTGTGACAGCACATTTGCTGCCTGGTGTGCCCTCAGTGAGCAGTCACAGGTTTGGAATGGCTGTCCTTCCACCCACGGTCCCAGAGCACTGCTCAGGCAGCACAGCTTGTCTCGCTCGGTGTGCAGTGACACATAGAGGGAAGCGAGAAAAAAGGTCATGGAAGGAACAAGGGATTTAAGGATGGTAGATGAAACACCAAAAAAAAGAGGTTGCAGCTATTGGAGAAATTGTTAGTTGTGCACAGCCTGTATCCTGTTTAAATCATGTTTGCTCGTTGTGCCAAAGAGAAGGAAATCTGGCAGCAGTGTTGAGAAGAAATTGGCAAATCCGTTTCTAAACAAACCAACAAAACTGCATCCAGAAATTTAGTCTTGAGATCTCAACTGTTCTAGATCTCCTAGAAATAACAACACAAGTGAGAAAGAATCCTCCTTACTGTGAATTCAGGTGTTTCTACTAGTGATAGTCACTGCTGATGTTGGTTGAGGTACTGTGAAAGAAAGACTCTTCTGTCTTCTGAAAAATACGTTGGAAGTGGTTATTTTTCTTCAAAATGTTTTTCCAGTGAAGGAGGTGGGAAACAGTTTGGAGAGGCATACAAACAGCAGGGGAGAGAACCTCTTTATCAGTAACGTTTACAGGTTGTTCTCTTTTCCTTTTCCACTTCATTTTCCCTTGTTTCTACACTATTTGAGGTAAAATTCATATCTGCGGTTTTTTTATATGAAATTACTGGTTTCTAATCATAATCTAAGTTGAGACTTCTATCTTGAAACTTTAAAAGAGAAGCATAATGTTGAGCTTCTTCTTATACTACGGGGGTTTATTGTAGAATAAACTGAAACCTAAATGACAGGTGGTTCCTGAGCTACTCAGAGGTTGAGAGCTTTGAAAGAAATTGAGTTGGTGCTGCAAAATGCATGAAGTTCAGTGTTGGTATTGGTTTTGGTCAAAGATAAGCACAGCTTTCTCCAAGTTCCTGAGTGGAGCTGGGACAGTGCGTGCAGCTGTTGGGTGTTACCAGCACGTTTTCCTTCTCAGCCCTGTGGAGCTTTTACTGTTGCTAAAGCTTAGAAGACTGAGCCAAATCTGTCAGTCAAGAGCCTTTTTCCTGCTCCCTAGGATAAGGAAATTTTGTTCTAGTATTTTAAACATTAAAAGCAGTATTATCCTTAAGTTATAAATTAATACATTGTATCTGTGGCTGGAGGAAATCCAGCCTCAGTCTGGCAGCTAGGTAGTGTTATGTTGTGGCAGGTTTCCAGTCCATCCTGCGCTTTCATGGCTAATTAGTGGCATCCCTGCTGCAGCCAGTGGCCCAGGTGTCTAATCCAGTTCACTTGCAGTTGTTGATTGTTTTTTGTCTGGCGCTACACTGTCACCTGACTGTCATAGCTTGGGAATTGCTACCTAGAGTAATTGCTTAGAATGCTGCCCCGTGTCTTTTTTCCTGAAGTCCTGGTGGTTTCCCTGCGCTGGGCTGTGAGGTTACTAATGATGTTCCCATTGACTGCTCACAAAAAAAAGCACAATCACAACGTGTCAGTACTGACAGGAGTGCATGGAGCAGAGCACAACATGGAAACGTACTTGGCTGGTGTTTGCTTCTGTGATGGATATTGGAGCAAAAGGAAGTCTGCAAGGGAAGGACTGGCAGGCTGTCCTGCCACAGGATGTGTGGGCCAGCTGCTCTGCCCAGTGCTGACCTTGCTGCAGGATTAAATGTCACATCATCTTCTCTTTCCCAGCTGAGACTCACACAGTGTTTTTGTATCTCCATAATGCTCACTGCCTCAAACGCTGCCCTTGCTGAAGTACATTCCCTCTGATTTGCTCCTCCTTTGTTTCAAACATCTGGTATTTTTTTATGACCACTACACACAAAATGAGCTCATAACATCTGTTCCTGCAGGAGCTGCTGTAGGGGAATAGAGTGCCAGAGACAGACAGTTCTGCAGGTGTCACCCTGTGGAACCAGAGGAAAAGTTGGTCATCAGCTCCTGATAAACTGTGCAGCACTTGTTGATCTGTGGATCAGAGACCATCCTGCCTTTGGTATCACTTTCATAATTTCTGGAATTCTTTGGTGTGTTTTGGGGGTTTTTCTGGTGGGTTTTTTTTTTTTGTTTTTTTTTTTTTTGTTTTTTTTTGACCTGAACTGAAAGCAGTTGGATAGTGTCTTCAATGCTGAAGGGATTCAGGACTGTTAGGTTAAATTTTTTTTTTTCCTCCTTTAGAAAAGTGGCTGAAAGAAAGGGATGAGAATGTGAGCTGGACTGTCTCATTAAAAATGCTGCGATGTCAAGCACCATTTGTTGTTTGACTTAAAGTAGGGAAAGCTTGTGTCAGCAGACGCAAAGCTGTGGGTGAAGCAGTAGTGTCCTGGTGACTGGTAATTTAGCTTTTGTTTCAGAGCCTCTGAGTATTGAGAGCTGTTTGCATTGATTGGAGCTTAGAGGTGGACTCCCCCCATGGCCCTCCTCTTTAGGAGTATGTGCCTTCAGCGTACTGGAAGTTTGTCCCCCTGTGGTATTTCTTGTGTTTTAGGTATACACTGAAAAGGAAATGTTCCTGCTTCTAATAGAAGAAAGGAGATTGTATGATGGTTATAGTAGTAAAGAATGAAGAGGGATAGGAAGAACACAGTAGCCTGGTACCTTCAGAAGCATTAGAGTGAGCTCTATGTTGGTTTTGAGTCTTGCTCCTGCATCCTGATTCTCACAAATCTAACCTGTTATCATAAATGGTGAGGTTATCTAATTTTGATGATACAAACAATGTTAAGAGTCTGTTGTCCTTGGAAGTGTTGGGGTTTACGTGATACGTTTCTTGTAAGAAATTAAAACTTCCAAATTTTAGGTGCTTAAGAGCTGTGTCTAACAGCATAGAAGAGTATGAGTTAGAGGCTAACAAATGTACTTTTCAGTGCACCTTGATTATGAGAACAGCTGTTTTGAGCACTGATGTGCTGACCAACTGTGAAAATTCTGTGTTCAGTAGCTCTTGACACTTCTCATTTCTCCCCGTGTGGAACACTGATGGAGGTAGCTGAAAATAGAGCTGTGGTTTAAAGTACAGATGGACAGGGATTTGAGAACTTTTGGTGAGGGGATTGTAATGCTGCCTGCAGTTAGGCAGATCTGTGTGGTGTTAAATGTGGTGACTTTTGTTTGTGGCTCTGTACTTTACATGAAAACAAGGGTTTGTCAGCAAATCCATGTGACCAAGACACATTAAACCAAATTGTTTGAACAACGCTCCAGTTCCTTATTGAACTTAGTTATAATGGTCCATCTTCATATATAACCGGTTTTATTTAGAAATGTGACACTTAGTACAAAATTAATTAATATGAACAGCAATTCTCTCTCTGATTGAAGTTAACTTCTAATGAAATTTTAGTAAAAAGTTAACATCAAGCACAACATCGAAATGAAAGTATTTATTTTTCATGTTAAAGATTATTAATAAGCTGTTACTGTAATATTTCTGGATAGAATGAAAAAGGCAATGTTTTGCTTCTTTGGCTTGTTGTCAGAGGAAGATGACCAGGTTCTCATGGTACTGGACAGTTACAGCTTGAGGCTGTCTGTTTAACATCAGAATTTTTCAACTTGAAATTTACTGAGACAGTCACGCTGTCTGAAAGATAATATATTGGTTAAGAGATTAATTATATAGAGTACACAGATATTTTTCCGAGCTCCCTCCAGTGGTTTTTGCCTTCTCCATGAACGAGCATTGCATTTTGGGTCTGGGCCAAGTGAGCCACATCAGCTCTCCATAAATTCAAATTAATTGATCACACAGCAGTTGCAGTGGTGTCAAGGAGAAGACGCACCAAGTGAAATAGCATCTTTTTCAGTGGTTGTATTATGTCACTGTAGGAGCAGGCCAAAATGATGTTATTTGAGCTCTTTCTGGCACAGCAAGTTTCTGGTTGTGTGGGGCACTGTGAGGTCTGAAAGGCTGTGCCTTTGAATCACTCCTGAGTTGAGCAGAGGGAGGGACTGTATTTGTATGGAAGGTATTCTTTCCTTGTGCTGGCTGCCTTTCAGCTGGATAAATTCCCCAGGGAAGCGAGAGGTCACTGATTCATGTCCTGGTTAGGCATATGAAGAGAGTGGTAGTTGTCCTGTGTGCGTCCCTGCGAGCATGGAACAGTTTAGCCCAGAGCGTTTTCAGTCTCTTCAGTGATATCAGAGACCCTTGCAGTGCTTCTTTTTGTCCAAGTCTCTTGCAGCTAGATAACTGATTGCATTTTTCACCTGTATTTTACAAAATCATCTTTAGATTTTTATTTTAATCTCCTCAGCATTTTATCCATGAGATGCTGTATATTCATTAGTTCTGTTAGGCATGAGGTGAAGACTGTTTTCTGAGCCTATTGTGATTTAATTTCAGTAAATATTTTTTTGTCCCCCCTTGCCCTCAGCATAAAGCACTTGATATCATGTCTCCTTTGAATATTTTCAGGGACTGCCAGATGGCCTGATAACCTTGCTCTGTCCTCTGTCAGTACTTCCTGAGCCAAAATCCCCATCAGGTACTTCTCAGAATTCTGGCAGTCCATGTTCCAGGCTCTTTGCTTTTCCGTACGATACAACCCAGAAACATATGACAAGGTCCTGATGCAGCTGATGTGTATCAAAGTCCCTCTAGGCTCTAAAGCTCACTTTAGATAGTATGGTAATCTGGATCTAAAGGATTTGTGCAAGTTCATTTAAAAAAGTCATCATTTGCGTTTCTGTTGTCGTACTCATCAGTAAAATATAGCCCAATGTCTTTAATTTTGGTATTAATTTGAAGATGGGCCTTACTTTCTTGTCGAATCCCAGGTTCATGAGGACAAGGACGTTGTATGTAATCCACTGGTCATCGTTCCTATGCTTTTTCCTTCACAGCTTGTGGTGATGTTCACCTTAAAACCTGCTATTTACTGTCAGCTCTTTTGGGTTGCTTTTTAAAATATAGGAACTACCTGTACAAACACTTTCGATGTTTACTGATGTTCCCTGTGACTTCACCATGTGTTGATGTATTCCGTACTTGAGTTGCAAAGCAGTAACTGGTGTTGAACTGTGACATGAGCTGTCTTAGGATGTTTTTGCTCCTATAGCGTGCAAGGGAGCTTAATGAATTGTTTCTGCCCAGCTTATTTAGTTATAAAAGGATGCCAGAGTTCTTAACTTCCTTGTCACTATGCAGCAGCTCAGGAGATAAAAGCAACTCCATTCTTGAGGGGTAGAGTTTTACAGCAGTAATGGACCTTTGTTCCCTGTGCTGATCCTCCAGTGTCTGCCTGGGTGAAAGCAGTTGTAGGGGCTGCTAGGACAGAGAACAAGGTGTTCTATTCTTCATGTTGTATAATGAAGATACATGCGGCTCTGTGTGAAATAAGATGGAAGAGGAGAAATAAACTATGGAGAAATAGAAATCGCTATATTATTGGGAAAATGTGGGATCATGTGGTGGGTCACAGCTAATATGTGATCATAATGGCCATAGTATGTTTAATATTTTGGCACCTATTGTATTTCCCATTTGGATTAAATTAAATACATACGTCATTCTAACAAATATCTCACAGCAGATTGTGAACTTTGGAAGTGGGGAAGGGAATTAATGGCAATGTATTTCGTATTGGTGTTGTTCTGTCTAGTGATTCAATTATTTCCCCATAAAGAATTTACGGTTTCTACACGAAAGATGTTGGTCAGCTTGTGAACAGACATTGCTGAAGGTGGAGTGAAAAATGACCTTCAAATATAATAAACTCAACAGCTATTATTTATCTCATTGTCTAAGAGACGGGCCTAATAACCCATTCCTGAATAAGAGGGAAAGAGAACTAGGACACAGCTGAATTGTGGTGCGAAAAACACAGCGATCCCAAGCTGATCTCAAATACAAGAGAAATGTGAGATAACTTTTTTTTTTTTGTTTTCACTTGTGTGTGTGATCACACACTTGGATGTGTGATTAAGGGAAGCAGCGGTGAAAGACAGCTGTCTTTAAACAAATAATCTGAATATAGGAAGGCAATAGTGAAAAATCCATCTCTGCTTGATTTTTGAGTATGACGTAAACTTCCATAAAATGATCTAGTTGAATAGCTTAGGAAATGAGCTCACAGAAGGGTCTTGTTTAAATAATTGCAAGTTAAACCAATTATGACATACAAGTACAATTTCAGTGCTAAGGAGTACGCTTCTGAGAAGATACCAGCTAAGTAACAACTATTCCCAGCCTTTTGTATTTTTTTAATCATTTTCAAGAAAAAATAAGTAAATCCTTTTCTAGCAGCTAAATGCAAAGGGATTTGTCATGTAGGTTTTTGGGGTGTTTTTTGGAGGGCTTTAATTTCTCTCTAGTACAGAAAGCTGTATTTGTTTTTTCATGTATATGTAATATGTAAACAGGCTTGTGTGCACTTGCCCAGAATGTTTGGGAGGGGCCACGACTGTTTTTTTATATGCTAAAAATCTTCTACTGAAGTTTGATTAAAAAATTGTGAAGTAATGATACGGGCTTCATGTCTGCCAATCCACATAAAGCAGAGAGCCAAAATAAGTATACTGTGTAAATCAATATTGAAATTAATCCTTAAATACTTAAGTATTTGGCTTGCACAGATTTATGCGTGTAATTCCTAAGCTTTGCATGCCCAGGCATGACACCTATGTTTTAGATGAACTGTGGGTGTAGGGATTGTTGTGTACTGAAGAGCTCTGCATCTGCTCTATTTATAGAGGGGGCAAACCAGGGGGGAATTACCTTGTTTTTATTTTGAAAGCATGTATATGAAGCAAGCATTATGTTTCAGTATTGTTAACAAACTTTCTGTCCTGTACTTGATGTTGTTAATGAAGTATTGCCAATGATATTTGTAGGGTAATAAATGTGGGCAAGTATTGCAGCAGTAGCAGCTGGACAATGGGGCTATTTCCAAGTTTTTCCATAGAGCCTTTTAGTAAGTATTAAAAAAAATTTTCAAACTGAATGTAACCTTGCAAAAAGGTAGCTTAGAAATAGCAGTTTTGTTTATTTCTTGGTTAGGCAGAGATTCTGTAGCATGGTGGGTAAAAACCAGACTCCAGAACTACTTCAGGCTACGTAACTTGGGTTGCAACCTCTGCTGTCACCCTGGGAGAAAAGAAAGTGGTTTCTGTTGACATTAGATCTGCCATCCACTGAGGAACAGAGCCAAGTCCTCCTTGGGGGTCAGTGTCCAGCTCTGAGCTTGGTAGAATTTAGGCTGTAGCCCAAGAGGTGTTGAAGAAGCAAAGATACTACAAGCACCTGGTCAATATTAATTGGTTAGGCTGAGGTAGGGTGGGAAACAATAACCATGTAATAAGAACAGCAGCAGAGGACTGGGTAGGGAAAATCCTCCCATGTCTGTGTGTTTTCCTGTACTTCAATCTCTTTTGGCTTGAATTTCAGACCTATCTTCTTGCCAGATGTTTTACAGTTTAATGCAATTATGAGCAGGCAATAGAAATGGCATCCTTAGCGAAAAGCAAAGCAGCAAACACTTTGGGGTGTTTTGGTGTTAACAGATAGTGGAGGTTTATAAATATAACCATTTACATAAATTTTCATGAGCACAGTAAATCTTCAATTGTGTTTATTTTCCTCTTGGTAATTATGTCAGATAATAAAATGTGCAATCTTAGGGCTAGAATATGTACGGTGATATCAAAGATGTGGCTTAAAGCGTCCCAGTGTGTGGAGCTGCACCGCTGTAGGACAGTTTGTGTGGCTGAGTTCTGGTCTTGTTGTTCATTAGTGGACTGGAAAACGCTGTCCTGTACGTGTTTAAATAGGTATGGCCACTAAGCTTTTCAGTTTACGCTCCTAGTGGCTCTCATCCTCCGCCTTTCTTACATACCACTTCCTGATGCAGCAATGTGTGAGAATACACTTTTCTTAAATTCATATTTTCCATCTGTCAGCTACCACACAAAGTTTTGTTGATCGTTACTTGGCCAGGCTCTGCTGTTTCTTCAAAGCTCCATGCTGTTAAGTTGAGCTAAGACTTTATTTACATCAGTGTAGTAATATTGACTTGGAGTCTTGCTTTTTCTAAATTAGAACTTACCTAATAATCACGTAATCAGCAGTATTCTTCCAGACCTGCTTTGAGGGGATAGCTGAGTTTTCCCACATTCAAGCAGCAAACAGAAGAAGGGGACTGTGTTGATGAATGTCAGGGACTTTTGTCATTCCTTCTGACAACCTGTGAGTTCTGGTGCTTAGAGCATTTTTGTGACTAATGCTTGAAATGGGACTGTTACTATTTGGGGAGTTTGTTGCATATCAGAGCAAAGCAATACTCTTGCTACTTGTAAATTATTCCTCTGTTGGGAGGAGTGAGGAAAAAGGCGGGATTCAGCTGTGCTGAATTGTGCGGTGTGATTGATAGGCTTCTAAATTGATAGAAGGTGGTGTGTTTTCTGAGTGCCAACAGTTGGATTTCGGAGGAAGAGAAGTGTTTGTTTTTGCGAGACCATGATGGGGAGTACTGAAAAATCTTAAAACTTGCTAAGGAAATTTTATGAAAGTTGATTATGAATGACAAGCTTAGTAGGAGCTGTCATCATCAACTATCAGTTGCTATGTTCTGCTGTTCTTTGCCTCTGTAGCTTACAGCTCACTTGTTGATGGCCTGTGTTGTATCAATGCCCTGTATTTGATTATAAGAGTATATACTCCTGATGTTTTTTACTGTTGGAGCTTTCTCATTCAGCTGTCTCGGTGCACTACGAGAGGGAATAAGGACTGGACTGCATTTGGAGGTTACACCCTCGAAGTTTGGAGGTTACACCCTGGAAGTTTGGAGGGTGGCAGGGTGGGGCAGACTCCACACTGTTCTGAGATTAAGTTGTTTTCAAGGCATTAGGGAAATAACTCAGTGGTTTGACTTGGCAAACATATTGGGATGAGAGCTGTATTTACATCCAGGAACATAGACTTGCATTTAAGTTATGCAAGTGGGAATGCAGTGTAATGATTCATTTTCCTGTCAGTGCTGTGTTTTGTCTTTTAAAAGGTAATTATAATTATTCTGAGTTTTAAAAAAAAAAGTTTGCAACATATCAGAAATTTAACTGCCTGTGACATGTTTTTCACTTGGCTCTGAATTTCATCATTGTAGCCGAATGGTCTTACCAGTAGGCCCAAGGAAAGGAGGAGAGGCTGAGCTAGCAGTTTTTAATAGTAGTTGAAGTTACATTTTTCTTATTCTTGAATTTACTTCTTTGATTAAAGAATCTTTTATTTAGGTGGTATGTATTTACAAAATTCCTTACTGTGATTTTATCATTGCTTTCTACATAAGTGAGGTTTGAGCTAATGACAGTCCGTTGTGCATTTTTAAAGTATCCTTACACGTAGTTTGTAGGCATACTCTGTTCCTGTGGTGCTTTTGGCCTGCCTGCCCGTGTGTGAACCAAAGTTTCAGGATGTGGTTTGAGGTCACTTCTAGCTTGTTTAGTTTGGGTCATTGAGCTAGGAGGTAAGAACAGCAGGTGAGGGAAGCTGACTTAGTATTAAAGACATAAGTTTGAAATTTGTGAAATTCGGTTTGTGCTGCAGAGTGCCATAATTTTCTGATGTAATTGTAGCAAGTCAGCTGGTATATTTTTGCTCAGTCTTCCGAAGAGGAAGATAATGATGTCCTATTTCTTTTATGACCCAGTGGAAGAAATGGGGTCACATGAACCCTTGGGAAAATGTGGTATCAGTAAACAAAGCTGAATTTTTTTATGCCGAATGCTGTAGGAAATAATCACAACATACAGCTTGAGTGATCTTCAAGCATCTCTTCTGACCTACTGAATCATTCTTGGAGAGAGTAATAGGGGTTTTTTAAAGTAATGAAAATGTCTTTAAGCAACAGGGAACTAAAATTTAGGAAACACCTGTATTTGTAATGGATCGCTAGAGGTATCTTACGCAGCCTGAAAGAGACGGTGTTGCAGAGCAGGTAGGTCTCAATCATCTCTTCACTGACAACTGCTACAGTGTTCCCAGAGTTCAGCTCAGGTGTCAGTTCTTTGAGGGGATAGACTGGGTGATGTTGCACTGGGTGATTTCTGCAGCAATATAAGAACCAAGAGGGTTGACAGCTTCTGCCACGTCCGTGACACATATTGATTAATGGCCTTGGTAGAAAGAAATTTGTGAGGGAAGTGGCATAGGGACATTAAAGTCATTCCTCTTGTCAGCAGTAAATACTTCATGGTCTTCTGTGGCCTTGCCAGTGTTTTGTCGTCTCTGGTTCTTGTAATCAACCCTGTTGTCTTTCATTTCGGTGGTAGAGGCGCATAGGAAGGGCATTCATTGTGGCAGGGAACGTGTGAGAACTAAAACAGAAAACAAAGCTAGATTGTGCAACTCAAATTCAGCAGGCTCAAATTTTAACAGCAATTACTATTTATCTTCTGGATGAAATAAGGTGTCTGTGGCTGTTTGTTTGTCTTGCTCAATTTAAAAAGTGGGGAGTAGTTTGGGGAGGATTTTCTGTTGAGGGTGTTCTTTTTGTTTCAGGGTTTGGTGTCAGGGTTTTTTTGAGAGAGAAAGTCTTAAAGGATTTTTTGCCAGAATGGGGTTATATTATTGATACCTTCTGTGAAGCTTTGGTTTGGTTTTACATCATTGTTTTTATATGACAGACACATAACTTTGTATCATATTCATGTGTATTTGCAAATCTTAATAGGTGCAGTTTCTGTAATGATGTTAATTGTCTTGGAGCAAACAAGATATATAAATAGAATTTGTTTTGCTTTTTCTGTTTATCAGATATTAGTTAATTAATTTGCTATTTATTAGAAGAGGAATACTAGGAAGAGGATGCTGTTTCCATGTCCCAGACTGCAGAGTTTATGGAAACTAATTTGAATTGATGGCGTTTCAGTAAATGCCACCAGGGGACTAAAATGAACAGCCCAGCAATTACAGCAGAGTATATTCTACTTATTACAGTAAAAGGACTTCAGAGTTCTTTTCAGCTAGTGAGTGCAGTCATGAATGAGATCACTTTCTGTTGTTCTCTTAAAATCATTCTTTGTAGCCACAATGGGTAGTGGGTATGGAGTGGGTTTGGGGTGATGTGAGTTGTGGGACAGTAAATTACCTCAGAGGCTAACTTGTAGACAGAGGACAAACTGTGGCTCGAAGAGTAGTTCTCCTAAATATATACTGTATATGCATTTCTGTATTTGGTATGAATATTTCTTCTGAAATTTGGTTCTGCATTTTCTTACTGTCCAAGTCTGCCCAAACTCTGTTCGGTATCCCTGTAGGGAAAGTGTCCCTTTAGAAGCTTGAAGTACACTCCTGATCCACAAACAGATTGTGTAAGGGTTGGTGTGAGCAGTGGATGTAGGTGAGCACAGCTCCCTTCCTCTCCTTCACAGTCCCTTTACTCAAATATTTGTCAGTTTACTTGTTGGTGAGGTTTCATCATAGTGATAAGCTGCTAGCCGAGCATCTCATTATTTTCCATGAATGCGGTAAATAGCTTTGTCTGTGACTGTGGAGCAAAGATAAACAAGTTTTTACTGCTCTTGGTTCCCGTTGATGCTTGATACAACCAAGAGAATTTGTTGCCTGGTAATTGTGTAGAAGAGTTTGTAGTGGGTTAGTTATCACAGTATATATTGCATCTCTGCAGATTTGATGAAGGCAGTGTCTATGCCAGCATTCTTCACAGCTGTGGGGGTTCTGTAACTGTGATCATACAGAAGGCAGCACAGAGCTAGTAGGTGAAAGGCCATGTTGTCTTTTCTTAAACAGTTGCTCCTCCAAGTATGGGATTTAGATTCTATTAATTGGTTAAGCTGTCCTTTTCCAAAAACCATTGGATGAGGCAGAGACAATTTAAGTATGGTTTACACTTGCATATCGTATTCCTATCTGAGATGAATCTTCAGAGACACAGAGAAATGCTCTCTCCTGTCTTTGAGGATGCTGTCTTAGAGACTAATATTGCTTATTCCTGTCCAGCCATACTGAAAATGTAAGGAGGGAATTAATTTCATTAAAGCAACCCCTTAAACAGCAGAATGTTATTTGTAGTACACTGGTTAGTTGTGTGGTACAATGCTAATCAGGGTAACTATATGCAAGCAAAAAATAGATTGCTGTATGTCAAACATGAGTATTCTTAAAGTCTTAGTGTTCTTTGTTCTTATTAAAGTGTCTGCACCTTTGCCAGTGCATTTCCAGACTCTGGTAAGCATGAGGACAAGTTTTTATCACTTAAAAAGTCACCAGGCAACCACAAAGGTGTAAGATCTGGATATCAGAGTGAAGCGTAGCTGCAGCTGCTCTCGCAACTACTGGCAGTTCAGTGAGCTGATGCAAGAAGCTGGTTATTTCTGTCTGTGGTCCAGCTGGTCAACTACACACAAGAAGCAAATGAACTTTTCAGTAGGTTTTGGGTCTTACAGGTTAGTCAGATGGCACTTACTGTAAGTGTGTAGCAGGCTTTGTCATCTCTGTTCTGGGGATCCTTTGTGTATGAGATTGCTCATGCGTTGTGATGTGTTTCCAGGTGTATGGCCTTAGTCTCTTTCTAGGCTGTCCCTCATCCCTATTTTAACGCTTGCTGTGAAACTGCCTCTCTGCCCTTTCTCTGAGGTTTAGCTCTTGCATCTACCCAGTGACCAATTTCTTTTTATTAGTTTAGTCTCTAAGAGTACTTAATCCTGAAGTAATTCGTGGTTCAATTGATACTGTAATAGGAATATCAGAAAATAAAAATAATGTAATTTGGAATGTTTGTGCTTACAACTAAATTTTAAGAAGATAAAACTCGTGTGTTACCCCTAGAGTTTTATCTGGATGGCTTGGAGAGTGCTCTATTAAAAGGAAATCCTTTGTGCTTTGGTGGGTTTAGTGATGTTTGTAGAAATGAAGTTCAATTTAATCACGTGTTTTCTGCATAAATGGAGAAGCCAAGCTATGATGAAAACACCCACCTGCAAATGCTATCAGTGACCATTACCTGTGAATTGTCTTAGATAGCTGATGTTGTAATGTGCTGTAAGCCACCTATTGAATTGTTTTTATTTATGCAGCATAATAAACTGTTGCTGGCTTAGAGGGTATTTGTTGGTTTTGAATTTTAGTATATCTGTGGAAAATTGATTATCTGTACAAGAAAGAAATATTTGTTTACCCAAATCTGACTATTATTAGCAATAAGTTTATTCTCAGCAAATGCAGGTTCACCCAACTTGGCTTTTTTCAGTTAGTTTTTGACAAATGGCACTTGTGCATTAATTTCTTCAAGCTGTAGCAAAAATAAAACTGCAGGGACTTGTGTTAAGAATCTCAGCCATCTGCTGTGCTAATGACCATGAGGTTCAGAGCTCTGATAGAGCTGTCAGCCATTGGGAACAGGGCCCTTATCTTGATGTTGTTCTATGCCTTAACGAGTCTCTCATTTCAGATGAGATAGCAGAGAGCACTGCATGCAGAGTTCCTAACGATCAGAGCAAGTTTTGTCTGCAAGCCCTGAACCTAACTTCAGCTGTCTCTGCAGGCACGTTTTTTGATGGAGGTGGGAAGTGGGGAGAGAGGCCTTGTAGGTGGAAAGCAGGCTTAGCTGGGTTACTCTGGCCAGCCAGAATTCGTATCTGTTCCTTGAGCCTCATGAGTAACAATTATGTTTGCACGATGTCTGAGTTTTGGAACTGTATTATTCCAGAGCATAATATGGGTCAGAATTAAATCCACCTCAAAATGACTCCTTCGTGGCTCGTTGCATTCCACTGTGCAGATGACTTGGTGTAGTAGGTGCTGGTATGCTATAGAAAGGGAGAAGGACTGGGGAGTGCTCACTGCATAATCTTTCATATTCTTCACCAGAGAAGACAGCAAAATGTAGACCTTATCACTAAGCTGCAAAGTGTCTTGTCTTGTTGCATTTTTGGGGCTGTGCAATACCAGATTCTAAGACTTAAAAGTAACTAACTACAGCAGAGAAGATGTTAGCTGCAGGTCATTCACTTGTCATTGTTAGGATAATTTGTTTGCTTAATTTTTTTGACATGTGGGCAGTTGAGCAGAGGAATTAGTTTTGGCAGAGATGATTGATAGGAGTATTTTGCTGAGTTTCAACCCTGCGCTGCTATCACTGCCCTTAAGTGGTGAATGGTTTTGTCTTTTGTCTTTGTGCTTCTGAATAACCGTACTGTGTCATATTAAGTTATTTTGGAACAGTAGGGCTGTTGTAAAATACAAATTTGTTTCTGAAACAATATAGTTAAATATACAGAGATATCATGTTTGGACAGCTAAACAGAAAATACTTTCTGAATTTCAATGGTATCAAGTCACTAAAATTGTCTGTTTCTTCAGGTAAACACATAGTAGTTCTAATTTCTGGTTTTGTCTTTGAAAGAAAGTCTAAATGACAAACTGTTGAAATATTGACAAGTGTTGTTTGAGAAACTGAAGCGGCATTTTACAGGCAACTGGGTGGTACTTCGGAGCATGTCAGATGACATCAATTCTTGGTGTCACATACTCCTAAGCACAGGCTTGTTGTTAACTGGGTACTTTATGTCATTGGGTAGTTAACACCAGAGCTGGCTGTCTGCTTTTGAATTCAGGGCAGAAGAGCCTTATACTCAATCTTATGTGAGCTTTAGTTGTTTGATTGATGGAAATTTGAAGATTTTTTTTTGGGTGGAACAACTGTATAGTGTGTATAACAGTGGTGTGGAGCGGTTTAGGTTTTCATGGGGTATCTGGCCCCATATATCTAGGTATATAAAATGTGTAAAGCCTTCAGTTGCTTGCATTCTCTGTGGTGGTTGTCTCTTACTAAGTATAAGAGAAAGAAAGAAGCATATTTTTTGTTTCTCTTGGCCGCTGTCTAACTGATAGTCCATGGTTTAGGTCTTCATAGTAATTATAATCCTGTTAGTAGGCAAGGGATGATAAAGTAATTCTATGCAGCGTTAGGGTTTGTACTTAAAATCACAAGATAATGCAAAATATTTAGAAAGAAGCTAATGAGCACGAGAGAACCTTGGAACTAGTTTTATTCCCTGCCAAGGTCTTTTTGCTCAGAGCATTAATGCATTAATTTTTTAACAGAGTGACATCAAAGTCTGCTGATGAAAGGAGTTTAGGGGAAAGCTGTAGAGAATGACTTGAATTCATGCTGGTGTGGGTCTTGCTCAAGTGTTGGCAAAAAGCGAAGCACATGTAGCCACTTGGCATCCTAGCACCAGCACCAAGGTAAGGTCAGCTGGTCTTCAGGAGGCACCAGGCAGCGATGTGTCTGTGCCAGAAGCAGGTGGGGAGGTGACCCGAAGGGAATCTCACAACAGCAGAGGGCATTTTTGCAGCCAGCTGCCTCAGCTTACAGCTCCTGTTTAAAAGCAAATAAAAGATTCTTGAAAGAATTGCTGTGCATATATAGAGACTGCACAGAGTGTATATTATATGTACTATACTTATGCATACTATGACTGCACTACTATTAGCTTCTAGTATATTGTATAGATGCACACATATTAAATATTGCATATAAAAAGAAGAGCTGGGCAGTAGTGATCTAGCAAAGCTAGTATTCGTATTTTTTTTAATCAAGACTGCTCAGTGCATAAATCCAACGTGAGCATCAGCAAAAAAGTTTTTTGAGCAAATTTGTTGAAGAAGTTTGTCCCCATGCCACATGCCACTCTGGAATTATAACCTTAACAAATGTAGCTTCCCTACCCACCTGTAAGAAAGAAACTTGCAGTAAGTCATTAAGCAAGCATCTGGCACCAAAGAGACTGAAATTCTCACACAAGCTGCTGGTGCCACATTGCAGTGCCTGTTCCTGACAGAGCAGCACGGTGTGCAGTGTGTATTAGAGGCCCACCTGTGCCCTGCAGTTGAGGAATGCATGGCTGACACTGCTTCAGACTACATGGTTTGAAATCCTCTTGCCCGAAGGAGAGAAGTCTGTGCAGTTTAAAGTCAACGAAGTTACCTGCTTGCTGGTCTCTTTTATGTTGCTTTTTAGGATCTTAAGTTTCTGGATACAGTTACAAGCATGGGGGTTTTGTGGATCTGTGCTGACATGTGCTAGTATTGCTGATTTTTTACTTATTTGGAACATACTTGTTGCTGTATTTTGCTTTAATTGATAGAGGTAGAGAATCGCAGTTTTTATTGATAACTTACAGCCTGGAGTTTTTGGATTATTATGTGTTTCTCTTTCTCCTCAAGACCGCATGTTATGTCCTGATTGCTGCTTGGGGCTGTTGAAAGCTGACGCAAGGCTTGAACAGCCTGTTCAATGTGAACTTCTACATTGCTAGCAGAATACTGAAAGAACATGTTTTTCCCAGATCGTAGCTTGTACATTCTTTTGACAGTGGACGAGGGCTTGATGTTGGCTTCCACTTGCAGATCCCAGCTGTACCTGTCCTCTTGATGTCTAATAGGGCATGACTTAAGCTCAGAAAGTTGAGGAAGCTGAACAGTGACCAAACTGAGAATTGATGACATTAACTAAGAGGCTTAATTGTTTCTGCTTATGACAAGATCATGGAATGTAATTTTTATGCATGTTACAGTTTTTAAATTGAGAACTTATAAACTAGTTATTGTTTTGGCCTGATTTTTGACATGAGAATCCTTGGATGGGACTGTGCATCGTTGTAATTGTCCTTTACCAGCTCTAGAGCCGAACAGACATTATAGCAAACCCAGCTGTTTCACCTTTGTCTTGATCTTTTATTTCTTGGTACATGAGCTTTGTTTAAGAAAAGTTGACTGCTCCTTAAAGGCAAAAATCCTGCTGATTTTTTGAAGTCATTTGAGGGCAAGGAGCAACTAAATCCAGTCTCCAATGGCACCAGGGTTCGACTGATGTGGGTTGTTACAATGCATGTCCTTTCTACAGAGGCTCAAGCCCTTAATTTGGCACATGATTGGTAACCTTAACAGAGAAGACCATAGAGCAGTCCTCAGTAATAGTTCTTAGGAGAGATGACTGGTTTAAAGGAGGCACTCATATTTTACAGATGAGTTTTACTTGCCAGAGTGAAATAATGTTTAGCCATTTAGGAATAGGTATGTATTTCCAGCCTGACCTTTGTTTTAGTAACTGTAATATATGAGAAGGAAAAAAATCAAGGTCGTCCTCGAAATTCCTGGTGTTCCTTCATTGTGAGTAACCCTGATCATTTTTTAGGCAGAATCAGCTGTTACTTAGGTGGCAATAGTGGTGCTTAGCATATTGGAAACACCCTATGCTGCAGGTGCAGTCTTTAAATGTAATCTGTAGAGTAGAATGGGTAGTGCTGCATCTGTTTCACTAACAAGCAAGCAAAGACCAATTTCAAACAAGTTTTGACAATGCTCGATGTGAATCCTGCAGAGGCAACATCAGATACTTTATTTCACAGGAAAAACAGTTTTTCATGTCACTCACCCAGGGAATACACAGGTCACATTGCCAGGCAATAAGAAAAGAAACAAAACCTGTCATGAGAATCTCTGTAAAGAGCTTCTAATTGTATCAATAATGCTTTTAAAAACATGAGTTACTTATTGATTTTTGAAAGCCTATGAATGTACAGCTAGCTTTGATTTCTCGAACACTTTGTTATTGACTCTCAGCTGTGGAAGACTGGAGCAGTTTTGAAGGGTGATGCATATAGAGGAATGCACTGATTCCCAGAAATAGAGCAATGAGAGTGAAGTGGAAACAGTGATGGTTTGTGATTCCCAATGCTTTGAAATGACTGTTTTTCAGAAGTTTGAGTACCGGGGTTGTGGGGGGGGAAAAACGAAATTCTCTACTAAGATTGTCCAGAGGTTGATTTATTGATCAACATGCTTTACAAGTACTGTGGCCAAGTCTGCCAGCATTGCTCTGTACTATGCAGGGATTGACCTGCAATGAAAAAGGTGGGAGAAACAGAAACGTTTCATTTGCCCCAAGTCAGTTAGTTAATGGCAGAGCAGGAATGGGATTAGTATCTAATTTCAAGTATCTCCATCTTGATAGTGTAGCTACAAAGGAATTTCGGTGATGTGATGCCTCTGATTTTTACAATTTTTACCTCATGAGAAGCTGATGCACCTATTTCTGAATAGATTTTAGGAAAACCAGTTGTGGCACAAGTCCTTCCATTTGGGCAGAGGAGTGACATCATTTAGGCTTTAAGTGGCAGTTAAAGGGCATGAACAGATCTCCTGGAAGCAACTGCAGTAGAGTGCTGCCACCTAATTGCTGAGCACTTAGGATACTTATTAACAGATACTCTCTGTCCTTTGAATTGTAAGATAAGTTAGGGTATTTCTTGGAAATACAAGGATAATAAATATTCACATAATTTCTGTGGGGATCTCCAGTTATTCTTTTCTTCTGACCATTTTGCCATATGCTACACATTTAGGTTTTCAGGATGGGATGGGGAAGTATTCTTACTCTGTACTTAGAATCTCAGTGTAGAAAAAGTCTATTTTTGTTCTGGCTGTCTTCTGTAATGCTTCTTTGCTGAGACTCATTGCTGAGACCCTTTCCTTGCTGCTGTGTTTACTGTTTAGCCTAACCACAGTAATTTTGCCATTAGGAAGAGCTGTTGTAGATGAAATACTACTGATGCATATATTTTGAGGTGTGTTCACAAATGTTGCCACCAAATTATAGTTTCTTCTAGTAGGAAGAGTGATGTTAGTTCTCAAAGCATCATGCAAGATTTTAGTTGCCATTTGAAAAATTCCAGGTTCTGATGGTGTGCTCTGTGTTGTAAGTCTCATAATGATCCAGTCGTCTTCAGAACTGACAACTTGGTAATTTGAAGACTTGATGCACAGATGTTCTGTTACTGCTGTGGGTACAGATGATTTTCCTACATTTGTTCCTAGTTGCTATAGTTACTGTTAATGCAGAAAATTACACGATTCAATAGGAAATGGGTTTTTTGAAAGCACAGAAAAGGGTTTTCTTCCATTTCTACCATGTGCAATCTTGGCTGTAAACGCTGGTGGAATTTCGTCAATCCTGGTCTACAACTTGAAATTTTTCTTCCAATTCCGCTTGGTACTGTCATACCACCTTTCACACTCTACCCAATTTTGCCTTTGTTTCCATATCATCAGGCTGCTTTTCCTTGTACTTTTTTCCCCAGTTTTGAGGAGATAGGTGGTAATATTTTATTAGACAAGAATGACTCCCAGCTGTGGATTAGTTTACTTGCTTACATACCAACAGGTGCCTCTGCATTCTCTGGGGGGCATACACGTTTCCTTTCCTCTGAAATCTTTGTGTTTTGCATCAATGCTGACCCGCTGTCCAAATTCTGTTAGCAAATTCTTCTTTCCTTCCTTTCAGCTAAAATAATTCCCTCAACCTTGAAGTAATGAGCTTCCTGTTGTCTGCCTTTTCTTCTTATCGTGTATCTGCTTAGACGTGGTCACGTTCTTAAATTGTTTTTTTAAATTTACTATTCCAAATACCATGATCAAATTTTGGCCCTAGATATTGTTGAAACTGGGCCATTTTACAAACTTGTGAAAAATTAACTCCTGCACTTCAGATTTGTATTTATTCTACTAAGTTGAGGGTCATACATTTAAAATACAAGTATTGTAAGAACTTCACTCATGCTTTCTTTGCATTTGGTATCCTGAACTACCTGAAGTTTGGATTTTCAATTTAAAACAAGCCACATTATCCCACAGTTCATCTGCTAGAACAGACGAACTATGATAGTTGCAGTTTCTTTTGTGTTAAGATATCCTGCAGCCTCAAAGTATCAGAACCAAAGATAAAAGTTTGAACCAAGTGTCCTAGAAAGATTCCTTAGGATCTTTCCCTCTCACAGTTTTTCCAGAGAGACTGCTACTGAGTGTCAAGTCAGGTGCTGTGATGGCATGTGGGGGCGTCTCATTCAGTTGTGTTTAATCCACAATTCCTTGCAGAGGAGACTCATTGGGAGAGAAATACTGAGGGTGTCTGTCACATCCTGTGCTATTCCAGTTAAGCAGCTAAGTTTGTAAGGATCACAAAACCACATATGAGAAGGAAGCTAGGTGGAGAGTAATTTAGACTTTCTCAGAGGCTGTTTTGGTTTATAGGAAGGCATCGGGTGTGTCTGTCATTGTGTAACTGCAGCACAGTAAGGAGCTGATGAGCAGGGACTCCTTCAGCAGCTGCCTTCAGACTGTGGTCTGAACAAAGTACATTGCTGTAGTGGCTAGAAACTTAGATAAGAACCAAGTTGGTGGAAGAACATTTATTTAGCCACAGCACCAGGAAACCAGAGTGTTGAACTTAATTTGACTTGCAATAATAAGGGGCTGAGCGATTACAGATTAATATCGTTCATTGCGATACTGGCTGCGAGGTTAAAATTTAATGAACTACTATACACAATTAACATTTATTAGTTTTGCATAACATCCTTTTAGAAATTTTATAGCTTTTGATTAGGAGAATATTGTAGTAAGGGTAAATGCAGTTCAAACAAGGATAGAAATATTATTTTTAAACAAAGCATTTTGTTCCAAAAACTTGCAGTTCATTGCCACTCTTCTTATAATGGAAGTATGATACTTTTCTGTGATAGCTAGTAAATGTTCGTAAGTGTGAAAAATCCTGTGCTTTCATGCAACTTAAAAAAGCTAAACCAGAGAGCATCCTTGGAGACAGGCCCTTTGTTTCTCAGATGTTAACAGTCCTGTGAGGACTTGAAGCATCCTTTCTGACATGACTCAAAAGGATGGAGACAAGTGGAAAAATTGCACTTTCTTACTCTACCTGCAGTGCTTGCTTTCAGTTCAGGGGGGAAGGAAAATAAACAAAAAACACCCCTAACACCTCCCCCACCGTCAGCCAGAGTGAGGGAAACAAGGTAAGTCCTGATTCTGTCTGGTAGAGAGAGACATGGATCTCAGTGATGGAGGTCCCTGAAATGATGCTGGGAGTGCAGGATTTTGGGAGATGATTGGCAGGGAGATGGTCAGATGGCACAGTCTTTGAAATATGGATAAGTTTACTGAAGTCCAGGGTATTACCATTTTGAATGTGCATACTGTGTTGCTCAGGTTATCAGGAGATCAAAATAAACACTGGGTGTTGGGTTTTGGGGTTTTTTTTCCATCTAGTATGATCATTTTATTTCTCCAAATTCTCAAGTGAACTAGAGAAGTGTAATCTGGGAAGCTTTAGTCCTTTGCTAAATGGGAGATCAAAGGGAGGCTTCTGTAAAGATTAGACCTTACTTGGAGGGGAAGAACAAATGTTACAAGGCACTAGATTTTTTTGGTGACATCTTTTATACTGATTCTAAAAATCTGGATTTTGGGTTCATTGAGCCTGATCTGCTGTTGCAAATAGCTTTATTGTGGTCTAGTAGCCGTTTCTAAAATCTAAGTGAAGTTAAAGGTTACGTAAATGTAATGACTGTATAGAATAACAATCCTTTGATAATAAGTGGAGTTGCAGCTGATGCTAACTGGAGTTGTATCTGCATGTAGATTACTGTTTTTCACCAATCTGTCTGTCTTTACTCTGTAAGGTCTTTAAAGAAACTCTTGGATGAGGAGACCACTGGTCCATATCCTATTTCACAATACTGCCCAAACTGATACTCCATTCGATGATGAGCCACTAAGAAAGCACATTTTAAATCATTACTGTCGAAATATTTCAAATCCCCACTTTGGCTTTGAGAGCTTGAAAATGTGAGCTGTTTATGCAAATTCAAACCAGCATAAATATCGGGTTTGAGTTATACCCTGCAACATTTGAACATCCGTAAGCAAAGCCCAAATGGATTATATTCTGCTTAGCAGCCACTCAATCCTTACATTTTAAGTTAAAAACTAATATCAGTATTTTATGAAATGCTGTTTTATGCTAAACTTGTGGAAAAATTTAGGCATTCTCAGGAAAGTGGTTGAATGGTATCTTGCTGGTGTGGGTCAACCAACGATTTGTGCAAATCGGAACTGGTTCTAATGAGCGAGAAAGGTGCCTTTGTATTCTTGAGGATAAATAATTTTTTCATGTTGTCTTTCAATGCCTTGAATGAACAGTAATCTTTACTCTATTGAGTTTGTAGATGCCAGGATAAGACAACACATTTTAATGTATCATGTTTTCTGTCTTGGAGAAACCTTTTCTAATTGTCAAAACAGACTATTAGTATTAATCCGGTCAAATAAAATGTAAATTAATGCAGACAGCTCATCATATGAAGTGATTCATATGCAGAGCACAGTATCTCTGTGCAATTTAGTAAAATACAGAAGTTAATATCAAGAGTTTTAGGAAAAAGGAATTACATCAAGTGTAATTTAAACTAATTGAGATTGATTCAGAAAAGTTTTGAGCAAAGACGTGATTTTTTTACTGTACAGACTTCTCAGCATTATGAAGTTATTTTTTAATTTACCTGGTGTGCAGCTAGGTAGGTTATTTTCAGTACTGTCCAAATTAGATCAGTTGTCTCATGCTTTCAGTAATTTGCTACAATTCCTTCATGCTTTTCTTTGAGTAACTGTCATCCATGCAGATTTTAGTATGCCAGAAAATGCAGTATTACTGCTGATGAAGGCTTTAATTTTTCTGGAGTAAAACATGGTTTTGACCAGGGGCTGTTGGGCTATTCTTTTTTGTGCTATTCCTGTGTCTTCTGCAGAGCTGGTTTTTGGTTTTGTTTTGTTTTAGTTTCAGCAGGCTTAATTCTTTGCTTTATTCCACCAATGCCACTAAACTTGGTTTTCTTAATGGGATGTAAAACACTTCTATCCGTAGCAGTACTTGAGTGCAATGCTATGGATAAGCCAAGCACATAACAGTAAAATTGTTGTCTAGTTAGCTTTATTGTTCATTAATGTTTTTTGGCAATTGATAGATCAACCACCACAAAAATGATTAACAATCCAATGAAGAGTAACAAGATTTCTGTAAATTGCATTACATGTCTGAAAAGCATTCTTAGTCGTTCAGGCTATAAGTAGGTAATATGCTGGTTACTTCAGAGTCATGAAGGTGCTACTATTTCTTCAGAGTTTTAGAAAAAGTCCCATTATTTCCAGTATGTATTTTAATTCAGGAAAAATACGTGTTTGTCACAAACGGTGCTAAAACTGTGCAAGTGAAACATAATTTATATTCAGCCCACCATAGGAGTTAAATGGGAAAGGCATAACAAGTGTAAAAAAGACCTGGAGAAGGGTGTTAAAAGTGATGTGCTGTAAAACTTTTTGTGCTGTTTGTTAAATACTTGAATAATTATGGAAAATTCTAGAGGTTTGGGGTTTTTTTCTTTCAGCATGGAAAAGGGTAGTTACTGTTGATTTTAGTTGCCAGGCAATTCTGGTATTCTTGGAAAAGCTGAGGAAGAGTTAAAAGTTACAATTTTGAAAGCTGTAGACAGTGTACGTAGAACTAGCTACTAGGGAAGCATATACTGAGAAATAACATGTTTGTGTTGGTACTCTCAGATAAATCCTGTGTCTCTTAGGTGGTCACTGGGTCGTTGGTGTATTGTGGATGTGGTTGTTTTTTGGAGTCTTGCATGGTGCAGGTTTTCATTACTTTTTCTACCCCCTTCAATTCCTTATCTTTGCTTGGTTTTTATCCCACTTCAATTAAAAGAAAGCTTTCAAACATGTCAAGGTTTATTTTTCATTTAATCTAATCAGAATTTAAAGGTTTTTGTTGATCTGCGAAACTGTTCAGTCACAGACTACTTGAAACATATGGAATTGAACAACTGTTATTAGGCATGTTCCATGCAAAACAGAATCTAGATAATCTTACACCAAAACACACAAAGATTTCTAGCTTTTTATCCAAGAGAAACCAGGGATAGAATTAAATTTCGACTTCACATCTCTAGTAACATTTAATTTCCTACACTTAAGGCAGTAATCATGAGCTTTGTATTTGGTGAGAAGAACTAGATTCTTCTGGGATACAATTTATCCAAATTATTTTCTTCTCTACCTTTAAAAATGGTGTTTCAGAAATGTGTTTCTCTCTGATGTTAAAGGACATCTGTGTAGTTGAGATTTCCACTTGAGAGAGAAGAGTCCTACTCGGAATGAGCTGCAGCCAGGGCAGCACACAACAGATGGGAATGGGGAGCACATAAAGAAAAGACTGCAGCTACCTCAGCAAGGCTCAGTTCCAGCCCCTTGACAGCTCTATGTACAGGTAGTACTGTTACTTACAGTATTCCTTTTAAACATATTGAACACTGCTCAAGTATAACACAACCTTCTGAGATGGTCAGGAAGAATTCAATCATCTGACAAATTAGATTAGTGTGGTGTAACTTTGAAGTGTACTTAACTTTTCAGACACTGAGGAAAGCAAACAAACAAGACAGATGGAGGCAGATAAAGGGAAGAGGGAATAATACCGTACAAATACTGGAGGTTTGTTGGGAGAGGGCTTTGGAGTGTTGTTCTGGACTGCTACTTTTGAGATGGATTATTAAATTACACTTGTATTCTATGGTTGCTGGCATTTGATTCCCACACCTAAATACCACTGTTTGTTTTCACGTGTTGTACTTGATGGGTCTGATACTTGGTTCACCTTGCAAATTACTGACATTTCAAGCTGCTTGTTTCTTGTAGGAAAGCTGAGTTTGAGATTATGGACTAAATAATAAGGTCATGGATCACAACAGTGATGTAGAATCACAAGGCTGTCATGTTAACAAAACCCAAGTACTGTATTTTAATAAATGGTAATCACAGTGAAACAGGGAAGTGTATGGTGCATTAGGAGAAGATATGGTTTAAAACAGAAGCAGAAGAGTTGAATAAATTAAATACTGGGAGATTCCAAATATACTGTATACCAGTTCTTTAATGGCAGCTGACAACAAAGTGATCGGTGCTACAGCAGAGGGATGGTTGGCATGCTGTGCATTCGGTCAGCAACAAATGAGCTGGAAAAGATCAATTCCAAGAAGCACAGAGCACTGTAGCTCAAACACGGAGAATTTAATTAATATCGGTGGAATTTGGCCTGGCATGGGTTAGTGCTTGTTAGGGTTTTACTTCAGCTACTACTTTGATTTGTGTTTTCCTTAGTTTGCTTGTGATGTAGCAATGAAGCTGTTGTAATTTTAAGAAACAAGAAGTGAGGCATGATAGTTCTATGAAAGTGTAGAAAAAGAACAAAAACAGGAAACAGCAATGAAGATGAATTCATGGTAGCAGTAAAGATGTGAAGGATGAATGAGCTGAGAGCTCAGACAGGTCAGAACTGTTTAGTCCAGGATCCTTCAGGCTTTTATGTAAGAGCACAAGCACTGGTGTGATGTTGTACAGTTGTGTTCTTGTGTTTCATAGTTTGGTAAATGCTAATTTGGCCTTTAGCACAACCAAGAACAGTATTAACCCACGTGACCATTCTTTACTGCCATTTGAAGCAGTCCCAAGATGAACATGCTTTGGAGTGGTGTTTCCTGCAATTTTCAAGACTAATCATGGGGAAAGTGGCCATGCAGGTTGTCGTGGGAGGCTTTGCTCAGACACTGCTGTTGTCTGTGAGCAGCTGAGGCCACAATCTCAGTGCTTCAGTTGTGCCAACCAAAAAGCAGAACAACTAAGACAAAGGGGGCTGGTATGGTTTTATGAACAGCAGTGGCTGGGTGGAATGGGGAATTTTTCTTTCAGTCAGAATTCCAAAATGTGAGAAATAAGGGTCTGAGACAGTAAAAAAAAAAAAGTAGTGAACTACCCTGCTATATCAGTTCTGAAATAAAGCCATTCTTAGGATACCGAGAATTCATTTACGTAGTCTTTTGAACAACTCCTTAATTTTGGTCCTCAACTTTCTTTAATTTAACTTTATTTTTGCTTTTTATTTTCATTGTGAGCTTGGAAATACTGGCTGATGAAGTGGGAAGATGAGCAGACATGAAACTGGGCAGGGTTCCAGTAAATGTCATTGGCATTTTGACACAATCAGTGTGTTTCTCCAGCGTGCTAGGATTCTTTCAAATTGGCATTTGCTTCCTTAAAGCTGTTCTGTCAGAAGAGTTTTGACCAACTCTGATATCTGCAGGATAAAGCAAACTTTCCTGCAAGAGGATTTATTCTGCTCACATGTGCAGCCTGAAAGCCTTGAAAGCAAGCTACTATGGAGAGGACTGAAAATTCATTTCTGCATTTTCATTCTTCAGCAGAGAGGGAGGCATACAGTGTTTTTCTGTGGGGAAAGCTGGAAAACTACTGTTTTGCATAGCAGAATTATTCCTCCTTGATAATAAGCAGGGAGAGAGAGACAGAGGGAGTGCTCGTTTTATCTGCTTCTCGCTGCCCATCTTCTGTGGTCTCCATTGTTTCCCAGAGATAAATTTCCGTTCTGTGTTCTTTTTGCTGTCTTCTTTCCCCTTACAAAGACCCGAATATGAGAACAGAGAAGTGGGCGATTTCTTGCATAAGAATATTGTCCTGTTCTTAAGTTTAGATCTAAAAGTTCATACTTTGGGCCATTACAATTGGATAAATAAAAATCTGTATGTCTGTAGAGAAACTGTACAGTAAGTACATTTTTATAGAGAAAACCTTCCAAAAGAGAGTAGTAGTCTGGGCAGGGAATGGCAGAAATAATGCATGTAAATGTAGTGAAGAGCTGACAAATGGTATTTCTCAACAAACGGGCTCATTTTCTGATAAAAAGCTCTGAACAGTAACCCCCAAGGAAATCAATTCCCAAATGGCTGTATAATCCTCTGAGACCAGCTCCAGTCCTCCTTTGTCTCTAATTGTATTGACAGCTGGTACTCCCAACTTTCTGGCAATTTATCTCCACGCTGCATATTTATTGAGAGATGTCTTGTCATAGTATTGACCATACATTAACAAGGAAGTGGTGGATAATAGTAAAATCCCTATGGTCCTGACAGATGTTTTCTTGGTACGGGAGCTTGTGCTGACAGCATATGCACAACGGAGCGAAACTGAACATTTTTGAATCAAAATAAAGCATTAGTTAAATGGAAGGATTGAGTCAATGACCTATATTCAGTTCCCGATTCAAAACCAGTTTGTCATGGTAATTTTTTTTACAGAGACGCATGCAAAATTATATGGAGATAAACATGAAAAGCTAGAATAAATGTAAAGTGAATGCTGAGATGATTATGGTGATTTCAGTTTGTTCATAAGAAAATTATTCAGAAGAGAAATTATGGTAAAATAGGACTTAGAGATCCAGTTATACATTTTCTGGTGTGTGGAAGTCTTTACCAAAATTTTAAGTGATTTATTTACGGTGTGATCAAAAAGTCCAAATAGATAAACCAACTAAAACCAGCTTAGTAACCTTTGTCTTTGATTCTTTTATGTGCCTATCAACCTTTCATAATTTGGTCAGGCTGTCCATTCAGCTTCTGGCAGGTACTAGGAACTAATACCCCTTTACAAAGTCGGCTTGGCAATAGTCCTCTATTTGTTGAAAGTAAGGTGCTTTCTAAAGTGCTTTGCATTTTCTTGACTTATGTGTGTCATTATTGTTCTCTACAGACCTCCAACTGAATCAAAAGAACTCCTCAAAATGACCACAGCATTAGGTCATTTAGATTTTTCCAGCTCAGTTACCCTGAGGTCCCATGGGGAAATCTCATCCCTCACTTGCTGAACACATTTGAAAATGTTAGAGCCTTATGAGGCTCTTTCACCTTCATTAAAACTCTGCCTTGAATGTGCTTTCTGTGTCTCAGATCCTCTGGCTCTCAGTTCCCCTGCTCCCAAGTTCAGCCCATGTTCCGTATGTAGTTCTGGTTTTACTTGCACAAACTGCAGTGTTTGGCAAGGCTCTTCTGCCTGCAGACTTGACTTTGAAACTTCAGCAGTTGAGGAGGTAATGAACCCAGTAATGACAGAGCTCATTTAGGAGCATTACAGCAAAGTGCTATCAAAAGCAAAGGGAATACAGTTTTAGTTAAACACTAGTATAGAATTCAAACCTAGCATCCTGTTTCTGAGGTTTACCAGCGTAGTTCAACAGAACACAGCAGCAAAATTCCTAACCCATTATGGGGACTAGGATATTGTTTAGATGGAACAGAAACCAGGAGCAGTAAGGAGTTCTTAAGGCAGGTTCTGCAGTAAGGATGTAGTTAGGATGGTCATTCAGATAGCAGTGATTCCCCTAGGGATTGTATCTGCCTTTCTGCCCTGTGGGTTTAATTCAATGCAAGTATCATAAAACCCAAATATTTGGATTTTGCATGGCCCTAGATAAGAACAGGTTCTTCTTTCTGGTGTGGCTTCCTGCTGAGCTGGGTCTAATACCTCAGAGTATATGTGGCCTCTTGAAGAAATTGCATAAGAATGCAGCAAGAAATAGGCTATTGTAAATGAGAGGGTTCTTTTTCTTTAGTTGTTTGTGTGCTCAATGGTTTAAGAGAATGAAGTATGGAGAAAGATTCCTAGAAAGTTCATGAAGCAACCAAAGGGCACAAGTGAGGACAGGGAGGAATTTGCCAAACAAGGGGAGAATTGATTACAGAACAAGGCAAGGGTTCCTCCTGTGGAAGGTTAGATATCACATTACTGGGTTTGGTAACAAAGGTCATTGTCCTGTGTCCATCTACAGTAGCATATGTTTGTTTACCTGTAGATTTCATGGGAATAGCAAAATATTCTGGATGCCTAAACAGACCCTATCAATAACTGGTTTTCTGCTTCACCTCTGAATGAATAAACTGTGCTTTCTGCATGTGTTTTTACAAATTTTACTGTCTTGTCATGTCAACTTGTTTGCCTGAGACAACCTATTACAGGCCTTCCCCATAAAGCACCTTTACTTTCTATTTCTCAAACATTTATCATTAAGTACATTTTGCCTGTGCTTCAGAAGGAAATCAGATTAGAAGGAGACAAGGTGTTCTTAACAGCATCTTTTACTTTGAGAGAGATATTAGCGTTGATTTGAGTTTTAGTCTGTTGTGTTTTATGGTTTGCATTTTGATTACATCTCATTAACTTAGGGGGAGGATGGAAGAGATGGAAGATTAAGTCATGCTATTTTGAGGGAGATAAAGGATGATAGATGACAAGAACTAAATAACCCACTTGACCAAGCTAATGTGCTCAGTAATCATTAGTCACCTGTGTGATGCTCATGGTGCTTCATCATCTACAAATGAGCATTGCAAACCTGCTTTATAATAGTTTTTAAATAAAAGCACTGCTCTCTGTCTACTTTGATTTCAAATTACATGTAATTTGATTATTTTGATAAACAAGAGGTATTTTGGGGAATAATAGTGAGCCTCCAAAGCTTTTTAAGTTAAAGCACAAATACTACTTTTTTCCAAAAATTTGGAACATTTATATATGATGTGACCATTTCTGTACTGACTGTACAGAATTAGGAATCTGCCAGTGTCAGGATCAAAAGGCTGAGAATTACATGGGAGAAGTAGCTGTAATCTTATAATTAAGAATTAATCTGACTGCAACTTTTATGGCTTATGTTTGTCCTGGGAAAAAATCCCCACGTGGAACTTGTCTCACAAATGCAAGTGATTTATAGCTATGAGATTGTATAACCTGACTTCTTAAATCCCATGGCTGCTTACAAGTAAATGGGGGTTGGGTACGTTGCTTCTTGAGGGTGCTTTTTGGCAATTGTCTCCAGAGTTTCTGTCTTGTCAATAAATTTTTTTGCTGTTATTGCTGGTTTTGGTGGGGATATGGCCAGATAAGAGAGAACAGGATCAAAAGTTAGCTTTACCTGGGCCATATTTACAGAATCTAAATTGGCAGCTTTCCAGTGTTTGTATTTGTTTGAATATTTAAAATATATTTAGCATTCCAGTCCTTCTCTGAATGAATAGCAGTTGTTGCCTTAATTGCATTATTTTTAGAATTACACTGTTGATGTTTTCTGATTTTATTTACTCTGGATTCAAGAATCAACAGCGATAAAAAGTAAAGGTTGTTAATCAAATAATGCTATTTTGGAAGTTTCAGGAGTCTGGCAAATGGCATAAGGTTTCCTTTCAACTGTGAACTAACCTGGGCTATGAACAGGCCTCTTTAATGAAAAGGGCAGCTTTTGAATGTAGTCCCTGAGGGTAGTTATCACTTTCTGGACTCTTATTAGCATGCCAAGTGGCAAAGTTGAATAGCAATATGAGCCTTGGGAGCCAAGTGAGGGGACAGTAATGCATATATTGTTGTACTTTGTGCAATAATATTTAGCTGTATCAAGGGATACATTGGAAAGACTTCTCTGGCTTACCCAAAATAAATTACCCAAGCCCAACAGAAGTTTTCAGGCCTGGATTTTGCTTCTGTTGTAATGGAGGATTTGCATTTTCCTATTCTTATAAGCTTTTTTAGTCTCATTAATCTTTTAAAAGAACAGAAATGAAACCAAGATTATAAGTTAGTTGTGAGTTTGAATTTACAGTTTACAAATGTATTATATGTGTGGCCTGAAACTTGCGGAAGTTACAGCAGGGAAAGAACAACAAATTTTCAAGACTAATGCTTTTATTGTACTGTGGGATTTACTCAGATGTACATTGGATACATTATTTTTGGGTGTATATTTTATTAGTCTTGATGTATTGGTATAACTGTAAAACTTGGCTGAAGACAGCAGTATATTTAAAAAGTAATGAGCAGGGTGTTTTTCTTCCTGAAATAACGTGTTTACTTTTGTTATTTAATTTCAGATATTTTCATGACACTCTCTTAGGTCTTACTCCTTTTGACATTAGTGAATTTTATTGACTTATTCTTCTAGCTGCTTTGGAAAACATCCTTATTTGTTCTATGTTCCATAATTTCAGATTTTTACAGTAATGGCAACCACATTGCCCCAAGGAAAAAAAAAGCCCAAACCAAACCCAGATGAATAGGCAGGCTTTCCCAGCATATCTGTATGATTATTTGGAATTTTAAAGCAACTTCTTCGCAGTATCTGGGAGTAAAGCCTGAACCTTTGATCACAAGGTCACTCTGGTTTTATGCAAATTTTGTTACTGCAGATGAGATAATGAAAGTCAGTATGTTAGAGGTTTTTAGTGAGAAAATGCCTGTGAACATGGCATGTGGAGATGGAAAACTTGGGCCTTAACTGTTTATGGACATTTGTTCTGGAATAACCCTGGAAGTATAAATGTGCTGGATTGAGCAGATTTATTCATGAAGTTATTTACAAGCCTTTAAAATGTAACTTAAAATCTCTTGATAAGGATTAAGAGGGACAGATCCTTATCACAGGCTTGAATGCAGATTTATTGATACACGTATTCTTCATAAAAATATTCTACCCAGATTTTGAAGCCAACTCTTGTGTTACTTCTGTTATTCTCATTTCTCCTGGAGTCACAGTTCTGCTCAGGGGTAGTGACAGACTTGGATGTAGTTAAAAATCTGTATGAAAAGCTTTCACCCTCTGTTTTTTCTCTGTGTCTTAATTGTGCTCTGTACAGAGTGGCTCTAAGACAGGAAAATTCTGTGTGACAGATGTGATGCTTCTGGGAAATCCTGGAGAGGAAGTATCGTGGGTGCCATCGGTAGTGCAGATGTAGCCAGCTGTAGATGGGGTGGCAGCAGCCCAGATGTTGACATCCAGTGGCTCATCAGACTTCCTTGTTTCTCAAGGCTCTGCAGTACAGACACACAAATGACCAGCAGAGAAGCTTTGTCTCACTGGAACTCTGTTCTGTTGTAGTTACTTGTTTTGTAGAGAAACAAAATACTGGGATGGTGGACTGTAATTATATAAAATGATAGTAATTACTCAAACTTTCCTGTGTATTAGTTCACAAAAAGTTCATTCGTTCTTTAAAGCTTTATGAGAGGTAGTCCCACATAAATTATAGGCCATGTAATTATGGGAGGCATTTATCTTTGAAAATGTGGCAATAGTTTCATATAAACCAAAACCTGATTGTAGGTTTTCTTACCTCTATGTGTAATTTTGTAAATGTATTCCTACTTCAGTATAAGTGCACAGCAAAAATTTGGCAATGACCTGTGTTGCTCATTTTTATCAACCATTACAAGTACTGCACTCCAAATGGAAACTGAATAAAGTAAGAGTTAGGGAGGAAGAGCAGGTCCTTATTTCAGGTGATTATTTTGGGCTTCTGCTAAGCAAGGAGGATCCTTCCTTAAGGTCGGGTCAGCACAACTGCTCAGAAGTATCCTTAGATAATGCTACCAGTGGAAGTTTTACCAGGAGGGAATGCAATATTGCGAGATATTTGTTCTTTATGTTCTGTAGAATAAGATAAAGCTGCTAAAATAGCTAATGGGAATCAGAGTCTCAGGAGTGCATTGTGCTTACACAAGGGAGCATTGCTGTTCGAATGTCAGATGAAAGATGGTCAGGTTTTCGTATTTTTGGACTGTTTTCTGTTACATCAGTTTTCTGTCCTTAGAGGAATTGGCAATGAGGCATTGGAATATGTTAAGCAAGCAGTAAAGGAGCTGTTTTCAGATATGTGAGAATGCCAGTTTGCCTCTCCTTTGCTGTAAGCACGAGGAGGGATTAGGACTGAGTGGTGCACAGGTGCCTTTGTGGGTTTGTTCTCGTGTGTGCGCTTCACCTCCTCAGCTCAGGAAGTTGGGAGTGGTTGGCACTTCTCATGAAGTCTGGGTTTTTACTTTCTCAGACTGTTTCCTAATGCTTTCCTACATTCACTTTAAAAGCAGTGACATTTCAATTGGAAATCTCCCTGGAAAATTTCTCCGGAGTCTGTCAAAATATTTTTCTTTGATATGACACTATATGTTCCTTTTCTTATTTTTGCTATTACTGGATATAGAACACTAAATTCTTTATCTTCATCTATCCATGAGTTTTCAGACACATGTCCTCCCTCTGCTTAGCCATCATTTGCCAAAATATGTCCCTGTACTAATGGCTATGGAGCAATATTTTATTTCTGTGTGGCCAGACATGGACTATTAGATCAGCCCTGACGTTCAGAGAATGTTTATGACAGTCTGCCATGCAGATAAAGATCTGTATTGGGTGGGCATCCAGTAAGCAGTCTCCCATCCCAAAAATATGAAGGATCAAATAGCATATTGTACTTGGAATGCCTCTCATTGACAGTCAGTTTAAATGGAAACACTTGGTATTTAAAATGCAAAAATTTCAACTTGAAATGTTCTTGGCTATCTTACAAACAAAACTGTTATCCCTCAGAACCAGTCCAGCGACAAAGGTGGTTCTGGTTCTGCTTTTTAGTCTCACACACAGTCTTGGGGTTTTTCTACCATTTTGCTCCTTTTTCTGGTGTTTGTTTAAAGGCAAATGCTAATGATGTCTGGGAGCGGTGCTTGTGCAGGATGGCTTCATCATCCTTATACATTGTGTTTTGTGATATATATGTTTAAAAAATTAATCTCTCAATTCATGGAATTGGACTTGGAAAAGACCCACAAGGATCATCAAAGTCAGGATATTCTATGGTTATTTGATTAAAATGGGGCTCACAGGCAATTCTTTTGCTATTAAATCTGGTCATGTGTTAAACCCACAGGGAAGGCCTGAGATGAGCATGAAAGGAGAGTGCACAATTCACCTTCATACATTAGCATCTCATGGCCAGGAATCAAAGATGACTATTTAGTCTCATATTCCAAGTTCTAAGATAATGAGCTTGCCAATAAATCCAGTTGGAGACAATACTGGTACATTGTCCTCACCTGAAGATCTGTTCCTAAGTTTCAAGAGACCTAAGTACCTTGTGTGAATACTCCAGTTAAGTGTGTCTTGTAAAATTTCACTGTTAGTTATGTTTTGAAAAAGTGAAAATGAAAAAGTGTTAATGACTATATTAGCACTGTAATATTTGGATCCACAAGTAGGTTGAAGAAATGCTGAAAAGAACCTGACATCTTGGAGAATAAGAAAAATTTCTCCCGAGTGCTGCCTTGCAAATACAAGTCAGGAACTCAAAGCTTTGTCTAAAATTTGGAATTTAAATTAGTCCCTCCTCGTGTCCCAATTCACATCCAGTTATCCATAGCAGACAAACCTCACTTGCAGAATAAGGAACTATTTCTGTTAGAGGGTGGAGTTACCACTATCAAAGCATAACACCTGTGGAGTAATCCTAGAAATGGTCTGTCACTCTCCTACTTGAAATGAGTCCTGATCCAGAAATTCAGAGGGTCACAGAAAATAATTGTCCTCCTTGAAAGAATAAACCCTTTAGGAAAAGCCCTTCACTACCATGAAAGAGTGTATTGAAAACAGCAGTGCTTCCATAAAAATACTCAGAGCACGTGTTGTAAGGCTCCACTGAAATGGGAGTGCTCTTTCAAGTGCTGTTGGCTTTGGTGGGGAGGAGAGGCATGAAGTCTTCCAGGGCCATTTGCTTTCGTTCCCTCATCTTTTGTGCAATGTTTGAAATGTTCTCTCAGACACTAAAAACCTCTCCATTCTGTCTCTGAAAACATATGGTTTTCTTCTCCGTTGTGGGTACTGCACTTCAGAACTGATCAGGGCAGCATTTGAAAGCACAAGATGTGTGGTGACAAGGCTGAAAGCATTCTGTCTTCCACTGCTCACAGGCTGTAAGCAAACTATTGTTGTTTTAGTCCTGATCCTCATTCTCTCTTTACCATGGGAATTGCTTGAAAACATTTATTTAAAAAGTGAAATCCAAGAGCCATGTTGTTAATAGCCATAAGGCCCGGGGGACCTGCAGGTCACTTAGACAACAGAAATTAAACAGGCAGTATCCTGCAGTGACTGAAAAAGGGTGGGTGGATAATCACAGCTTAATAACTACAAAAGTTGTGTAGCATTTATTTAAGTTTCTTTTTGAAATCCTGGAAATAAAAGCTTTATCCCCAGTCCTTCCAGGAGTTTCACATTTTCTTATATCGTTAGAGTTATTTTTATTGAACTCAAAACAAGCACCTACAAATAACCAGCCAACCATGTCCATCATGGTGTGCTGAATCTGTTCTGGTTGCAAATGTGAAAACTCATCTATACAGTATTTTTAAAAAATTGCTGTGATTTAATATTACCAGGGTCTGAGATTAAACTTGAAGAAATCCAACAATTTTTTTTAAGTCCATAGCAAAAACCAACCAACCAAAAAAATCCTAACCTCAAAATGAAAAAAGGTAATTACATTTTACTGTAGAACTTTCCCATTATCCCCTTTTGTTTGAACATGGGGGAAGAAATTCCCTGTACAAAAAAAGGAATAAAATGAGAGTGGAGTGGAGGGAGGAATACAATAGGACTAGTTCAGACTTAGAAAATACCTCTTACATGGAAAATTTAAAATGAGGGGAAGAGTCAGTATGTTACTGGAATAAGGAAAACATCTTTACTTGGTAACAAAATTTGAAATGAGAGCTAAAAGCACTCAACATTGTAGGCTGGATGCACAGAGGTACATGTCCAGGCTACTTTTCTTCATTTTTTTCTGTATTCATAATTAATACATACAGAAAATCAGTTTATTTGCTTTGAAGTCTGGGACAGGAATTTGTAATTTGTAGCTTCTGTGTAAGGACACAAAAAGGTTCAAAGATGGGTGGCAGAGGTAAATCTTTGAATTTAATGTGAAGCAGCACTGCACCAGCTGGATTGGTCTAATGGGTGTTTTTTGAATGAGCTGGTGCTTTGTCTAATGTGTTCCAGTACTCCAGCCCCCCTGCAGGATTTCATGTCTCCTGAGAGGACACGAGGGGTGCAGAGGAGCTGCCTGAGAACATCAGGTTCTCGCTTCTGGGCTAAACCCACAGCTCGGAGGCAGTGTACTTGTTTTGAGAAAATACCGTTTCCTCCCCACACTGCAGCACTTTCATAACTGCAGGGAACGTCTCCTTACCAGTGTTGGGAGTGTGGCCTGGGTAATTTTATTTATGCAATGCAAGAGTGACTGCTGGGAATGCTCAAGATGATATGTGCCCTAACAACAGAATACATTTGACCTGAATGTGGACTGCAACATGAGGTGCAGTATTTATGGCAGATCATTTCTTCTGCTTTTGATGTTATGCCCTTTTTTTAAAATATGTCTAGCACAGTCAATGGGATGCCCAGTGTGACATTGGGGTTTTCTGAAGCTTTTAAAAGCTACAACTCTCCTTCTCAGCATCTCGGAGTATAGGCTGTCAGCATATGTAGATGTCCTGCAGGTATGATTTTAATGCCAAACAGCATGGAAGCTTTCCATTACTTCAGAGGTCGCTGGATTTTTTGTGAAATACCAAGCCTGGATGTAGAGGTCTGCTTTCCTTCACAAGTTTCATTTGTCCTCAGTAAGTGTGCAGGAGTGATTGGTTCAGTGAGCTAGCTGGGGTTTTTCATGTCAAAGTAATAATCTGTTACTTGTCATGCAAACATTTTCTGAACTAATTGTCACTCATTTCTCACATACATGTATGTCTGCACATGTTAAAGACATTTGTGAGGGCAGATTAATTACAGGGAGAATACAATTTGGCAATATCTAAGTCTGAATTTTTGCCAACTTCATCAGGGTAGAAGACTTGGTGTTTGTTAGAGGGACAAAGAGGTAGAAGATTAGAAAAGTACACATCTAATGCAAAGAGTAACCAGCTGTCTTCTATGTTTATTTCTTCATTGTCAATCTGAACTTGGAAGAAAAACAAGTTACTGTGAATGTAAATGAAAAGCATGTGAGATCCTCTGTGTTTTCAACATATGGCTTATGATCTGCAGAACACACAAAATTGGGGTAAATATTTAAAAACAATAGTTGGAGTATTGGACCCAAAGTAGAACGCTGCTGTTGTAAGACATGTTGCGTATTGTGATGTTATGTCCACTCAGTGCCAGCAAAGTCGTGTTTCAGTGAAGTTTGAATTGAACTTTGAAGACTAATTAAGTAATTGTAAGGTATGGAAATGCCCTCACCTTTGTGTTCATCCTGAATACAGTAAACTTCCTTGGGGCAGTGCTAGCTCATCATGGTATTGTGTAAATTACATCTACATTCGGTAGTTCCTACATTAAATTGGGTGTTACCGTGCCGTGTGTCGAACTTAACTTTGTATCTGAATGAACCCTCATTCAGAGTAGATTCTGGAGTAGACAATTTCACTCCATTTTCTGAGGCAAAGATGCTTGCTTTTTCTTGACTTTTTAACATTGGGTAAATGTATGCATCTGTATATACTTAGCCCACTTGAGGAGTTGTTTTCGTGTTTGCTTTATAGTTTTCCTGTCCTGTAGTTCATCTGAAATTTGTTTCTTATATTATTTTGAATTGTGAACTGTAATTCATATACTACTTTAATTTATTCTTTTAAATAATGCATTACTGGAGTATTAATACTGCTGAGTTATTCCCACTTCCCAGTAAAACTAACAGAATTAAACTGCTATTTTGAATATTTGTAGAAGTTCCCTTTGAGGTAACATACTTACATCCTAACAGGGAAAGTTCCAGTAACAGCTTGCAATTGCTACAAACTCCACTTTTGTATCGGTTACATTGGTGTTTATCCTGATCTTTGGCGGAAACCTCTGTTCAAAGCTGGAGTTTGAGGACAAATTTGTATGGCCTAGTTCCAACTGGATCTTAAAGCAAGCTTATCTTCTGTTATCTCTGCTCTTCTGTTGCATACACAATGTGCTATGACATACTCCTGTGCATAATGCAGGTTTCTTCTCTTTATGATAAATTTACTGTGCTTAAAGTGGCCTTAATTATCTCAGCACATGTGAAGAAGCTCACAGTGAATTAGACTCCCTTCTCCTCTCACATAAGCTGTCCCTGTTGTGTTTCTCTTATTCATGTTAAACCCTTCAAAGATGCCTTCCCTGAGCCACAAGCTGTGATGTGAGATTATTAAAGGGTCTTCACTTGATCCTGGCTTCTGGTCTTTGGAGGGGAGAAGCAGCCAGTGGATCAAAGAGAGGTGTTAAACCTTAATATGTTCTGGCAGAAAGATCTATAGCCAAGTGGAGACAAGCTGTACTGATACTGAGACAACATGCATGTTTCAATAATCCAGTCAGGATAGCTCCTGTTACTGCAACATGGAGCTGGGACCAACTTTTCTGGTCTCTAGGTTAGTTATTTAATTTCTTTAAACACTGGGAGAGGGTCTAGAACTCTGATTGGAGCAGTAGATTAATTAGACAAAGGGAAAAGTTCAAGCAGATAATTAAGGTCTTACCAAAACCTAGTAGCAAAACTAATGAAATTCAGTGCCTGTGTGCAGCTAGGAATGAGTTTAAGTAGCTGGATCCTGAGACAGTTAAGGTGTTGGTGCAAAACAATAACCATTTAGCAGAATGAAAACTGAGACTTAATGAAGCTAAGTGATTTCCTTGAGGCTGTGCAGTGAAGTCAGTAGTTTTTAAGAAAACAAGGAACACTAGCTTTTAAAATCTTCCTCTGTCTCATAGGCTACCAGAGAGTAGAAATGTCACTTCTGGGAAGAGCATGATTTGGTTTAAATATAGCTCAGCTAATAGTGAAAACTGGTTGAAGAGTGGCAGATGTGAATGGATTTGCTCTTTGTGCTTTTGCTCTAAAGCTAAGCAACATTTTGCATTTATTGTAATTTAGTGGCATAAAAAATTGCCCAAATACCCTCAAGTATTTTGGGGACTGTAACTCAAAAACATAGGTGGTCTTTTTTTGTGCCCTGCATTGTATGTTATTGAGCCATGCACAGAATGAAACCCTGCCAAATGGTGATCCATAGCCCAAACTAATCTCTCTAGAGCAGATGGGAGTTTGACAGGGGAAGAGACAAGCTGACAGCTTTTCCTCAAATAAGTCATACAGTGTGTTTCCAGTGCCAAGCTGGATTTGACATTTAATTGAAAATTTACCTCAGGAAAAAAAGAGACCAAAAAAACTCCACCTCCACAGCCCCCCAAAAACAACCTTTCACACGCATGCCCTGGTACAGATAGAGAATCTTATTTAAATTTGGTCTTACTTAAAGCAGAAACCTCAGTGCCCAGAAGGCCATCACTGGGGAGAGGGCGAACACTGAGATACTGTGGGGAAGAGTCAGCTATCCTCAACTTGGCTTGAGGATATAGTGGTGCTTAATAAGCAAAATCAATTAGTACAAATATTCAGCCTGAGCTACTATAGTTAGAGTATAATATGGATAGTGTATATTCTGATAGGTTTGAGTACAATTTTGTCTCTCTTTTTTTGTGGGTCTGTGAAGTCAAGAATGTTGAAGATATAAAAAGCTTAGTACCGTTGTGGGAATACTTGTAGTCATAAAGATGTGTTCATCCTTAAAGCTTTTCAGTTTTCTTTTCAGGATCACCCCATGCTGCAAACAAAAGACACCCATAGCTGGCTCTGGTATCCTTTTGATACCCTAAAAATCTGTGGGGGTATATTCCTGTCCATGAGCTGGACAATATGTCCTGTGTTGCTCTCAGCTCTCCCTTGTTGCTGTTCTCTTCCTTGGCAGCAGCAGCAGCTACTGGCACTTGGTTCCTTTCAGAAAATTTCTCACATTCCAAGGGGAGAAAGAAACACAGGAATGGGTGTTAGAAAAGGCATGAGATTGGAGGAGAGGATGCCCTGAATTCTTCCTGACAAAAACGTTGGTTTTCCTCAGCTTTTTTTGTTGCCTGCTTATGGGGAGAACCTGAAGGTGATGAACCTAATAATGGCTCTATGAAAAAGGAACACAAATTAAGAAGTCTGAGTTGTTCCCTCTGCAGTTTAGCCTGGTTTATTATAATAATATGGAGACTTTGTGCTATTTTCTGAGGGTCAGATTCTGTGTCAAAAACCTGATGGTTGGAGAGGGTGGAAAGAAATATAACACAAAGATCCTTGATGTTTCTAGGTGAGTTGGCACATAAATACATTATTAATTTTATTCTTTTTATGTGTGCCTCATACTTGCTGCTCTGGAAAGGAAAGGTGGTTAGTTCATTTTCCAAAGGGTTTTTCAATGTAGGTGACAGATACAGAGATGACAAGACAAGCTATCAAGCTCTAGCTTGGAGGGTTTTTTTTGTTCATTTTTGGAGTAATTCCATGCAGCCTCCTCACCACAGTAAGTTTAATAAAAGATAGGTACATAATTTATTATTACAGTGGTAATGTAAACTACAGTCCTACACTAATTGCTTCAGTCTGGATTGGAATGTAGAACCAGTGGTTATTCCTATTTCATAAAGAGATTTAATAACTTTGAGTAAGGTATTTAAAGGTGGTGAGGTAGGTGCTTAATAATGCTGAGGTTTTGTAAAGTGCTCAACAGAAGCTGCATCAGTATTTTGTAATGGAAATATCTGGCATTATCTGACTATTTTTGGTGGCTTCTTGAAATCCTAGTTGCTGTTTACTGTTGCTTTTAGTCATGATGTTCTTTCAGGTTTTGTGTGTGTGGCGCTTACCTGTCACTCAGGGATGCATTCAAAGTGCCTGAATGTCCGGGGTTCCTACTGAGTTGGAAAGTGTGAGTAATTGAGCCCTTGGGCATCTCTGAGCACAAAGCAGGTGTTCCTCTGGCTGGAGCCCAGCGGGGTTTGCTGGGGGGATGACTGAGTACTGCAGGGCAGGGGTGGGCTCTGCACGGAGCGCAGAGGGGTCGTGGGCCATTGATGGGAAGGCAAACTGCTCCCAGCGCTGACTGATCCCGGCGTTCCAGTGGGGGACTCGGGATCAGTCCCAGTATCTTCATTCTTCCTCTTGTGCATTGAGCCCGGATCCTGAATTCAGGCCACTGAGATTCCCCCTGGGGGACAGCTGTCCTGGAATGAGTTCAGTTGGGGTGATGCTCCAAGGAGTCAGAATTCTTCCCTGCCGTTCTTTCCGTGGCTGTCTTTGGAGTACTGCCTAACTTAGACTCTTGGAAACAAGTTACACTTCTATTATTTGAGATAAGCTGTTCCATACATTAGTACAGATTTCAGCCATTTTAGTAATTGTCTTAGTAGAAAGAAGCTTTTGAAACTATTGTTTCTGCTTTCATTTAATCCAGGATGATACCATTTCATACTAAGGAGGATTACTGCTCGTCCTGGCTTTGTTGTCTTAAAGCACTAGCTGTATTGACATTTAAAAAACCAACCAGCAGCAACAATAACAACTAAAAATCTGCCATTTCTCTGGAGAGTCAAGATGAAACATCAATATACTGCCCCCCTGTTGAATATTTAAGTCCCAATGACAATATATCATGAACTTCTTACAACACCTTTGACAACAGCCAGTTAAGGCAGTTTTTACAGATAAATTTTTTTCTCATTTTATTGGGTATTGAATTTAATCTTTGTGGAATTTTAATAATTTTAGCTGCAGCAGGGAAATATCTTGTATCCAAGTAAAGGATTGGTTGTCTCCAATTCAGTGAGTCTTAGGTTTATTAAAAGTTGAAATATTTTATAATGCTAGTAAAATTATATGGAAACATTATTTATTGGTGTAGGGTCAGAGACTGTGAACAGATTGCTGGATGTTTAGCAAACTAGAGTATCACAGCCTGTGCCCAAGGTGTGTATATACTTTTATATAAACAATAACTTGGATTGGTTTTAAGGAAAGCAATTTTCTTGGAAATCTGAAAATTGCATCAAATGCATAGCTAGGGTCTTTTCTAGGAAATAATTCACACACTTTAGTGTTCACTGATGCCTCTTGGTGTGGTAGCAGTGGTTGAATCAGTGCTGGTCTATAGTCGAAGCTCTTCGCTGGCCTAGGTGACTGTGTATCACAGCAGGACGTCTCCACGAAGGAAATTTCTACAACTGAAAAAGCACAGCTTCATTACATTTTATCTAGCGTTTACATTCTCTGTGAATTAGTTGAAATCAGTTCCTTTCATCTGAGCTTGTATGAGACTTTAATTGGTGGCTTTATTTGTAAAGCATTGAGAAGTTTTTGGGTTTTTTAATCTATCCAAGAGACCATAGGAAGGAGGAGTTCACAAAGGACCTTGAAAATTCATATCAAAGACAGCAAGTCATTATCACTAAAAATGAAAATGAAAAGCAATACTGAAGTCGTAAATAAAATCAGGACTGTCCTAAAATTCAGCAGTAACCTCTCTCTCTTTGCACGCATGCTGTAAAGAATTGAAATTATACAGTTCAGAGCATTTCTCTTATCTAAGCAGTAGGTAGGAAAAGTACATCTTCCCAAAACCAAGTGATGCTTGGATAATTGACAGCATTAGTGCAACCTCATGTAAATAGAAGATGAAAGGTGAGAAGAAGGAAGCAAATACCAGAATTTTTATGACTTTATCACTTCTCCTTGAAAACCTGGAGACATAACACTCATAAAACATTAGACATCAAGAGTTCTAATGAACACACATACAGCATCATAAAGAGATGATATTTGCATTAAAGGGGACTTTATCTGTTGCATAATTGCACCTCAGCTAATATAGAAAGCTGAACATATGAGCTGCCAGCCTGACTCACTAAATCAGAGGGAGGTTATGCTGCAGGAACCCAGTAATCGTTCCACGGTCGTGTTCTAATGGTGCCAGGACGTGGATCTGGCAGCAGCAGCTGCTTAGATGGTGCAGCCTGGGGAGCCTGGCTTACAGTAAACTCTAGGGCTATTCATCATCTTCAAGGAAGAGTAAAAGGAGCAGCAAAACAACTTAGTAAGTGATGACAATCAGTGTCTTCAAGGCAGTAATATAAACATAATTACCTATTTACCAGCTAGCTTTACATGACAGTCACAAATTGAAGAGCAAATGATTACTTCTTCTGTGGAGGTGTGATCTGTGTTGTGCAGTCCTGTTTTACAGCAATGCTGGAGTTGCTGGTCCTGGTTTTTCTGTTCTGGCAGAGAGAGGTTCTTGTTTGTGCTTAGAGATGGCATCAGTGGTGCAATGGGATTTTGCAGCTCAGCAAACTGCACTGGCAGCCCCGAAATGTGAGACAGTGCAGTTGGCTGGAGTCAGTAATGTGCAGAACTGGGCATTACTGACAATCCTGCCCACAGAAAATGTCAGGGAGCCACAGATATGGCACCATTTATCGCACTGTAGAGTTTATAGCAGCTGTGGCATCTGCTGAGCAACAGTTTCCATTCTGTGCACTTAGAACTAACACTTAAATATTAATTCTTAACAAGGCAATAATTTGTGTCTGTCCGTAGCTGCAGCTGACCTAGAGTGTAGCAGCAAATGGACTCCCTGGTGTGAGGGACCATACTTGTGTTCTGCTTGTCTTCTAGGGCTGTCTCCTTGTGTCCAGGTCCTTTTTAAGATCTCGTTTTACTTAATTCAGATGTTTCTCAGACCTTGTCCTTGTCTCTGCTCAAATACCTTGGTGATCTTGCCAATGCATTTCAGGCTGTTAATCAGATTCCCCCCTACTGTGACCTTGCAGTGTGCTTTTCTGAAGGAAAACCACCAAAGATGGTTATTCAGTCACTTCCTTTGCTGCTTACTTTGTCTTAGGGTCCTTCTCCTTTTCTTCTCGTCCCTGTGTGTTTCCCCACCTGTGTGAACTGATCAGTAAATCTTTTTACATTTGGAGCTTGTGACTTCACTTGGGATTTCAGAAGGGAGAGCATTTTGCTGCCTCCTAAAATTTTTGCTGGGGGTAGTTTAAAGTAAAAATTTTTCTTCGTGTTTATCTACTTTAACATGTGATGTTTGTATTATATCCTTGTATTTGTGTTTTCCAGTTTCTCTTTCCAGTGCCTATTTTGCTTTTCTATGGAGGTCTAGGCTGGACCTCACAAAGTTCAGGTTTAGAATGAGTGAAAACTGAAAAGGAATTTGCAGAAAAGCTTTGCTTTGAACTGAAAACATTTCTGGCTTTGTTTTAATTTCTCGAAGAAATGTATTTATTTAAATAAGCTTTATTCAAATCCTGGCATGCTGTTGTGCCAGGAGCTGTCCTTTTTCCTTATTTTAATATTTAATGGGTTCCCTCACTGAATTACCATTTTCCACGTTACAGTTTCTTGCCATGTGCTGAACCTTCTCCCCCAAAGGGACAATTCCCTTAATGTTATCAGAGATGTGGAAACTGACAGCGAGCTTCACTCTAAGGGGCTACTACAGGGTATTTTTGGGGGTATTTCGTTGTTTTCAATAAGTTCTCTTGGTGCTTGTCAAACATAAAGCTTCTGTGGAAAGAAAAAAGTGGAAAATTCGTTGGCACTTCATATTTCATATGTTTATATGCCTTTATTTTTAGTAATTGTTTTAGAATTGAAGCTTACATGTGGGCAGAGGAACCCAGCTTTACAAGCTGATGAACACCTGTAAAATTGGAAAAGTAAGAACATCCCCATGTGTTTTGCTGAGTGTTTGGGCTGTGGCCGCTCCCATGCGGTGGCAGCAGCGAGCAGCAGCTCCCCGTTAACCATGGCTACTGGGTTGTAATTCAGATTTTACTCAAGCTAACTGAAATCCCTCACATACACCCAGGAGTTGGAAGTATGGGGAAGACGTAAGAAGATAATAATCCAAAACCGTTTTATGCATTGCCATCTGAACTGGTTTTTCCAACTGAAAGAGAAGCTGTATGAATGTAAACTGTGCCAAAAATCTAGCTGTTATAAACAGTTCTGATGTTAGTAAGTGTAGCTGCACGAACAGTACTGGTATTTGGCCCTGACAGGTTTTCTCATTTCAATTCCCTGTCATGATTTTTGAAATGGTGGCGGTTTTCCACCTCTTTTTTTCTCCCTTTTGTTATTTAACTCTTTCTATATTCTAGGAAGCATTTGCTACCTGGACTATGTATGGAATAGCAGGGAAGGGAAGAAGAGGTGAAGAGACAATATCTCTGTGCAAGTTCAATAACTCTTGCAGTTACTGCTGCCTTGGAATATCTCTATGGGTTTCACTATGTTTGGGATTTTAGTGCTTCAGATTATTGTACTTAGAAAAAAGAAGGATCAGAGTTCTTTCTAGTCTTATCAGCAGGTGACTGAGCTGGGATGGGAGCTGGTCCTGTAAGCTCCAGGAGAGATCTGCTTTGTGATATCCTCACAGCAGGAAAAAGAGACCTTTGGAAGTTGAAAGTTTTATTCTATTTGTGAACTTCTCTGAGTTGTTTTCGAATAATTTTGAAAGAGCTTCTGTACCAAATGCTTAGAAAACACAAGAACAGCAAAAAAGTATTCTTTCCCTGTGGTCTTGTTCCTTTGCAGAAAGGATATATTTGAAGCTTGCTGTTCTCACATCCTGAAAGGACTTGGTAAGGATCACACTGGGGTGACTTGCTGGCTTTGGTTAGAGAAATGGCAGAATCCAGGCAAAGGATCCACCTCCACTACTGCTGGCTGGCATGTGAGGACCTCTGTCACTGCTGGCACTGGTTCTATCCCGATAAAGAAGGGAAAGCTGATGATAGCAAAGAGGATTTAACATTTTAATTACCGAGGTGCACATTAAAATTGGGCACTGGGCAGCTTCACTTTTTTCGCTTGTCCCAAAGGACTTCCAGGCCAATCATGGTTGTTCTTAAATAATGTTCTTCCTTGAGGAACATTGGAGACCTGAATCTACCTTTATTACTTCATTCACACTGATTTGAGGATAAATTGAGTAACCACAGGAAACAAATGATTTTTTTGATGAAACAAATCATTTTTTTCAAGTGATTTTTTTTTTCTTTTAGTACTGTTACATACCATTGTGGAATAGAGATAAGGGTCAGTAGAAACATGCAATGCTCACACAGGAAGCTAGTCAGGTAAATAACTCTGCAGTAAATGTATTTGCTATATTACATCTCTGTTGGAGTTCAATTAATTGCTGAAGAGCTTCTGACTTATGTTGACTTCATAACACACTCTCAGAAGCGTTTGTCATTGTTCTGTAGTGCTAAGTTTGTATGACCAGGGGATGTTATGTTTTTTTAACCTGGCAGAAAAAGGTATCTGTTTACTCTTAGTATAGTTCAAATACAACAGGACCTGAATTTTGTTGTGGGCTTTTTTTTTCTTTACTTTGTTTTTTTTTGCCAGTAGCATAAGAAAGAAGCAATTGAAATTTTGTCCTTCATATTTATGGCTGTATTCTCTCATAAAATAAAATGAAAATAAGTATTTTCTGCCTCATATCCCATACTGTAATAGTTTACTGCATAACCTCTGAGGTGTTTTAGCTTCCGATGATTGTGCTTCTTAAAGAGGAATTTGTTGTTAGGTCTGTAACATTCCAGAGATATTTCCGAGACATTGATTCAGTGGATGATGCATCATCTAATGTGTAAAGCAACCTTGAAAATGAAACCCAGCTCTGATGGCAAAGTTCTGTGACTGTCGTAGGACCACTCTACATCTCTTGAGAGTTGTTTCCAGACAGTTTGTCCAGGTCTTTGGCCAGGCTTTCCAACCGCTGAGGTCTGGGTAAATTGCTAGAAAGAAAGCAATTAAGAAAACATTAAATGGAAAATAATAACCTTGGTGTAGCCTTTTTTTCTCTGGGCAGATATTGTGGGCAGGGTTTGTAGTGTATTTTCTCCTACTGAAAAAAAAACAAAACCCCAAACTAAAATCTAAGTACTTTTCTGCCTAAAAGATAGTTTTAGTTGCCTATTATTCTACCACACAGGTCAGTTGGTTTTAAATTTTTCATTTTAAGCTTTAGTTCAAGCCTTTCTGTCTTACTTTGCCCACGTGTACCCGGTGCTGAGGTTAGTTGAGTAATTAACCTGCTGAGTGTTTTTTACAGCTGGATATGGCCACTAAGTAACTTCCTCTCCAATCACCTTCAGCAATATTAATGTTACACAGCAACATGCAAGAAGTAGACAGTCACCTCCAGGAATACAAGAGCAACAGTACCTCCCTTCTTCAGTGCACTTACATCGAGTCTGTTCAGCAACATTCCTGGTTCTCACCATGCTATCCCAATCACAGAAGCGGGAGAACTACAGGCAGACATCCTACACTTGTGGTTACCACGTTTTTAGGAGATACAAAGGAAGATACAGGGTGCTTCATGCATGTTCTGTAGCCTGTTTGTAGGAGAAATCAAAAGTGCTGAGGTGACAATTTATACTTTGCTAAGTAAAAGATGAAGAGTAGTTGTGTCACTCTGGGAGGTTCCCTCTTGTCTTCTGAGAGTGCCAGCATGGCATGAGAGAGGCATTGGGAAAATATTTTTAATACAATGCATGTATGGTGTGACAAACATGGACTCAGGAGGAGATGCTTTGCTTAACTACCCTTCTTGATACCAGCTGTGTAATAGGAATTAGTCCTCAAATCTTTTCAGAGAGCAGAGTTGCTGAGATCCGTACTGAGCCAACCCATTTTTGTTGGAGGAGATTAGGGTAAGGAAAGATTTCAAATTCTGCTGGGTTTTGGGGACAAACTGCAGTGCCACTTGGTGTCAGAAATGGTGCTGTGCACGGTCTATTTTCCCTGTTAAAACATACTAAACAAATTGAGTCATGGTCGTGAAAATACACAACTAGATGGTTCTTTTTTTTTTTCCTCCCTCGACATGATTTAAAATGAGAATCATGAGGCTGGAGTCTAACACTTACTGTTGTGACTCTGAAGTAACTGCATTTGTATTAATGCAGTTACTCAACACTGAACATGGCTAATAAGGGAGAGTAAAGTCTGACTCTAGGCCCATTATGGGGGGTTGATTCTTGTTTCGTTTCTCTTTCAGGAACGTTGGGAAAGAAATGGAAGTTTGCATTCAAGGAATATAACCTCCCAAAGCCTTTCATTAGCACTACAAAAAGCTCCCATCTCTGTAGTTGACCTGTAACAGTCTGTAAGGGTTTGCAGCTATGATTGTTGTGGCTTATTAGTGCAAGTTTGATTTTGCCCAGAGATAAAGCAGGGAACATAACCAAGGAATGCTGGCAGCTGAGTAGGGAGACTGCTAGAGAGAGACTGCAAAACTGCTTCAATCCTTCCTTCTTTCCTTAGGTGAAAATATGCTTCTCTAGGAAATCAAATTGATAGTGCTGAGAGAAGTCACACATGAGACTGTTTTTTTTGTTCAGTAGGTAATGGTTTCTAGAGGTCAGATGCATTTGTGAGTAGAAAAGAACAGCTTTGTTCTTAGCTCTACCAGTGAAAAAATATGGGCTTGATCTATCAAATTCAAATGGATTTCATTTATATCGCTGTAGCTCAGGTGGTCTGTCAAGCTGGAAAATTCCCTAGAATTGTCAGCCTTCTTTTGTGTAACTGTAAGCATTTGTGTGTGCTAACTTGACCATTTAACTAGAGGTGAAAGCTGTTCAGTTCTAGTTCTTTTTACGGTCAGTGAGGATTTGAACTCCCCCTTGACCATCTCTAGCCGCTACTGACCTAAGGATACAAAAATAAGTGGCTGAGGGTAGGCACAGGTGGCTAAATGCGGGTAGGGTGCTCCTGTGTGCTTTAACCTGCTGGTGAATGAATGAGCCAGACAGAAACATCTGTGTGTGAGAGATCTGATGAGGCTTTTAGATGAGGAAGAGACCTGCACATGACTGCAATTCTTGCTTCTGTTCACGCTTCTGCCAAGTGATGGGTTGGGCATCTTCGAAGTCTTGGACTGGGTCTTCAAGATCCCAGTGCTTAAATGGCCAAACACGGGGCTTCCTTGTCCTTGTCTGTAACTTACTGACAAACTGGTACCATGGTTCCAGTTTCTTCCGTAGTGTCTTTTTTCCTTTGACAAAAGTCACCTGTGTTTTACCTGTGACACTTGGTGCTAGTGTAGCCAATCATAATTTCCCATCGCGTTTTGTGAACTGAAATTACGGAGAGGACAGCCTGAAATCTCTGTTGATGAGCAAATTAGTTCTGAGGTGCACCACTGGCAAGGCCAGATTTTTTTCAGATACTGCACTGCTTAGTTATTCAGAGTGGAGAAAGTTTTGCATGTTGCCTAAGGCAGCCTACAGACCAAGTGTGTGATGTAACCCATCCATGAAAGCCAACAGCTCTAAATGCTGTAGCTTTGACTAATTATTCAATCTGTGTCATTGTGAATAGACTATTTCTGTTGAGGTGAGAAATAAAAACAGCTTTCAGGGTAGGATTTCTGTTGGCTTCATAGGGAGTTGCGTGACTAAACACTAATTGAGGTTCTGAGGTTTAGTGCTCATTTCTCAACAAACTCTTTTGAAATTTCAGCTTTGGAATTGAAAGCTTCTGTGCTGATTTGAAAAGCTCATCTGCATTTGTAATACAGAAAAGTATGGGTTTTTTTACTTTCAAATTAATACTTTTCAGTTTCTGGCTACTCATCATAATTCACTCTATACAGGCTTGTGCTCTCACTGGAAAAGTGATAATTGACAGAAGCTTTGTGTTTGTGTCCAGAATGCTCCCTGAAAAGTAAAAACTGAGTCTGGCTTTGGTCTGACCAGCCTCTGGGCTGGTCAGTTTGCTCATAGGAAGCAACTCCGAGCCAGGCCAGATGAGAGACCTGGGCTGAAGTTCAGGGATACCCAGATTATAGGACTTTCTTTGCCACTTCTGGACCAAAACCTTGACAACAGAAAGGGCTATGAACACTCCAGGCTCTGAGCCAGGAATTTTCTTAAAAGTTGGCATCCAGGATTGTTCAGAGGGGCAGCAATGATGATGAAGAACAGACAAACATAGACCTAAGTCTGTTTGTGCTTTTACCAGCAGATGCTTGAGAGACACAAATTAATAATCCATCATTTTATTCAAGATTTTTTTAAAAAATCAACCTAAAGTGATAGAAACTGATCTGAAAAAAGTGCAAGTTCTCAGTACTTCTGCCACAGAAGTGGGATACTCTCCTGCTGTAAAGAGTCAGAAAGGGGGGAGATCACTGTGAAACTATCCAGGTACTGCCAAAAGTGTCCTTTGGTTTCTTGGGATACAGTAGTATTTGTCTCTACTATTCCTTTTTGATGGGGTAGAGCTGAAGCTTGTAGAAAAACACATTTCTGGTGTGGCTTCATAGAATCACACCAGATTCATGAAATTCGTGTTACTCCATAGAACAGATTGGTTTGGAAGGCTCCTTAGAGCACCTGTTATTCCAGCCCCTGGCCATGGGCAGGGACACCTTCCTCTAGACCAGGTTGCTCAGAGCCCCATCCAACCTGGCCTTGGCTACTTCCAGGGATGTCTGGGCACCCTGTGCCAGGGCCTCACCCCCTCACAGAGAACAATGTCTTCCTAATATCGCATCTAACACTTGCCTCTCTGTCAGTTTGAAGCCATTCCCCATTGTCCAGTCAGTACATTTAATTTCCTTTGGGTGAACCATAAACTGCACAAAGAGGTATTTTCCATATTCTAATATTCCCTTGTATTTCTCACATAACTTTGGAAATATTGAGGAAGACTATAAACAGGAAAGGGAGTACTGACTGTACTCTGAAAGGCAGGAGAAACGAATATTTTTTTTCTTTCTGAAGTGAAGGCATATAATTTTGTAGAGCAAAAGCTGCTGAACTAGGTTTATTTTTATTATGTATTTATCTTCTGAAATCTTAAAACTTCCTAGGAAAATGTCAGTTTATCAAATTCAATTATGCAACCTTCAGACTTACTAAAACCTTGCACTTTTCTGCTTCCCACATGCTTTCTATATTTAAGAACAGCCTTTTTTGCAGTACTAGCCTTGACAGAGATAATTGGGAAAGCAGTTTGCTTTCTTCCTACCTCCCTAGTCTATATTTTTTTACTTTTTAAACTTGTTCCTCACTCCAAGACAGAGCACCTCCCATCATGACAATATTTTACTGGTCACAAGCGTTTCCTGTATGAGCAATTGTTTAGGAGTGTTTTGAGTCTAGTCTCTGCAATTCATTACAATTCCAGTGCCAGGTTGGTTTTAATGGCTCATTTTAAGACATTCCAACAGCAGTGATAAATAATGAGGAGGTGTCTCAGCAGAGCATGTTTTCATTTGTAAGGATTTTACCCAGCTATTTTATTTTTCAGTGTTTTATACTTGCTTCAGTCAACTTGTCTCGCAGCATGAGGCTGTGTTCTTCATTTTAAGTTATGCAGTAGCTCCGTGTGCTGTGAAGTGTTTGGCATTGTGAGAAGCACAGTGGATGAGTAATTATGACACGGCATGGCACCTGCTGGAGGTGTTTAGACAGGTTTGAGGACTCACAGCTTTTTGTGCTTTGTGATTCAAATGGGATGGCACCTCGTGAAAGAGTTTGATCTAGAATGTCTGCATGTTGCTGATTTGCTGTTAGGAATGGTTTTCCAGCATTATGTCAGTTACAGGGTTTTACTTCCTTTTATTCCCAGAAAAGCTGATGGAGCTGTAACTAATTGATATTTTTATACTTAAGTATAGACTTTGGCAACAAATTTTTCTTTTTCCCTTCAGAAGGGGTCGTTGCTATCAGTAGGACTGGACATGGCATAAATGTTTCGATTAAGTAGCTCCTTGAGAAAATACTGCTGCAACTTTTGTAGAGCTTTCCATCTATACCTTTCCATATCAAAAATATACCTTTGTATTTTATTTTTCACATACTAGCTCTAACTATGCTTGGAGCAGCTTACCTTCAGTATGGTACCTCCTAGAGTGTTTGGAGAAATTTATGGTCCCATTGATGTGAACGGAAATCTTGCTATTGACTTCAGATGGAGACCCTCTGTCAGGGAAAATGTTGTTTTTTTAGGGGTTTTTTTGGTTGTTTTTTTTTTTTTTAAGATGAAGGGGAATAATAAATGTCTTTATCCAATAACATCCTGTCACGAAATCTGAACTGTTGATTAGCTGGTATTTAGAACTGAGCTTTCATGACAGTAGAAAATAAATCATTCCTTTTGTTATATAAGTGCATTGAAGAATATTATATATCTGACATTGCCTGTTCCTTCTCTGAACAGACAGGTTGACAAAGGCCTTTCCAAAACATCACAAGATTGTAGAAAGACCAGATCATGACAATGGCAGAGACCAAGGTGGCAATGGCTAGAAACCCCAAATGGCATCATTAACTTTTGGTCCCTTTGGCCCTCCCAGCAGCTGTAATCCTGGGCTGGGGAGGAGGCTCACAGCAGGCCAGCTCAGTGGCTGTGGAGCCTTTCCTTAGCATTAAAGGAATATGGATAAGGATAACATATATTAATCCTTTTCTTTTCCAGAGGTTAAGTTAATAACTGTATGGTGGCAAAAGGAGCTTGTGTCAGACCAGAATTCACAGCTGGGTGCTCTTCATACATTAACTGGTGAATGTGAAATGTGCTGTCAGTTCGTAGGAGCAGGGCCAAGCTGAGCTCTAGTTCAGATCTCCTCTCCATTGGTTACCTGCCTTAGTCACTGTGCTGCAATGTCAAGTTCACCTGTGTTCTCACATCTTGCTTCAATTAAGGATTCCTTTTAAAAAGAGAACAAAAAACCTGTTCTTGCAGCACGAGTGTGGATGGTGTCTCCCCAAGGCCAAGACAATTTACATTTGGGTGTATGGAGCAGTCAGTTAAGGCATCCTAATTTTGGTGCTTTTGGGTTAAAGAGAGCAGGGTGGCTTTTCTACATCCCCTACAGATGCTTTATGCTCTGTGGAAAGTGAATGCTCAAGGGCTGTGCTTTTTATTTGGGTGTGTGTTCTGCAGGTTTGAAGAGTACCTGTGTGTTTGAGTGGACTTAGAGGAAGACAGGCAGGTGGGCATCTGTTTTGATGTTCCATTGGACTACTCAGCTCCATGAAGATGGAGTCAATTCTAGGCATGGCACAGAAATTATAAATTTAGTCACGCACGTAAGAAAACTTAGGGACTGCTAAAAACATTGGCCTGTAGAGAATTGATGATGGTTGAAGATTTACCTGCTGGGATATTGATGGTGTATTCCATTTTAGTTTTCTTTCAGCGTTTTAGTCTTTTTGTAGATCTGGGTCTGAGAAATCAAAGTAATTGAATAAATGCCAGAATGTTGGTTTTTAAAGTCAAAGTTATTTTTCCATTGGCACATTTTCAGAATTCTATTCGAAGTGAAAAACCTGTCTTTGATGTAATCACCTGCAACAAAGTAGTAGGTTAAGATATGTTCAGACATCATTAGTCCTTTGACATTCATTGAAGGTGTTTATCCTAAAGAAGACATTGTTAAGAGTTTTCGTGAGAATGTGTTGGATTATTATAAGCCTTTATGAAGCAGCATTTTAATAACTTGGTGACTAGTTTTGTAATTATTAGGCAATGAATAGAAGTATGTTTAGTGAAACTGGGCCCCACACTGGAACTTCCTCTGAAAAAAGAAGCGTAGAATCTACAACAATCAGTGGCACACATTTTCTGTGGCCACTTAGTGAACCGTGTGTTATTGTCGTTTCTACTGAATTCTTAATATTTGCTCAGTTTTTCTAGAAATCAGCAGGACTTAAAATCAAGCACCTGAGCACTTTGACTGTCCTGCGTGAAATATGTCAAGTTTCACTTCCAGCTTTGATGATATGTGGTATTTCAGGGTCTCATTTTCCATCCTGGTTGCTGGGCACAGGGCATGCAGACAAGGACATTCCAGTGGGTTGACATTGTGGGTCTGAGTCAGGGTCCACACAGCTTTTGGCCAGTCCCATCCAGAGAGAGTTTTCAGCAGCACTTAATGCAGTTGGGCTCCAATTCATAGATGTTAAATTGCTACATCACTGCATGAGTCAGACTAGAATTTGGGATGAATATTAGGTCTCCATCTGTTTCATTACATGGCTCGTGTGCTGTACCTCCCACTTTGAAGTGGGTACAATCTTCTTGTAACCAAATGCAAGTTGGTTCTGGTTTCTGTTAAGTTTTAGAAGATGCCCTGTCTCTCAACCTTTCTTTTGCCGAAAGGCCACATCAAGAGTTTGCTTGTTTGGTTTTTTCTTAAAAGAAAAACAAGCCTTTCAAATGTGGAGGAAAGTGAAACTCTTTTGAAGAGCCAACTGATATTGTAACATCTCTGCTCAGATTGTAAACTTCTCTCATTTTGCTGAATACAAGATAGGGAAAAATAGCTCCAAGAGGCATGGAAAAACATATTCTAGGCAGAGTGGTACCATTTTCATTTTTCATTAAACCTAGCCCTTCATTTTATTTTTAATAATTTCTCTCTAGAATTATGCTGTATTCAATTATGCATTTCAGCTTCAGGCTAATGAAAATCTAACATTTGTGATTGTATCAAATTAGCCCTGAAGACTGAGAAAGTACTTAGTAATCTATGCAGTTTGGCCTATAAGAAGTGCTGATTGATTTAACATATGAATACTTTTTATAAACTGAATAAAATAGCAAGTGAAGACCTAAAATATATGAATAATATATTGTCATAGATTGTACATTATAATTAGCTTGTGCTTTTATGGAAATATATGTGGGCTCTGAGCACTTAGAAATAATCTGGAGTTCTAGCTTTCACCATTTCTGCCATCCTTTTGTTCAACTTGTGATTCAGTTTCCTCTTCCTGTAGTTTGTCTGTCAAGTTTCTGTCACATGGAGCACGTTGATGCTGTTGGGGCAGTTGCATCTAGGAAACTTCTCTGTGATTTGTGGTTTTTCTTCTCATGGGGACTTCTGGTTTGCCTAATCTTGTGTTTGTTAGCATGAATTTTATCACTTGGCTAAAACAATTATAAGAAGAGTAATAGCGGACCAAGATGGTTACTTTAAAATAAGTTGAAAGTATTTTGGGGTACAATGCCTGAAGCTGACTTTGAGCTATGTAAGTTGCTTTCTCTTATTAAGGAGTGTGTCCAAGTTGCCTCTGAACCCCAGAGCATTTACTGAAAAGAATTTGGAGGGAACAGTTTAGGTCCTACCAGGCTGGCAGAGATCAAAATTTAAGGTTGAGGACCTGAAGAGTCAAGTCTAGGTTTGCGTAACTGGATAATTCGGACAGGTACCATGGTAAATTTGGGAACATTTGGTTTCTGTGCCTCAGTGACAGAATAAGGTTGTGCAGGATCATCAGCACAGATTTGCTGAGCACAAATCACGTCAAACAAATCTAGTTTCTTCTTTAGATCGAAAAGGCAGCAGATCAGATAAACAGGAAGAAGGAGATGTGTTTTGAGTTAGGAAGCTTGCTGAAATTTCATAGACAAAGACTTGAATTTTCTAGTCCCAAGACTAAATTAACCTCTCATTCTCAATCCAGTTCTATTCACCAGTTTCTTTGAAAAGGTCAGATGCCATGATGATGGGGAAAACAAAGGGGAGTCCTTCAAAGGGGACAGTTAGATTTTTGGTGCCCCTTGGAGTACGACAAGAAGTTTTTAGGAAAATTAGGGAAAATGTCCGAATATAACTGTAGTGAAGCACATATATATAATTAATCTTGTCTTACAGCTTCCAGCCACACATTTCCGTGGTTCTATCACCAGTATTTAAAGCTCTAACACGCCTGTATTACTGCCTATCCGAAACCTTGCAATATGTAAACTAAAAATAGCTCTATATCCTTTTCCATTAGAATTTGTAGGCACAGTTTTCCTAGCCTGCAGCAATGTAGACCAAAGCATTCTTCACCAACAGCACTATTAAACTACTCTGTGTAGCGCACAAAGATGTATTAAAACAAATACAGCGTATCATTGTCTGTCTGGATGAGGCATTGAAGGAAAAGGAATGCCCTAAGCAACATAGCCTTTCTTCAATCCCACTCAGTCCAAAAAAATAAAAAACCTCAGAGAGGAGAAGCTGCTCTTGCACATAAATACATTTGAAACTTTTCTAAATAGAATCTTTATGCAGAGAGCTGAAATGAAAGCCAGGCCATAAAAAGGCTTTTCCGAGAGCAATCTCCTGAAAGTCACAGCATATTAGAGAAATTGTAAAAGTCACCGAACCTAAGTTCAGGCCCTGGCATCCTGGAGTCTAAAAATTTATGAATTCTTTTTCGGAGGAGGAAGTATTTGTTGCACTGGGCTTGCTTTTCACAACATGCAACTATTAGCCATGCTTGTAAAGCTTCAGTCAGATTTCAGAATGGGATCTGAACTGTCCTTTGGGTTACAGCTTAAGGTAGATCAATATAGTAATTTAATAGCATAGCTTAGTAAGGAGAGAACCCCAGAATTGTAGCAGACATGAAATCAGATGGTGGGGAGCAGGTTATACAGACACAAACTGTGTGAAAAAGAAACAGGGGTTTTTTGCTGCCTTTTTCTCTTGGTTTCAAAAGTGCTGAGACCGGACAATTCCCATAAAGCAGTCCTTGCAAAGCGTTTCAGTCTCCCAGCAAAACACGAAGCAGGATCACCTTCTAAAACAGAACAGCAATTCCCTACAAAGTCCTTATTCACTTGGAATTAAACTTTGGCTCCAAGTGAGAATGCCCGCATGAAGCCTGTTTTAATCTTAAAACCAGTCAGAAAGGAGTTCAGTGGAGCCAGAAGATCCTTGTGGTGTTCTGCTACTCCTGCTCGTTTGAGAGGGAGAGTCCAGGTGCTAAACCAAAGCCTTACCTCACTTGTACTCTTAGGCAGTTTTGGTTATAGCACTGCTATTGCCTCTTTATGTTGCATGTATGGAAAGAACTTGCTGCATAACATTTTTCAGTTATTAGAATTAAATGTTCGGAACAAAATCCAGTTGAGTACTTCATGGAAAGAAATGTATGTACAATTTGTACTGTCTGCAGCAGGCAGTTGGAGTATTTGGAAAACTCAGTAGAGCTACATGAAATTAATACTAGGACAGTGAACCAAGAAGCAGTCAGCTGATCCAAAGAAGTGAGAGCTCTAGGGGCTTTTTGCATAGAAAAAGCAAATAATGTTGGTATACACCACATGGAGTTTGGCTAATCATCATCCTAAATCCAAAACACAGCACTGCACCAGCTACTAGGAAGAAAATTAACTTTATCCCAGCCAAAACCAGGCCAAGTAGTCAAAATTCAAGTAGCACTTATCAAACCAAGAAAGCACACAAGTCCTTCAGCACTTGCTTTTATCCATTCTTCGTGTCGAAAATGTCAAGTGCCACTTGAAATGGAGATGAAGTTTGAAACACCCAAACAATGTTCAGTTGTCTCGTAACTGTAGATCAGCTAGTAGGGAATTAGAGTGTTTTCGATTTCAGACAAGACTGTATCCTCCAGGCAGAGTGTCCACTGAACTCCCACCTGAAGTACGGTTCATGAAAAACCTAAATCAAGACTAGAGACTGAGAGAACTTTCAGCAGGTCAAATACAATCCAGTGCAAAAGGTAGTGTTTGCAGTTTCTGGGAGAAAAAACAGCCTGTATAGATCTCTTCCCTTTACTATAGAGCACCTTCAAATATTGGTGGCATTATATTGAGTTTGGTTATTTCTGACTCTAGAATAAGATGCTAACCTTTTCATTGAGTGTACCGTGGTATCCTGCAGATGGGCAAGAGAGATGTCACTAGGAAGTGAGGCAGAATGAAGTGGCATTTCTGCCATACGTTTCTAGAGCCAGTAATGTGCATCACGCTGCCTTTCTGCCTCCCCTCCCTTGGTTGTGCAGGGTTTGCCACCTGCAAGGTGTAGCAAATGTGATGTGTACAGACACACACCTCACACACCTCCCAGCTTTACCCAGGATGGAAGAGCAGCTGCAATGATGGCACGTGGTGGAGGAGTCTTGTGAGCTGTGCTGCTTCCCTCCCAGCCCCTGTGCTTTTCCAGGAGGCAAAACATCCAGTCCGTGTTGTCTTAGTTGGTGCTGCTGTTTGCTGATCGTGTTAGTTAAGCTAATTAAATTATTGGTAACACAATTACACCTATTCCTCTTACAGTTTTGCCTTTGGGCTTGTCCATAGACCATTTTTTCAGCGTCTCTGAAGCATTTGCAAGCATCATCTACATTGAGTTGTCATGAGCTTTCAGTTCCTAAGGGTCTTGGTCGCTGTTGGATTGCAGGTTTATGGACAGATGTTGGTAGGGAGGAGGAGCAGGGGAAAAGTAAGATGTGTTGCAATATGCGTATAGGAAAGGGCAAAGCACTAAAATTCAATGTGACATGTTTCTGTGGAGGCCAGTGAGTACATTCAGTGTCTTAAAAAGCTGAATAAGTAAGTAAACTGAACTGTGTTCTGCTGACTCCTTCAGGGATAGAAATAGATCTCAGGGATGCATAGTTAACAGCATCAATAGGAAAATTCATGCTGCACCTCTAAAGCTGAGTTCTTGAGGGCTGTCTTCATCTCTTATGTGGCACACATTAGGGAATACTGATGCCCCTGTGTATGTTAAATGTCCACAGTGTTTTAATTTGTTTGCATTTATAATTAAAACTTCTGTTCTTTAGAATTCATCTGATGCCTGGAAAAATTAGCAGCCTGCCGATGCATTTCGGCTGAAAAAAAAATACCGTTGAGGTTTGCTGCACTTTACAGAACTTGGACAGAATCAGATTAATTCATAACTCTTTTCTTTTTCATTTTGGCTTTTGGTTCATGTTTTCTTAATTTTAGGTGATAATGGGTGTATGCCAGGTCCTGCACCTTGTTGTTCCTTAGAAAGTCTTTGAATTGTTGGTCAACAGGTTTTGTTGTATGGAGAACACTTAATTCTGTTACATTCATTTTGCTAGAAAATACATTTGGTTGCGTGTGAGAGAATAAATTTTCAGGACTTAAAGGATGGAAATAAATTTTCATGAGATTTCTCTTCAAATCTCAGGACTTTGTGAGTGTTTGTTTACCTTACTTTTTATATCGCTTTGACTCAGGTTAGTCTGTTTTATTTCTGCTTTCGTCCATGAATTAAACTGACAAGAAATGAAATCAGTGGAAAAGTTTGATCCAGAAAGGAAAAAATATTAACCAGAAAGCTGCCGAAGATGAAAACCGTGGGGCTCTCGGCCAGTGGTGCTGTGGTTTCTAGAGAGGGAGAGAAGGTGCCGCTCGCATCCCCTAAGGTAGGAAGGGAGATCAGAGTTAGGCTACCTCAGGGGTGGATTAGAGAGCCCTCATGTGAAAAAGTGCTTGAGGTTTACTGATCTAAGGAAGCTGCTAAGCTTTGGATTTTTCCTACTTCTGTACATGAAAAATAACCTGTAGTGACCTTTCCTGTCAAGTGCTCTCATTCTCTGGTCCATATCCCACTCTGTGCCTTCCATTGTGTTGCTGAATTGGGCCTCCAGCTTACCAGCACTTCAGAGTAAAGGCTTGTCAGCTGTTTGATCCAGTCCTCCTGCTACCAGCTGTGGTAACATTCTATATTACTCACAGTAGTAAACAATAGCTTTGTGGAAATCAAGAACTTAGAAGGAGCAGTCACAGCAAGGAAAGAACTTGATTTAATAAATGAGCAACCGCTGCACCAAAATAGATCAGACTGGCTCAAAGGTTCGAAACATTTCTTTCCCTTAAGGCAGTAATTCGTAAGTAAAGAAAACAAGCAAAATCAAATAAACTGGGAGCAGAGTAGAAGAGAAACAATAGCATCCATGATGCCGGTAACACAGAAAAGTCAGTAACAAAAGGAGGGATGAGCTAATAAAAAGAAGCAGAGGAGAAAGGAGATGAAGGCTCCCAGCTCATTACAGCTGCTGTTGCTGCACTGTCTCCACTTGTCCGATTCACAGTGCAGCACCGGCCCTGGAGCACTGGGAGCCCTGTTGGTATTCACAGTGCACGCACACTCCTACGGCCGTGTGGCTTAGGAAACTTTGTGGGCTCAGAAGGAACGTGTCAGAAGTGGGAAGGACAGCAGAGGAAACAGGAAGTGAGTAGATGGTCTTCCCTGTAGGTAATTTTGTTTCCGTTGCTCATGAGGAAGAAACAGATTGATCTTCCCAGATCCGAACCCTGGTAGGTTTGGAGAAGCTTATAAGACACGATAGGATTTTGTCAGCAGTGATGAGATCTTCCAGAGAGACTGGTGATTAGTATAACAAGATTGCTGTTATTAAGAGTTAGCTGTCAAAATTACAGAATTACATGGGAAAAATTAATAAGAATTATTGTCGTTCTTTTCACAGATGCTAAATCCCTCAACCAAGACAAATAAAACCTCAGTATTTCATTGCTGTTTTTCTCTGTGGTTAAAACCATGTGATACAGAATCACAAGTGATTAAGGAAAACTCACATCAGTGAAGGGAAAAATAGAAACACCTTTTAGGGTAAGAGGCAGAAGGAAAATCCAGTGAGGAACAACTCCGTTATTGCAAGATAAGGTTTAGATTTTGGGCTTTCTCTCAGACTCTCTAACAGTTCTGAGATTTTAGTAACAATTAGTGACATTGTTGATGAGTTGCATGGTATGAACAGACCACTGATAGAGGAGGATCCAAACTCCACGGTTGCAAATCTACATTCAGTGACGAACACTTGAATTATTCTTGTTCTTTCGTTGCCAGTTCCTTATCAGCCCTCCACGTGACAACATCACTGTTCTCATTCCCTCACTTGAGTTATTTCCATAGTGATGTTTTCTGGGGGATTTTTTCCTCTCTGGTTGATTTCAATCAGATATCTATCATCATGGAAAGGGACATCCCAGCTTTGGAAAAGAGCATGTCTGAAAGGATGTGGAGTTGATTGCTCCTGGCAGTGCTGTAGCCACTTGTAAGTTCTAATTTATACCAGGCAGACACAGAATGCCATCTGGTCGTGCCAGAGCGATTTGAAAGGAAGCACAGAAACGCACGTTTGAGTTGGCCATCTGTCCTCATGTCTGTAACTTCATGGAGGGAGGTATTGGCATGGTGCAGGCCAGGAGCTGAGGCTTTGTTCTTCTCCTTGGAGGGCAAGGAGATAGGATCTGGCACAGCCCTCTGGTACTAGAGCTCCTTGGATTTTTTCAAGCTTGATTGTGTAAGGTAGAAGGGGAAGAACGCCAACTGCAGCCTGTGTCCTGGGTTTCTCACTCACACTTCCAGGCAAGAGCATGAGTTTGGGACTGTGTGTTGAGGGGGTGTGGGTGGATAGGTATATCCAGTTCTGAAATCACTGTCTTAGAAGTAATTGCCTTCTCAGTTCAGGCAAGGGATAACACAGAGCTAACAGTTCCAAGTGGTGAAGATGAGTTATTTTTGTGGTTTTGTTTGTTTATATATGGGGTTTGGGGTTTTTTTTGGGAGGGGGGTAGGGTTGGTGACGTTCTGTGAATCCACTGTAAGTAAAAAAATAAATAACTATTTTGCCTGCCTACTTCAGAGCTCTGGTTCTCACTCGGAGTTCTTAGGAGCAATTAAGGGTTTAATGGAGGAGCCTCTCCATTTATTACATTTACTACTCATAAACCAGCTCTAATCTTGCAATTCCTTTATGTAGAAACCACAATGTGGGTATTTTGTGTGACATCTTTACATAGCCTTCACTGTTTAGGAAAAATTAATATAATTCTAGGACACCTCCCCTACCAATAGGGGTACTACCTGCTAGGGCAGTGGTTTTGCCTGCTAAGGCTGAAGTTTTGGTTCCTTTTTATTTCAGATCCTCAGTTGTCTTGTGGCCAGACAGCCACAGAAACAACCGCCCAAAATCCACCAGCAGCAGAGGGTTCTCCAGAGAACCAGAGGTTGAGAACTTCCCAAAGGCCCTCCTGCTGGTTGTGGTGTGTGTGGAGATCCCATGTCCCACATCCTGCGTAGTGCACTGGACAGGGGGTTGGTCCCTGAGCTGAGCTGGGTTTGCTCCTGTTGTGTTTCAGCCCCGAACTCCAGTGCATCAAGTGTGTCATCCTCGCAGGAGCACACCTGGCACGCTGAGCTGGTCTGTGGGTCCAAGGCTATCTGTGCTTCAGTTTGGGTTCAGCCAGCTGGTGGCAGTGGATCTGTACCTGGGCCCTTCTGTGCCTGCTGACACTGCTTGGTAACCCCTTTGTGTGCATGTTGCATCTAGGCAGGCTCGAGTGGGGCTTCTCTGAACACTCTTCCAAGCTTAGTGTTTTAAAAGCCAAAGGCTTGCTTTGATCTTCTGTTTGATCCTGCATCAGCAAAGCAAATGTGAGTTCTATCAGTGACTTAGGTGCTGAATCAAACTTAAAGAAATTTAATCCTCGTGATGCTGCTGTTGATGCATGGCTCCAGTAAAAATACTTTTTTTCATAAAAGATTGCCTTAAATTCTTACCTGTATGTCTCAACTACAGTCCTCATTTAGCACGGGGAAAATGTGGTGCATGTTTTTGTGATGGGGGTGTGGGGAGGGGGACAGCATACTTGAACTGAGATCCTTTTTCATTTTTGTTTATATACAGGAAGTAGAAATACATGGAAAGAAAATAAATTATAATATAGCCAGTTGTTAATTCTGTACTTGTGGAGAGCAGGAGACTGTCCTGTCCTTTTGGGAGGCAGACTTGGGGAAATACAAAGTGCAGATCACAGCAGTTGTTCCCAGCGTGCTGTTTGGTATGCAGTGACTCCAGCACACAAGGCCCTAAGCAGCAATCTTTGGAATCTATTACATTTGTTCCACAAAGTCACTCTAAACCCATTTAATCTCCTTCATCAGTGCTGCTGACATCCGCAACTTAGGCACCGAGTAGACAACTGAAGGAGGAGATTTACAAGGCAGCTCTCTCCATTGATTCTTAGAAGGCCAGTTTTTACACTTTAGGGAGGGCAGAGCTTCATTTTACTTCATCTTTTACTTTATCTTGACCACCTTCCGTCTTCTCCCATACTGGATAACAGTGTTACTACTGACCTAGCAACACTTTCAGGTTGTATGAACAGAAATTAAATGGTCACTATCAGTGCCACCTTCCTGGGTACAACCTTGCACAGCAGCATAGCCCCTCTTCTCCACATGTAATGTGGAAAGGCTGGGAGCAGAAAAATGGTGGGGGACTGTGCCTTTTGTGTTTATTCAAAGGCTTTTTTGAACCAAGCATTTAATAGCAGATTGGTCTTTTTTCAAAGTCCTTTTGAGGGCACAGAGGGCACAGAAGCCGTGGCAGAAATCCTGAATGCAGCAGAAGGAGCAGCTTGTTTCACACGCTAGTGCTGGCACTAGTAAATGGGTATTGGCAGGGTGACTGAGTGAGGGACTCTGGACTGGGAAGTAAATCAGCAGCTTGCTTTTTCTCTGGTTTATTTTCTCTTTCTTAAAAGGCCAGTGCAAAGGAAAGGAAGGCAGGGGAGATGGTAAACTTGCTGTGGAATTTTTAAAAGCTTTCAGTGTTGATCTGACACCCTGAAGTTACGGAAGCCTCTACCTAAAGTCGAGGAGGGAAGAGTTAAGCCAATGTCTTGCACTTTAAGAAGTCCTTTAACCAGGGATTATACTTCAGCTGAGCAAGGCAGACTCTTAAGGCAGTTAAATTCCCAGGAGCAGTAGCAATTTGTCCCCGTATTAAGGTGTGAGCTGAATTTGCAGGAAAGATCATTATCGTGTCACAGCACAAATCTGCTGTCACAGCAGCATCAAAGGTCTGTCTGTCCATGGTGGTGTCACAGCCTCATTGCTTCACACCTGCTTTCACAGGGAATGGCTTGTTCTCTGGAGGCACATGGGAGCTGGGAGTCATACTGGCAAAGAACTATACAGCTCTTTCCTCAAGACTTTCCACAGCACAGAGGTCAAATGTACAGGAAACTGAGACTGTCTAAAAATGCTATTGGAAGGCTAAGCAAAATTATCCCAGAGCATAAGGGGCCTTGGGAGACATTTTCTAGGGAGCAACAAAATTGGGCTGAGCTTCTAGACTGAGTAAGTACTGCTGATAAAATAGTTCAAGCCACTCAGACTAACTTTTCTTGCTTAATTGTGTATTGCTGTGAAAAGCGGTATTTCATCTGCTTAATAATGATTATAAATTACAAAGTTGCTCTAAAACTGTTTGTTGTTTCCAAGTGATATTTGGGCTTCTTCAGCTGATGCTGCATGCTAATCAGAGTAAGGAGTTCAGTAGGTAGATCCTGTTAAGTTAATCAGTAATTCCTACTTGGCTTTTCTTGCTAACATCCTGACTTTTAACACGCAATCTTCACAATTCAGAAATAGAAATGTGTCTCTGAGAGAGCTGGGAGGGGTCAAATAGCATCTTAGTCACAGGCTTTGTGGGCCTATAATTAAATACATTTCTGAAACATGGCATAATGTGCAAAAACTTGCCTGGTTGCTGTTCTGTGGAATTCCTTCTCAACAGAGAGCTATTACTATCTTGGAGGTTTCTGACTGCAGCAAATTAAATACCATCTGCTGAAAGAACTGTGGCAGTACTGTCATCTCCAGTACTTCCCTTCTGATTATTGTGGGCAAAATAGAGGGAATATGCAGAGAAAACAATGGCAAGAACCAGTGTCATCCTTATTTTATTGCATTGTGGCCACAGAGGTAGCCTCCATAAAGACCTGGGAACCCACTGTGTTAAGTAAAGTGTAAATTTGGTGTGGCTAGGTTGAGATGGATTGGTAGCTGAGAGAAGTTAGGTGACCTCATTGAGGCAATCAGGGTTGTGAGAGTGGCATTTCTGCTTTTCAAATACATTCACTTTTATTTTTATCATACGGAAGAAATGAAGAGAGGGATGGGAAATGTAGAAGGGGGTGAATGACAGCTGAGAATTTGTGGAAAAAGATGAAGGATGGAAAAGTGGGTTACTGTCACAGCAGAGATGATGCTGTGAGGGAAGGAGCCAGAGAGCAGCTGAGGTACTGCAGCATGAATGGTGCTAACGGGTTTGAAGGAGATGGAGTGACACTGTCACCTCCGCTGGTGAGCTCTGGGTAGTACCTCTCACACTGGCCCCGGAGATCTGCTCCAGTTCTGAGATCCCACAACCAAAGACCAGGGGACAAGAGAAAGTTACCAGCAGCTGAGAAAATGCACAAGAACACAAATTATCAAGGGCAGCCTTGAGCTCCCTGAGAGCAGTGAACATCTGCTAGATGCTTTGCTAGCTCGGGAGCTGCTCTGTCATTTCTTCAGCACTGTTTTCATTTAGGCCAGTCCTGGTCTGTTTACCCTAACTCATCAGGGCAACATGGCAAATATCTTCGGAGGAATATTCTCTCCAGTGCAATGAAATCTGAAGGCACATGCAAGTCCCAGCTGATCTGTGTTGGTTTTTGTTTATTCTGTTGTTCCAGACAGTAAACTAAACAATTTGTTTCTTCCATTAACTGGCTTCTCTTCTATGGAACAGCACACTTAGTGAGGTATTTCCATCACAGAAGTTTCTTTTAATGAAAAGTTTTGAAAGCCCTTCTTTCTTTCTCTCCCCTAGTAAGAGAAGCAAAAAGGCTTCACAGAATTATAACAGATGACAAAGGTAGATATATAAAATACTGCTTTCATTTTTTATAGTTCTCTAAAATTAGTGGATTTAAGGTTAGAATAAACATTTTACCCTTCAGCACCATCACTATATTGAAGATGCTGAGAGTCGGCTTTCTCTTTTCCTGCTCAGAGAATGAATGCTTTGACTCTATCCTCAGCTTTCTCAGGAAGTAGCTGCATCTTAGGCTGTTTTTCCAGTTGAAGAACCTCCTGAGGTGTGCATGGTGGAGCTCCAGAGGTGTGGTTTTTTGTATATGCTGCGATGATCTTCCTCAAAGGCAAATGGATTTTATTCTCTCATGTTTGCATGTCTGGTTGATAGCTGAAAAAAACTACTTGAGGGGTTTGTAATCAGATCAATGGATGTTTACATAAAGAAAGGAGACGTAAGTTTGGAGAAGCATTGGCTCATATCTACTTGTTTTGCTGAAGGAGTTCAATTTGGGCAAAAACAGGAAAGCCTTTACAATTGAATGTCTTCTGTTTGGCTGGACTTGTGTCTCAGCACAAAATAAAAATGAAATAAGCCGACACAGATACAGGTATGAGTAAAAACATGGGAAGGCATCCAAGATAAAAGTATTTAAGCTATTTTTTTATACATGAATATGTGAATGTAATCACTTCACCAGGTTTAATCATCCCCTTTTGGCTGCCAGGGAAAATAAATTTGTGGTGTACAGTAGGTCAAGGATCTAGTAGGGAGCAGAATGTACAGTGCATAAATCTGTACAAACACGCAGGCAGCTCGGCTACAGCTGTAAGTGCAGTAGTGGCCCCAGCCTTTCCTTGAGGATGACATTTTAAGAAATTGTGACTTCTTTCAGAGGACAGCTGTTAGACTGGACTGCATTCATTTCTGTGTGCTACCTGTATTCAGCCAGTTGGCACACTGTGCTGGCAGGCTGCTGCTCTGGTCCCATCAGGTGCTGTAATGACACTGCTTTGTCAGAGAGAGAAAAAACCCCTGTGGTTTAATAACACTCAGGGATTGGGTTGGCAAAGGCAAACCCTCCAAAGCTGAAGTAGAGAGTCATAGTTTTGAATCTCTGACTTTAATCTGGCACTTCTGTGTATAAGATTTACCAAACCCTTATTTCTGGCTCCTAGATCAGGTTATATATACTTCTTCTTTCCATGCTATTCCTTTTAGGCAGCCCACAGATACCTGCCAGTGAGCATGGGGAAATTCAGTCATTTTTTAGTGTTCTGTGTGAGGTGCACAGTTCTATTTACTGCTCAGTGTCCTAATATCGCACTTGAGTACGGATTTATTCCTGGTCCCAGGGGCTTTCCGTGCAGTTCATTATCTCAGCATTGGAGTGTTTCACAAATGTTAACGGGTTTATCTTCACAACTCATTCCGAGCGCTGGTATCATTACAGGCTCCTCTGAGAATTTCCTTGCCAGTCTTTAATTATTTTTCACTGAATATTTGCAAATGGCAGCTTAAGACACCGCGGTTCAGTGAAAATTGGGCAGATATTTGTTGGATGTCAATAAGCATCCATAATTCCTGAATCTTTGCCAGTAATCTGGCAGTAATCATTAATCCAGTGCACACTCCAAAAGTATGAAGGCTGAAAAGCTCATTAACTAAGCCCTTCCTAAGTTTGTTGGCTTGTTTTTAATTGCTAATCTTAGGTATTTTCTCTGGCTTTGTTTTTTGGAAAGAGCTGAGCCTTTTATTTTTGAAATTTCCTAAACCAGTTTTTATGGGCTGTTGCCCAAGCTGTTCAAAGCCTGCAAAATGTTAAGCAATTGATAATCAAATGTAAAAAAAAGGCACGCCAGAAAAAACAGCTATAAATGATAATACTTATAAACATCATGCAGCTCAGTAGCTGCAATTCGTTATAACCAAATTGTTAAAATAAATCATGGTGTTTTAATATGATGCAAAGTATGTAGAAATGCTATTAGGACATATATATAACTTCTAATAAATATTTATAACTGCATAGTGTTAAGTTAGATTTAAATGAGGTGAAGAGTTTCTCTGGGGTGTTGGTGGGAGCCCATTGTGTCTCCACAGGCCCTCCCATTGCTCTCATCGGCTGTGCTGACACCTGGTCTCCAAGGGCCACCTCCTTTCTCTCTGTACTGCAAGTAGGTCACTACTGCAGCAGTATGGGAAGTGGAAGGTAGAAAAACCAGAAAAGAACAAAAAGCAGCCAAGAAACTGGAAAAGGTATGTTCAGATTCATAGAACTGGCATCATTTGTCAATGGGAAATCCAAAAGTACTTGTCTTGGAGAACAAAAGAGCATTTTAACCCACATTTTAGGAAGCTAAACACTGCACAGCCACAGCATAATCTTTGCAAGAACAACTTAGTCTTTCATGCATAATTTCCGACTTGATGTGGGTGCTGGTGAGTTTTTTCCATTTTCCTTTCTATGGAGTAGAGAACCTTAGTTAAAAATACATAAATTACTAATGTATTAAGGGGATGAAGAGCAAGGACCAGATTTAAAGGATGTTAAGGGATCCTGTGATAGAGGGTTTTAGCACATATCCACACGTGTTTTCTTGTGCCTTTACACTTAGTTACTGATGTGAAATGTAATTCCCCTTAGGTGTCACCTTGGAGGTGCTGAAATGGCTGTGAAAATCCCTTGGCACCAGTTAGCAGAATTAATGTGTGTAAAAGATAACATATCATGACATGACATGAAGGCAATCAGCTAGCCTCAGCTTTTTGTGTTGTAAAGCTCTCTACAGGTCCTTCCCTTTTAAGCATGTTCTATTTTGCCTCTGTTTAAGTGAGTTTTGCTTTTATGACCTAATATAACTTTGAGTTGGGTGTTTCAGGACAGCTTCTGAAATTAAAAATCTTGTATCTCCTCTATATGTATGGCCTTTGGAAATGTTGGTGACCTCTGGGGGCAGAGCTCCAATGTCGTTTTTACCTGAGCATGCCACAGTTTTATGGGATTTTAATTGGGTATGAAGAGGTGAGATGGATAGATACTGTTTTAGAAAAGATAACTGCACTTCTGATCTGTGCTTGAAAGGGCTTTGAGGTGTGTCAGGAAAAGGATTCCTCTGCCAAAGCACCGAATGTGGGGAGGGCAGCAGGCATGAAGGCTTCCCTCACACTGCGTGCCCAGCCCTGGAGCACTGGGAGAGAAATTCTGTCATTGCCCTCTACAAAGACCCCTCATGAGCTGAGAATAGGGAATTTAACATCACAAAGAATGATGCTCATGAAACTGGCAACGCCACAACCACATTATCTTTAAAGCTGCTCTGTGTGTACCTGTTTCCTTCTCTTTCCTTGTAAGTTTTGCTTATGCTTTCCTGTTCCACTTCTTGGGACTCCTGTGTTAAAGATACATTGCCAGATAGCGTCACATTTACTGAGGAAATTCCTGTGTTTTCTATTGAATCCTCACTGTTTTCTCATTGCTATGTTCACGGGGATACTGTGATCTTAAATGAGCCTGAACGATTGTTAAATCTAATTTCTAATGCTTACATATACAAAAATATCACAGTTGCCACTTTCACCCGATTTACACATTCTTAGAAATCAAAAATTCTTTATGCAACAAGAAGATTCAAATGATCCTTGTGCAAAAAGGTTCATCTGCTTAAAGCAGAGCAGAGACGATTTAGGGGTGGTGTTACTCCTACCCATCATTGTCCCAAATAGTGGAATTAATATGAGTTAGATAAGGATCTACAGGATGAGCTGAATGTGACAAAGATAAAAGTCTTTTAATGTTTCTGCAGAGGTGTATGAGAAATTTAAAAATTATTTAGAGTTACTGAATGTCTGAGAGGGAAGGAAATTCAGTTACATGAAAAATAATTATACTTAAGTACATGTATGTTTTAGCTGTGTGTTCATCGTGAGGGATGAGAATACTTAAAAGCGTGGTGATGGGTAACTGATAGCATAGTGCAGGCAGATACAGAGGAGTAAGTCTTCTGCTCTTGAGGTTAGTAAAAGTTTGGTCCCTCACAGCAGCTTGACTTTGTCCAGAACACTCAGAAATACTCAGTGCTTAAATTCTCTGTCCATTTATGTTAAAAATCAAACACCGCTCCCTCATTTCACTACACGGAGGTAGCAGATAAGGATGCTAATGAGGCAGCACCAGGAGTATTTCACAAACTAGAGTGACACTTGTGCTTAAGAACCCCTGTCCTCTCTTGAGTGTAAACATAGCTGCTGCTCTTTGGATGGGCTTTTATAGCCTGGTTGGAGGTCTGTGGGCATAGGAACGTCGGACAACTCTTGATGCGTCCTAATGATAAGGATAAAACATCCAGAAGTGGCAGAAAATAGGCTGGAAAAACCTAACATAAATTTGATTGCAATTTATTGAGCAATTATAGCATTGTTGTCTACTTATGTAAAACTGTGGATATTTTAACCTATACTGCAATTACAAAAGTCATGTTAATTAGCTCAGAGCTCCAGGTTACGGTTACTGTTACTTTACCAGAATGGTAATGTCACAGATTGGGACCAGAAATTACATTTATTTGTGGAGACTGAGAAGAAAATCCATAGCTGTGAACTGTCTTGGAGGCCAGGGCAGTACACTGACTTCTTCAGTGTCAACAAAATCGGATGTGCGGATGCTGTTATTAATTGGGCATTCTGCTTAATGAGTTCTCATCGAGCTGGTGCAAAGGAGGTTCTTTCAACCTCTTGTGTGAGGTTTGTGCAACACACTTCCCTTGAAGTATCTTAAATTTTTCTTACTTAATTTTTCTTTTGATTTAGTTACCAGCCAGTGTCGAAAGAGGTAGAAGACCTCAGGTTTTGGGACAAGACAGCTTGAGTTGATACAAATCTTCACTAGCCTTTTTCCTTCATCAGATATTTTTTTCTTTTGAACATTATTATGAGAATCTACTAGCTTTAATTCCACCCAAAGCCAAATCTCTGTTCATTATTTAATTCTGAAGAGGTCCCATTGACACGTAAATAACACTTGTGCCAGAGTAACATTCAAATTAGGAGTTAGTTTAAAATGTTGTAAAAAGATGCTTAGGTGACTCTGAAGTTGTGATCTTGAAAGTTCCTGTTTTCTGAGATCTCTTCAGATCTTGAATCAATAGCTGCCAATACCATGTTATTCACTGGGAGAATTGTCTAAATGTACCAGAAATTGCAGCTTTCTCCAGCGAGCTGCCAACACATCCAGCCCAACCCCGACAAGATCTAATAGCACATCTGTAGCGTAAAGTGAAAAATCACCATCCAACATCTACAGTCCAAAGTTGCTTGTGCTGAATATCATGTTAAGGGATATCACACAGAATATGTAAGAGTTGTATTGGAAGGAAATTTAGAGAATTTATTTTAAATGGGAGGGGAAATGCATGAATCTTGGGGCCTGGATTCTGACTGGGGCTGCTCAGAGCTAGTGCAGTTGCAAGTAAATTACAGCTCCCAAATACATGAACTGCTTTTGTTTTCTGTAATTTGCCGATCTCGGAGCTAAAATGTGCAACTCAGTATGGAGTTTCAGTTATAAGCCAAACAGATTTTTCAAGTTCTTCAGTGAAGTAGGTTTTATATCTCTAATGGCAATCACTGTCTAAAAAGTAGTGGTTTTGCAACCTCAGCTTTTGTGGAGTTTAATAAAATGCTTCCCTTCTCCTCTAGTTTGGTTTGTAGGTTTCTTGCAGTTTTCATCCCCCATCTTGGAGCTATTTGCAAAGTTACTAAACTTCACAGCACTAGAGGAGGTAAGCAAGTTTTTGTGGTGTGCTGGTTCGTTCTCTTGTGGCTGGAGCAGCTGATGCCCATATGGGTTTGTGTTTCATCTTAGCTTTATTGCTCCTTTCTCACTGTATCATTTAGTTCCGACTCAGCTCTCAATTGGCACTTGTTTTTTCTTGAGCCATCAGCAGATCCGTGGACCACGTTAGGCCTGAGATGCTTAAAAGTACAGACAGGTTTGGTAATCTTCAGCTTGGAATTTCTCCTGTAAGTGAATTAACCATTTCAGTGTTTGATTTCATTTGAGATTTCTAAAGCTTTGCTGGTGGGAAAAGGTAATAGCCTAATTCAAACTAGTTTTAGCAACTTCATTAGTGCAGAACTCCTGCTAAGCAGGCCCCTGGTGCATTTATCTCAAGTGGCATCTTTTGAGATTTTTAATATAATTCTGTTGTCACTGAGTTGATGGCATAAATAGCTCATCCTAACATCTTCATATGCAGCCAGCAGTTTGAAAACATTCTTCTGTGGTCTGTATTGAGTACTTTCTGGTTTAAAAATGCTGTTTAAATTTTAGCAAGCCTTGCTTTTAGGCAAAATAAACCCATACCAGTTCAAGTAAACAAATTATGAATGAAAGCTGAGTTTTAATTTTTTGAGTTTTTCGAAGTTGAACTCTAAAGTTATGTTTCTCAGTTTTGGCCACAAGGGTAATTTGGAAATGATTTTATGTATTTATGATTTTAGTGTTTGGCTGAAAAAGAAAATCAAGAACAGGAGTTACTGACTTACTGAAAGGCAAGGGAGCATTTTTAAAAGCAAAACTTGGCTGTAATTTCATGATTTCACATTTACCATCTCCTTGACCTTGCTTTAAAAAAAAAAAACCAACAAACGAAACCCCAACAAACAGATATAAAAACCAGCAGAATGGGAACAGCTGCAAACAACCAATTTATAAAGCATAGTCTTTTCTGACCGAAGTTGTCGATGTGAATGTTTTGTTTTATCAAGAATAAACTAGATCGTTATCTGAGGTAAATAATTTTTCATCCACTTCTCTCCCATTAGATTTCAGTGGTCTAAATCAGAGAAATTCTTTCAGTGCCAAACCAGTAATAAATATAACTGTATGGAACACAGTTTTAAGTGTAGAATATAGCAGAATAAAGGGTAAGGTGACCTAGCAACTCCGTCATCTCTCATTTTTATGTTTCCTTGGGGTAGTGAAAAAAAAAATCTTTTGAGCTGACTATGTTCATTGTAGCAAAATTACTGTGAAAGATTCCCGTGGGACACTTGCATAACTGACCATTAGGAAAAAAACTGGCAGTCAGGAGAATAGAGCAGATACATTTTCTGTTCTCGTCATTGTCTTTGTCCCAAGTGTAGGACAGGGTTATATAATCACAGTTAGATTCTGTCTTGCATTCTAATGCACTCATCAGCCACTGAGAATCTCTCCAAGATGGGCAGATGCCATTTAAAAAACTCTGTCTTGGGGCAAATCAGAAACATTGCCTGAACAGAAAACAGCTACAGTTATTGTTAAACTTCTTACATATGTTGCAGACTACAGCTGCTTCATAGCTGTTGTTATGAAAGCATGAGATGGACAGTGGGAAAAGCTGGTTTGGGCTATGGCATTTCCTGATGTCATTTCCTACATAGTCAGATGTATTGTAGTGGTTCCTTACTGTACTACTGCATTAGGCATTAGGAAGTTTCATCTCAAAAAACAAGAAGGATGTCTGTGTCAAATTGAGGATTATTGGTTGTGATGTGTCTCAAAAGTAAAAAAAAAACTTTTGCTCAGCGAGTAAAAACTTGAGTATTGGAAAGCAATGTGAAGATTATGCTTAATTCCATATGTGTAATTCATGATGAGGCTCTGTCTGGGTGGATTCAGTCTGTAGGATGTTTGGACAGAGTCATGCTCACGCTTCAGCTAAGGGGAGTGAAAACATCTGGAGTGATGCTAATTGTGTGTGACCCAAAAGCTCATTGAAATCAGTGGGAAGGCTTCCATTAATTACAGTAAATGCTGGAGCAGAAAGTCCCTGGCCTGCTCTTTTGAAGGCCTGTGTGTACTCTGCTTCCCCTGTCTCCCTCAATGTCTTCTCCAGAATTGTTCACCAGTGTGGGTAACTGAGTTGCTTTCTAGAAAGGCCTTTTATTCACACCAGTTTAAAAAGTCATTTGAGCTGTGCTGGAGCAGTGTGAAATCATACATTGAAATGTGTGCCATGGGGCAGTGCAGTAAAAGGAGCTCAGCTTGCTGGAGTAGCTCCTCAAGCCACCAGACCATTATATGTATCTTTTTTTTTTTTTTTTTGGCCTTGTTAATAGTTAATCTATGTTTTATAGAGAGAGACTGGTGAAATAAATGATCTGCCAACTCCTACCTGTATGTGTCCCTAAATGAGCTCTGAAATAACACTTGAAAGAGGTAAAAATAATTTTCAGAAGCATTTCAAAGACATGTCAGTATTTTCTTTTCTAATAGAGCACCACAGAATGCCATATCTCGAACTGTTAGAGTCCAGTTACTGATCTACCCACAGCAAGTGATTCCCATCACTGACTGCAAGTGAAATAATTCCTTATGATTTTTCTGTTTTGATGGACACACACACATACAAACACTGTGTGGCTCCAGGTGCACAGCTTTTCTATAACTGTTGAAAAAGTGCTGTGTCTAAATTACCAATGACTCCTGAACAAGCAGGTTTCTTCTTTGTTTAAAAAAGTAAAACAGGCTAAAATTAGAAGCATCAGTTGGGAACGATAAATATTCATTAACCTGGGTGTTGGTACAGTCGAACAGTATTGATTTCTGCTGTTGAGGGTTGCATTCTCTCTGCCTGTCTGTGACACTGAGATCTGGGTGTTGTTTGCTTTGGGGCACCCTGTGCTTTGTGTCTGCTGAGGCACAGCAAGGCCATGACATCAGGCGTTTTCAAACCTCAGAGAATTCAAGCCAGAAGTAATACAAAACCAATGTAACACTGGCATTTCCAGACTGCTTTGGTCTGTCTTCTATCCTGTTTGTCATTCAGAGAGCCTGGATGTTACTCTGTGCCACAGCAGGTCCTATTCAACAGCAGGAAGTGACAGAGGATGTGGTGTTTGCAGCCCAGCTGTGCTTCTCTGGGCTGTTAGAATAGGAGAGACTGCATCCAAGCCTTTGTTTGTCCCTCTCCAGCTGCACCAAGTTCATCCTCACATTGGGAAGATGCCATATTTATTCCTCTTGCACCTGGGTAAGACATGCCTCACATGAGTGGAGCGGCAGTGCTGTGGTCAGTGACTGACAGAACACACAGCAGCCGAAAACAAATACTAGGGACAGTTTTGTCTCGCAGGGAGTTCTTTGTGATCAAATTTTGTCATTCAGTTACTTGTCCTACTGCTCACAATTGAATCTCAGCTCTGTGCTATAGATTTTATCCTCAGAGATTTCTGTACAAATTCACAGAAAGTGCATTTGTGCACCTTTTAAACTGTAACACTGAGGTATTCTTAGCTGTCAATAAGTATTTATGATTCATCTTTAAAATGCCTTTGTCAAAGTTCTCCTTTTTTCTTTTAAAGAACGAATCTGTTCACGTGCTTGGAATTATTTACGTACAGTCCTAGACTTGTCTGTGTTAATATCCTCTTCAAAGTGTTGGGATTTGAAATGTATAAGTGGAGAAAGAAAAGAATAAATGTAGGTTTGTTTTTAAATGTTAAAATGCTGTGTTTCCAAAAGATATGCTTGGGCTTTGAATTGCAGAAATGCTGAAAATGTGTTAATAAGCTTCAGTGATAGGTAATTATCACTCTGTCTGTTACTGATAAACTTCTTTATTAATTTCACTGCTTTTAGTATTGCTATCTACCGTTCATATTCACAAACAGTTCATGCTGATACAATACTTGTTTGAGGGTTACTTTTTCATCAGGTTATTGCTTTTGTAGTGGTGTATGTACCTTTAGGCTCTAGTACAAAGAATGAACAATATTTAGCCACATGTAACACAAAAGCTACATCATATTTGCATGTCAGCAAAGCCAACATAATTTAGTGTGAGAATAACTGCTAGTAAGTGTCCATATAGTACAGTGAGTGATGTATGAGCAAACTTGTACCATGCTTCATTTTGCAAGAATTGTTGTCTTTTCCTGGTCTCCTTTTCTATTACATTGCTAGGCTAACAACAAAAATTGGGTATTTGAGTTGTGTTATTAAAATACGATGGTGGAAGAAGGTGTGTCAATTAATGTCAAATTCAGCTGAGAAATGTGATGATTAAATGGTCAGCAGCAGGTGAGGATTATGAAAAGTGGTAAAGCCCACAATGGGAGCCACATTCAGTAGCAGCTTTCTGGCACGGGAATGAACATGAACATGTTGCTGAGGTTTCCAAGTACAATTGAGTTTGACCTTTAATTAAGCACCAGTCTCTACGAGGTAACTTAATTACCTTATCCCTAGGGTAGTCATGTAAGGTAGGTGGCATTGTTTGTGTGAGGTATTTGTATACTATAGAGGCTTAAGAAAAATATGCAAAGAATAACTCTTTCCTCCTTTCTTTTCATCAGCTGCCAAGCCATGACTTCCCTGAAGTAGTTGCACTTCTTTTGTGCTGAGACCCAGCAGCGCCTGTGAATTTTGCTTGTCCAGAAATGTCTTGTGCTTTTGTTGCACTGAAGTCAATTAGAGCTAATAGTAAATGGTTATGTGGAACATCTTGGGAGCTCCAATACAGCAGAGCCTTCTCATGCTCTGTGTACCCATTTGCCATTCTGTTGTTTGCACTCCCCTCTTATGTCACTTTATCCTTTTTATGTCACTCATTTCTTAAAGTCACTCACAGATTGAACCCCTCTTGCTGTGTTTGTCAGTCAGTTCCACTGACTGGTTTCCTGCTGTACACAGAGAAGTTTCTCCTCAGTTCCCTTAGTGAATAAGCTTTTGTATATCCAGGCCATGATGTCTTGTTTCAGGACAAGCCCTCTTAGCCAGAAGACTGCCTAGGAAGTGTAAGTTTGTGTGTATTTATTTTTGCAGCTATGATGGGTTGTAAAATACAGCACCAATCCCAAGGTTCTTGTGCATCTCAGTCTCAGTATGCATCTCATGTGATGCATTGGAGGATGGGGTATGTTAAGGTAGAGAAGCAATGGAGTAAAAGTAAGTATGAAGGAGATTTCAGTTTTTTCTCTGAGAGATGAGGCAAGAGAAAGCTGTTAGAAGGACATAAGAAATGCTGGTGCTTAGGTGGAAAGAATCTACGAACTGAAATGTGTCTCATGCAACAGAGCTTTGTTTGTCAGGGTGCTGTTGAAAAATGAAGCCTGATAAGAGATGAAATGGGACTTGGGAGGAGGGGTGGTGCCTGGCCTAGCCTTCAGTCATTGGCAGTTTACCTTTGCATACTAAGACCAGGAACCAGGGCCTGTATTTAGGTCTCTGTGTCCAGCTGTGAAGAAAAGAGATTGAAGTGAACTGGTGGGTTTCTGTTGTTTTCCTGAATGAGTTTGGTGCGCTGGACTTTACTGATGATTCAAATGTTCCTATATCTGCATCAGATTCACCACAGCCTTTAAATTAACAACAAGACTCTCAGCCTGGTTTGGATCTGCCTAACACCTTCCCAGACAATTTCAAAGTGTGGCTTGGGCATGCATCAGCATTCTTTTCAATGCTAACACAAGATAATAAATGGAAAGGATTTATTACTTAGGCTGTCACCTATTTTTCTTTTGAGCTGAGGTTTTCCTCTCGTCTCAGCAAAAGGAACAACCTTTCCTCCACTTGCACTGCACTGTGTGTGTTGTGAGTATGTGTAGAAGGTGTAGAAATACTGAAAGGCAGAGGTGAAGAGCATCTTGGTAATGTGAGGATGATGGAAGTCAACAGTTAGAGCCACAATAGTACTGGAAAAATGCTTTTAAGGAAGACATAACCTGTTTAGCTGAGCTTTTGGCCAGGTTGTTGCCACACACAGTTGAAAGCCTTGCCAACCACTGTCCTGGCTATGAGGGGAGTTGGTGAAATGTTCAGATAGTGGGGAAAAAAGAACTGGGTAGTGTGTGTTGTTGATCACTGCTTGTGGGATTTTGTGTTAACTTGCAAGTGATGAAGAGGACCAGGTCAGAAAGGGAGGCGGCAACAGCAACCCAGATCTCCTGCAAGGACTGCTCCCTATGTCAGGAAAAGGATATGCTAAGCAGAAAGCCACTTTTTGAATTGGCAAATCTGGATGTTTTAGTTTCCCACATATCTTGTAAGAAACAGTCTTCATTCTGCTCAACAAACAGCAAATTCCTTCCATAAAATAAAAACAAAGAGAGCTTTCTCCTGAAACACTCCTAAGAAGCATCTGTTTCCAGTTAGACTCAAAATTTTGCTTGGAAACATCCTGCTGGAGATGAACACCAAACTCGTTTAATAAATCATTGCCAAAAACAATCTGAAGAGATCTCAGTCGATAATTGGCTTGATGAGATTTCTCTGCAGCGTATTTGCCAAGCATTAGGGGCTTTGCTTCCCTTGCCTGGAGCAGCGGGGCCCTTCGCAGCTCAGTTGTGCAGCGGTGCTGGCAGGCGCAGCCGTGCCGGGGTTGGGTGCGGAGGGCTGGGCACGCCTGAGTGACGCGTGCATGCCCATGAGCCTGGCGCTGCCGCTCCCCGGGCTCCGGGGGTGATCGGCATTCCGGGGCTGTGCCACGCTCACGGGCTTGTGCAGCCGCCCCAGCCATATTCTGCATATGGAAATGGGCCCTTCTGCCTCGGCTCAGCTGCTTTAGGGAGCAGCAACAAAAGGGCTCTTGATCAAGTGTGTTTATTTATTTAACTGGATAAAATGAACCAGCGTGTTTGAGACCAGGAGAAAGCCTTAGTGGTTTGTAAAACAGTTGTCTTTTTTTTCAAACGTTCTTATACAAACTGTCTGACTAGTGTGCTGTAATGTGCAATGTCACGTAGTCGGGATGGAAATACTTTGGGGGTTTTGCCCTTTTTCCTTCTCAGGAAAACTTGCCAGCCAGGATAGCACAGTAGAAAAGCCTAGAGAAGCACCTCTTGGCTAGCATTCATCTACAGCAATACCAGGACAGGCTGCTCTATGCAGTCATGTTTCATCACTTCTGAATTTTCACATTTTCATCTGAATCACTTCATGGCACAAAGACATTAAATTGAAAGATTTTAGCAATTTTGAAATAGAAGAGTCTTTCAAACAACCATGGGGATGAACAGGAGCCCTGACTGTTGCATTCTATTGAGAAAATACCTTGAAATATCCATGATCTGGAGTTAGCTGACAAAATGCATTTTCTGAATACTGAAGGAAACCTCTTCTTAGCTTCTACTGAGGTTTTTTAAAGGCAGAAAAGAAAAAAGAAAACCCTACTGATTCTTCTCAAATTATGAAGGAAGGAAAGTAAATTTGATTATATTGATTTACTTTACTTATGGTCTTACTTCTTAAATATCATCCCTTACGTTTTGTGTAATTAGCCAGCTCAGTTTCCTCAAATAAACACGATGTTAAGAACATGTTCATTAGAGCTGATATATCCTGGGTAAGGAAGTGGGTTTAGGTTTTCTTTTTCGTCAGCAGTGTATTTTTTAGTGTCACTGATAGCAGTTAACCTTTAAAAAGGCAGTTGAGATTTTAGCAGGTAGGTTATGTTCACTGGGGCTGTGCCACTCTGGGGGACATGAAGATGTGTTTGTGAGGTGATGGTACAGGAGAAGGTTTGTGCTGGCCACACAGCGAGCAGTGCTGTGGTGAGTACAGAGCTGCTGGGGTGGTGTAGCTGAGAGCATTTACTGCTTCATCTCTCGCTCCTAGTGCAGTGTAATAATACCCTGCTTTGATGGAAGTAGCAGGGATAAAAAAATTCTTGTTTCGCTTCACATCGACACTGGCTTATCTCACAAATCATCTGCTGATTTTTGCGATTTCTTCTGAGCTTGATTGTGTGGCACATTCATTTTTCATGGAACGATCCTTTACTGAAATGGCTTTCCGATGACACGGGGGCAAGCTACAGAAAATAGGAGTTTTGGTGCCATTTTCTCAGCAAGAGCCACTCACAGTAGTAGGACGCTTCTGCGCGTAGTTCTTCCAGACACATCATCCTCAGTAAAACTGAATGTTGGGCTGTATTTATAGAACTCCTCTTAAGCTAGAAAATTACAATCATCTACTTTTCAAATGTGTGTGGGTAGAGGCTGCAGATCCAAACTGAAGCTTCCTTTCTGTAGAGAGAAAAATCAATGACATGTCGAAATTTACAGCCAGCCTAACTCCAGGGATTCAAATTCTGACAAACAAGCACCCTGAGCTTAGGAACTTGGCAAGTCTCGCTTCAGATTATTTTGAAAGATAGTTTCAAATTTTACTGTTTAGTTATTTAAAGGGTAATGGCAATTTCCGAAATTCCCAGTGGTATGAGCCAGGGCTTGAAGTACTGACTATAGTGGTTGGATTGCTAGCAGAGGTAGAGCAATGAGGAAATAATAACAACACAATGGGCTCTGCTTAACCAGTATGTTCATAGACTGAATGTCAGCATACTTGAAAAAAATTGAAGTTTGTAACATCAGAGCCTACTGGTCAGTCACCAGTTTACCAGATGCATGTGACCACTACCTCACCAGTGTCTTCAAAAGGGGAGATGATGCAGAGTCTAGAATTCCTTGCCTTAAGGAGCTGTTAATTGGCAAAGTTTGAATTGGGCCTGGAAAACTTTCAAAATAGACTAAAATCAGATGGAAAACATGGTTAGTCATTATGGATCATACAGTCATTCTGTTTTATCTAGTGTGCAGCTTATTAAAGTTGACGAAATCCTCATAAAACTGCTTGAGAAATGTCATCTGAACCTAGTTGTTAAAAAACATTGAGATTAAGTGTCATAATTTGCTGTTCTAAATCATAGTAACAACTTCCTTAGAACCCAAGGCAATGTGTCAGGTGTAGTCAGGCTGTGGAGAGGAGACTATTAGTTCTTTGTGGTTTATATAATGTGTATGTCTCTGCAACACAAAATTGCATTAACCTTTCAGACTAACACACCGCACGGCGAATAGAGGCCTAATTATCTTTTCACTATCACCCCTAGGTTTATTTAAAAATTACTGATTTCTGAGTTTTCACATCTCTTAAATTACCCTTACTTTGGGTTTTCGTTCTCCAGCTATTAGCTTGCATGTGTTCTAGTCTGAAACTTATATTCCCGGGGGAACTCTTGCCTGTTTTTTTTGTTTCCCTGATAATGTTTTCTTTAATCCATATTGGACTTCAGTTTCATTGAAACTTAATATTATGAGCAGATTGGTTGAAATAGTATTGCTGCTTATTTCCAGCTGCCTGGTGACAAAATTAATCACAACCAGGTACGTGGGCTGTTCCAAATTATTTGTCTCTTCTTGCTCCACGCCTGGTACTCAGCCACAGTCTTCAGTTACGGCCTTCAACCTGGTTTTAGTCCAACCCATGCAAACACTTTTTTTATAATTAAAATTCTTTACTTTGAATATATGAAAGCTTTCCCTTCAACAACCAATTCTGATTTTATATCAAAGCAAACCATGAAATCTCAAACTGGTATAAATGTTAAAGCAAAAAATCTTGATTATACGCTCCCTTTCCGAAACTTTTTACAACGTTAAGACAGGATTCAGCTGCCCAAGTGTAGGCGTGTATTATATCTGTATCTGAGCTTGTCATCTACATTCCTTTTGTAGTAAATGAAGCAAAAGAAGCATTTTTAGGCTGTAGTTAATGGCATCCTGTAGAGAAGACTCAGTCTGTGAAGCAGAATCATCCCAATGTCTGCCTCTTCACTAACTGAGCAAAGCTCACGTAGCCACTTTATAGGCAGCTCATGTGACATAGGGTGAATTCTGTCCTTAATACCACAGGTGTGTATTTCTTTATTAGATTAGGCTTCTAATGTCTTGCATTAATATCAGTAACCTTTTCCATAGGAATTTAAGGAATTACAATCCTTTATATTGTAATATGGCAGCTAGAGGAACCTCATATTACATTGGCTAACACTGAAACAGAGATGTGGGCTTTTCTGTGTGCATCAATGATAAGGGTTTGCAAAAGTAATCAGAAGATTTGCAGCTACATTTCTACATCAGAATCTTAATTTAAATCTACCAAAGTTCATGTACACAATGGGTGTTTTTTCAATGGCAGCAGCTTCTGGACTTCATCTTCGTCGTTTGGGGTCAAATTCTGTGGCTTTTCATTAAGCCTTGTTAGCAAGCTGTTCCACCCCCACACTGGGGTCAAAAAGGAGTAAGTAACATGATTTTTAAGTGTTGTTTTCTTTCAAATGCACTTGACTCTCTTTCTTAGACCAGATGGAATCAACAACTGATCAGTGTGTTGTTTATCCCAGCAGCACAGCCTCAGCAATTCAGCAAGGCTTTTTGCAGACACTGCTTTCAACAATAAGCTCCAGGACAGGATGCTGGGAAAATCTATAAAAGCATGTTAGGGCACTAAATTCCCACAGAAAATACCTTACATAATAAGGGATAGGATGACAAATATGGGTTCTGTCTCTGAGGATGAATATCCTGATAGCCACATAAACCCAATACATTGGTACAGCATAGAAAGCTGGAAATAAGGAGTCTGTTATTAATGTTAAAACTTAACTTCTTTGTTCCAGTCACACTATTTAGGGGTTAGTGTAAGAAGAGAAGCTTTTTCAGTGGTATTGAACTTTTCTACATATCATTCTTTTCCTTTTTGCAACCTTTAGGGCACAGCAGGGAGCAATCTCAAAGAGTTTGTGCTGTGCTGCCTATGCTACTCCAAGTGACAGACTGTGTTAGCACAGGGGTTTGGTGAGAGCTTGTGGGAGCTGTGACCAGCTCTCCCAGAGGTCCCTGACCTGATTTGCAACATGTACATTCAGCAGATTGGAATCTTGTCCTGGAGGATTGCTGTGTCTAAATATCACTTGTGCATATCTAACTGCTAATAGAAAAGAGAATTATACCTTTTCATTGATTGGGAAGTCTGTCTATGTATTTTATGCACAATGATAAGAAAATCCCGACAAACCTAGACACAAGGGGTTGAATACTTACTCATTCCAGCTTCCCTTTCATTGATTTGCAAATAGATGGTAGATAGAGAATTTTAAAAGCCTATGACTGATAAAGTGGGCTGCAGCAGATAAATGTAAGTAAAAGAAGCAAAACCCTAACAAACCTAAAACAAGAGAAACAGCAAAAATAAGCTGGAAAAGAACCTGTAATTTTCATTTTTCAGTCATGTAAAACCGATGGGGTTCTTCAGGCGATTCTGGAGTACGGTCTGTGCACCCTGGCTCAGGATGTGTGGTGGAACTTCAGAGATATTGGTGGGATTTCTGCCATTACTGTGTCAGAGCCCATGACCGTGGGTGCATCAGAGGGTTCAGATCTGGACTGCAGTGAGGGATAGACCCTGGCAGCCTTAGGGCTAGAAGTGTCTTCTGCAATACCACCTTGTCACGTCATATCCAGTTGCTCATTCCGAGGCAGGATAGCAGGTCAGAGCTGCAGGGAGCCATTCAGTTGGCTTGTCCATGTAGGAAGTGCTGGAAATGCAGGGAGACAAATGTGCAGCTGAGGCAGCCACACAGGAGAGCAGAATAAAAGGGGCAGCGAAGTCAGACTGCTCTTGGGGCCATTGAGCATTGTAAAAAGCCTTGCAGAGAGCCTGCCTGCTTGAAGCTGCTTGGAAAGGCGGAGATGCAGGGTTCTGTCCGCTTTCTGATTTCTAACACTACGTTATCTGCTGCTTCTCTGCATCCTTGAGGAGGAGTCATTTTGGAACACACTATGCTGAAGCCAGTAAAATCCATGCTTTGATTTTTATCTACTTCCTAATGTTTACTGGAGTCATTACACTGAACTTAAGTCCAGTGAATGCTGTTTGGTGCCTTTTATTGGAGGAAAGCCCTGTGTTGAAAGTGCAGAAAGTGTTCATTGTTCCCTTCTCCTCATTCAGGATGGACACATGTGTCCTTGTCTTTTGGTTACATGGTAAAGAGGTGGTGTGGCACATGGTATTCTTAGGTAGAGATGCCTTTCTATGGTTTAAGTACAAAACTGGGCAGCCAAGGCCAAATGATTAATGTCTGGCTCTGCCGTAGGCTGGTCCAAACAGCATTCCAAGTGTCTGCTGGCCTCACAGTACAGATTGACTATGTTTCCGAGCCCATTTATACCTCACTTTGCCAAAGGGAGCATTCCCAGCACTGCATTTGCTGTCTCCACACACACACTCCACCCTCAGTTCCTGCCCACATGCTCTGGGCACTTCATTGCACGAGTTTTGCCATTTAGCACACCCCTTTGGGCGCCTGTGCAACTCACTGACCTGGTAGGAAGGTAAAACAATGTGTGCGTGTAAATAACTTTTCTGGGAGTTTTTTTCCTGCGGATTTAGGAAATTGAAGTCAGTGAGGAATCTGACAAGCTCCAAAGCTGGTGCAAGGGGAAGGATGTTGGATATAAGGAGCAGGATGGGATCATAAAGCATAGGGTTAAGAAGCAAAAGAGAGGGAGGCAGAATAGCGGAGGAGGGAGGGGATTGGAGGTACTTTCTTGGGGGAAGCTTTCCCACCAGCCTTTCAGAATGGTTTCATTAATGAATAGGACGTGTAGCTGTTGACAAAAGCTGTTGTTCAGCGAAGACTCGTGACTTCTTTGAGGAATAAGAGAGACCTCGTCCTGTCATAGTGTATGTCCTTGAGTTTTATGTTCCTAGAAGTATGAATTTCTGAGGCTAAGTCCCCAGCCAGTGTGAATGCATGTGAGTCCAGTGAGGTCAGACAAAGCTGATTTGGGATGTTTTATTCTTGGGTAAAATGATGTGCTGTGGCTGAGCCAATGGCATTGTTCACTGCCACTGAAAGGAGCATTTCTGTTGCTGGTCCGCAGGCCCACTCCCTTCCTTATGCTGGCTCCAGGGGCTGTTGTGCTCTGCTGAGCCACTTTGGCTGCCTACAGCTGGAAAAACCAAATTCCAGCATTACTCGCAGTCTAAAGCCAACTCGGTGCTCTGTCAGAGATGTGGAACTGGTATCAAAGGGAAAGTGATACTTAATAGCAGTCTGGTTTAGTTCTGTAACATTAGGTCAGAACCACTTTCAAAACCCAGATGCTTTTATATTTTATTAGACATCTGAGAATTTGGTTTCCTAAAAGATTTCTGGTGATGTTGAGTTCTGGGGTAGAAATAATCTCATTTATTATGTAAGTATTCTTGCACAGACAGTTTCTTTAGAATCAAAGCTCTCTATGCCTTTAACGTGAAGACTTCTGATAAGAAGATCTAAACTTAAAATGGTTCACTCGAGGTCTTTGTCGTATTTAGTAAGGATTAAATAAGATTTTTCCAGTTATGTATGATAGAACTGCATAATGAGAGCTAATGAAACAGTCAACAGAAAGTAATTTCCTTCTTGCTACATAATGCCGCACGATAAAATTTGAAATTCATGGAGCTTCTATCAGTTTGATTAAAGCTCATTTCATTCTCTAAATAAAGCTTCTTAGATGCTGGGAATTGAAACTGAGAACTGGAATCTCTGGAGTATTTCCTAATGATTGTTTAAAACCATTACCTGAATCAGTTATTGTTGTTACATTAATCAGCGTTGAATTCAAAAAGGAAAAGAAACAAAACTCAAGCAAACAAAAACAACAACAAAATCCACAAAGCATCCAAAACAAGCCTGGGGAAATGAGGAGAATTTGACCTCATATAAACTTGAAATTCCATAACGTTCCAGGGCAACTGGATGTCGTGCGATGACTGTGACACAGTGGCTCTCTCACTGTGTCTAGGCAAACTCTGCAGAACATGTCTAGCTTTGCCATCCAACTGGGGATTTCTTTTGTTCAAAATGAAGATTTCCTTCACCTAAAGAAACGTGGAAGTAGCTCCTGCTGGTGTCCAGTGTTACACCAGACCTGTGCCTCTTGCTGCTTGACTGCTCGGCCAGTCTGCTGCTGCTTGGCCTCAGTTTTCTGGAGGCAGTTTAGTTGTAACCCTGGAACTTATTATGTAAAGTAACTCATTTAGTGGAATTAACAATTTATTTCTGAGTTAATAACTGGACAGCACACAAGGTGTATGGTCTGCTCTCTATTTAGGGACTGAGAAAGGAAATGGGAAGGTCAGCTGCTGTGGGCAGCTGATTTAGAATGCATGATGCTTCAAGGGTGGGCATGCAGGTTAGTAGCACAAATATTTGTTTAATGCATTTCTTTAAAATAATACTGTAATTCTCTGATACTCCTGTCATAAATCTAGGAACTGCAGGTGATGATACAGAATAATCAATATCATTCTATTGGATGACTTATGCATCCTTGAGAGGGTAAATCATCCACTGCGTGAGGTTTTTTCACCTACTGATAATCAGACTTCTAGAAAATCAATACATGCTTGGTGGAGAAAGAATTCAGCGATTGCAGCAAAGCAGTGCAGGCTGTATTTCTTCCTGTAATGAAAGTATCCGAAGAGGCAGTGCCGTCTCTTTCGATTCACTAATATTCTCCATGGCTGTTGTAACCATTATGTTAGTGACAGTTATTCTGTGTAAAAAGGATTTGATGATGCTTTTATCTTTCAGCCCTAAAAAATAGTCTTTGTCTACAAAAGGATGTTGTCCTCTGAGCTCTATGCACGTGTGGGCACATACCCGTGATTTGAAGCTGTGCATAGTCAGACTTCTAAGTGCATTCATTTACGTTCATCTTATCAATGTGTGAAGTAGGCATTATCTTTTTCTGACAAAACCTCACTTCATTCCAATTTGGCTTTCTTTCCTTGATAAAAATGCCACTACCATTCACACTACAAAATACATTTTCATAGACTCTACAGCAGATAATTGGAGAAATGCAGCTCCTGCAGTCCGATAGTCTCAGCCACATGTGTGAAAAGTTTAATTTATAAAGGCTTTAGGTTTAAAGTGTTGGCTGCTGGAATGAGCTTCCAGGCATTGAGTTAGTTTGATCTGATGATTGAATGCTCCCAGTTCCAAGAGTTTTTTCTTCATCACGTTGCAGGCTTCTTCAGTGTCTGCTGAAGCCCAGTGTCACAGTCCAGGCTGCCCTGCTGCTCTGAGGACTAACATGCAGAAGTGTTTGGGCTGGAAGCTTTGCCTGCTTCCTGCTCCTGCAAGTTAGCTCAGATGCCAGCCCTTGTTTGCTGGTGGAGGATCTTTTGCTGCCCATCATCATGAAAGAATTCATCCAGAACTTTCTGGAAGCACTAATAAATTGCTTTTACCAAGAGCTCTCTCTCTCAGCAAATATCCAAAGTGCTTTTGCAGCACCATCATTCTTTGGCTTCCAGCAGCTGTGCAAGCACCAGTTGCTTCAAAATTGTCTCCAGTGTTGAGCCCGAGGTTCTAGCTCAGGTTGTGTTCTTGAGCCCCAGCCTACTCAGAAACCTTCCCAGAAAAACCTAACCCTTCTCTCCAGCAAGGCCTCCAGTTTCTTGCCAACTCACTGGATTTTCAAGGCTCAGAGGGCAAACGGCTGAGGGTTTTTTACACTGTTAATTATGCAAATTAGGATCCACAAAACTTTCCTTGGACTCTGCTCATTTGTAAAAGACTCAAATTATCTCATTTATTTTATGTGCTGAAAAGCCCCTCTAAGCTATGGGGGCTTCAGCCTTGCTTTCATGGCCTCTTGGCTGGCCTCAGCAAAAGGAATGGAATGAGAAGAGCATTTCTCTGGAATCATGCTGCCACTGAGCAGCCTGGTAGCGCTGGTAAAACATGTGCTTCGTGGTGCCCAGTGCCAGGGCCTGGGCTTTAGGAGCTGTTCTCTGCCATGAGGAGTGACCTGGCTGTCTCCAGGCCGCAGCTCTGCCCCTGCCCTGGGAAAAGGCCAGGGAGGAAGGACTGGAACAAGCTGAAAAAAAATTGAGATTTAAGTACTTTAGGTGGAGAAATCAGTCATTACTGATTTACATTCAAAATGTTGGGTTACTACTGGACAAATAGATTGTACTGCTCTTGCTTATCCTTTTTATTGTTTCAATCATTTCTGGAATTTTCTGTTCGGCCAATAATAGACCTGGAGTTTACTGGTGTTGGCTGTCGTGATTTCATTACAGTACAAGCCACTGTTTTTATTACATTTAATGACTTAGTAAATTAACTGATTAAATGGTTCAGTAGATTTAGACTTGGTGTATAAAATACCGTATTCTAATCTGAAAAGTAGCTGAATATTTATCAGTTGTCCTTCATATCATTCGTATAAGAACCTAATGTTATTTGTTACCCATTATTTTCCAAGTAAAATGAGCATAATTAAGTTCTTAATTAGCTGAAGCATATTTTTTATTTAGTTTTGTTTTAATTCCTCACAGAATTTTATATTATCTGTTAGGGGAATTGCTCCCAAAACCATTAGTATTTATCATACTGAAAACCGCATTTTAATTGATTATTCAAGTGGCTAGTGGCCAGTTTATATTTTTAGTGCTATTAAAAATACTAAGGCCTGCATGCTAGAGAAGTATCTAAGGAAGGTGGATTTGGGTGACAGAAATCCAGAAGTTTTCTTTTTTTTTTCAGTTCGAAGTTTTTTTTCTTGGTGGCAGTGTTTAAATGGGATCTTTTTTACCCACAGGAATTGCTTATTTCTGAAAACAAATGAAAATTTTATGTAGGTAAGACCATTAGCATGAAATCTTGTAGATGTAAAGATAAATAAAGAAAAATATATTCATGTACCCTTAGGTTATAGGAATCGTTACTAATTATTTTAATTAACGACTTAGTTAACCAGTTCCAATTGGAAGGTGCTGGTGAAATACAAGCTGTTATCACTGGTTGTTTTGGTACATAAGTACCAATTAGTATTTCTTGCATCCAGGACTAATTACTTGAAAGGATATATTTAATTAAAGGAAATAACCCTGAGGTTTGTCTGTATAGATGCTTTTCACTTCCCATGGGCTTCTGCTCCTGCTGAACACAATGGGGGAATGAAATGTGCAGGTTCAGGCCAAAAATGGTGTTCTGCACTTTAAGGTTTGAGAAGTTTTCATTTCACGTGTATATGTTTAATCTCTGGTTGGCCAGTGTTCACTTAAATGGCATGTAACATTCCCTCTTCCTCCAGAGCAGGAATATAACCAAAAAAACCCCAACAAGTTTCTTTTTCAGGATGTTTGTAGCAATATTTCATCGGGAGAAAGCTCTAATGGGGAGTAAAGAACTATTAAAACCTAAATTCATGACTCAATTTCCATGATTATGCTAAAGGAAATGAAATTGTCAGATGTAATTACCTTTAAATTTTGAATATAAGGATTTTGCATGAGCAGAACACTGTAATGTCTTTTCTTTGTGCATAATTGATACAATTAGAAGTAGGGAGGAAGAGGTACATGGACTTCAGGAGATGAGGACAGAGAAAAAAGCAAATTGGGATGTATCAGGGACTCCTGGAAAAACTTCCTTATGTCAGAGTAACTGTTTTGGATATTGTGAAGATGAGAGGATTTCTCACATGGTTTTAAGGGAAGGTACATATCCAGGACAGCATTTCAGGAAAGCGTAAATCATCATCTCTCAAGATTTTCTGTCCTTTGAAGAACCTTGGAATAGCAGTTCAGTGGCCTCTGACACAACTGTTACCCATCCATGAAGCTGGCCCAGTGAAGCCTGTGATTATGGGTGAGGTCACAAATTACTCTTTGTTCTCACAGGGGTTTATCATTCAAGACTTGTTGAAATCTCAGTTATTCTTCAAACTCTGTAGTGGTGGCAGCCAAAACTCTGAGTAAGGGAATAAAGCATAAATAGGTAGTTGAAGGAAAATTCCTTGCCTCAAGCTGGATTTTTCTGGAAGAATCTTACACTTGTCTGTGAACTCGGTTTTTCCTTCTGCCGCTCAAACACCTCATTTACTGTTAGTTGGGTGAGCATGAGAACACTTGCTTTTCTAGGCCAGCCACTTTTTCGTATTTAAATCTTTTTTTTTTTCCTGTGTGCTCTGCTTTACCATTGCTTTTATGTCTGATTGTGTATAGATTACAGTAATTACAGAGAAATACCAAACCAGCTCTCCCACAGGCTGGAGATGCAAGGCCTTGAAAACATCTCCTTGTGATGTTTCTCAGCAGGATCCATTTCATCATTATGAAATTATTGCAGGAAACCACAGCTTTTTGCCCATGACTTCAGACAATAATACGTGATGAACAGTGTGATAGAAGAACAGAGAGCTAAGGCTGGTAAAGCAAAGTCTGCAGCTATGAAAAACAAAAGTTGTGGCTTTCAGTATTTTGGTTAGAATAATAACTTGCTCTGTGCCAAATACAGGGCGAAGCAAAGAATCAGATTAAACCCAAGAACATCAGAGTGTTTGCAATGGCAGAAGGTGCACAAGGAGATCATTCATTTCTGAATTGCTTGATTTAAAAGATATTTCATATCAAAAACTTTGCTTTATGTAATGAAAAATCACACCGTTTTCAAAGCAGACAGAATAGGAAGGAGACACAGGTGCTGTTTATTTTGAGATATAAAAGATATGAAAGGGACATTTAGATTGATGGGAAAGCAAAACAAGCTTTTATCCAAAAAGAGGTATTTTTCCTTGTCACACATGGAGGGTTTGTTTTGATTTCTCCATTAAAACCAAAAAGACAGGGGACACGTAGTGGTAGAATGAAGTAGGTGATATAGAGGAGAATTTGAGGTCTTGCTTCACATGAATTTTCGTTGTGTAGAAGTTCAGGCAGTGACAACGCTTCATGAGATTTCTTCAAAATTCATGTTTGCCTTTAATCTGAAATCAGTAGTGTGCTTTCATTTGCTTTTTATCCATGTAATAGGCTCCTTAATAATTAAGTGTTCACTTGTTACTTTTTCCCTATAAAAAGCTCCAGATCTGAATGTGGTTCCAAATCACTGTCTCGATTTTTGACACAACGAAAAGCAGATCTTTAAAATAACAAATGAGCTTTCGGGAGTGGAAAAATTTGGATGGTCAGAGAGGTGGGGTTTCTTTCTCCCATCTGATAAGGCATGTGACCTGTTTCTTACCCTGCCATTTTAGGCTTTACCTGGTAAACCAGAGTGAATTCTCCCAATTTCCATTTGTAGGTACTTTGCAATTCACATCTTGAATGTTTCCATCATTCTTTTATCCCTGGTACTGTATTTTTACATAAATCTGCCAGGGTTTTGGTGTGTGTTTTGGGCAAAGTCTGCGTTTGACAAAAGGTGACCTTTTGTTTTGGTTGTCTGGCAGACTTGAGTGCTAATAAGCAGAAGGATGAGGTGTTTAATGAGTCCTGTGTATAGAAATAATGATAGATGACTTATTTGGAATTCTACAGACACAGCATGGCCAGGCATGCTGAGGAGTGCCTGGAACTGCACCAATCTTACAGTGGGATGCTTATTGATTACACAGAGACAGGGCACATTTTAATAATTTTTGGAACACTGGACTGCCTAAGGTACTAAAATCCATTAAAAGAGGATTATAAACTTTGCTTTAACCTGGATCTTAAATTGTTTCTTGGTGTACAGTCAACAGCAGCTCTGTGAGATCAATCACAGTTACTAAGGCATATTAAAATCAACGTGTTTAATTTTAATTGCTCGTATGCCTGACTCTCTGTGAGGCAGCTGTTCATAAAGCTAAATTGCTTTTCTGCCAGACAGGAGTTTCATTTCACTTTGTGGTAGATTTTTGCCTTGTACACTTAACCAGCATTTTGCTTTCCTTTCCCCCTCCTTCCCTCTCGCCCATGATTTTCATTTCTCTCCGGATAATTTTCTCTGTTTTGCCTTCTGTCCTCGTTAGCAGGAGCTGCAGCCTCGCCAATGAGTCAGCTTTAATAAAGTAGGTGGATTGTTTGAATTATTAGTTGATGTAAAGGTACAGACCTGGAGCTCTTTTTGGTAGTCCCTGTTAACCTGTGCTATGTGAGCATTTTTGCCTGCAGACTCCTAATCAGCTCATAAAAACTGCTGGCTCTGTTGATGGATGTATTGTGAACAGATACATTTATTTTAAACTTGCGTTCTGTTTTCTGTTCAGCTGCATGCATTTTAGTTTTCTGTGCTCTGTTTTTTCTTAGGGGAATTCTATAAAGTCATTTAGTAATTTTATTCCTGGGTTTGCATCTCCTGTCATCCTGTGTTTTGATAGGGAAAGATCCATGTTTAGGTTGTAACAAGTTATTTCCTTGCTCTAATATACGAGGTTTATTGTAGACTTTAGTATCAGAAAAGGAGTGACACACCTGAGTCTTGACCTCCCACATAATGTACTAAACATTGCTGTTGCCCTCATCTTCTTTCAGTAGAATGGGCTTATAAATACCTGCTTGATGCCCAGCATGGACACAAGATGCTGCTTTTTTCTGAAGAGTACTGGATGCTTTCATATTTCCAGTCAATTTGAGGATGTTCTGTGTCCTTCAAGAGGCAATTGAGGCTTCTATATGAGGTCAGTACTTTCAGGCTCATTGTAAATGCAGGGAGATAAGAAAAAAATTACTGATTTTCATTTATTGAAAGGCAGTACTTTTTGGAAAGAGAACAGGTGGGTGCAAGGGACAAGTGAGCAAAACCAGAACACTGAATTTTGGGAAAGGAGCAATGGTTCCAACTCACCAGTTGTACAAGTGCTGAATCTGTGCATGGTGTAACAGTAATGGCCTGTTAGGGCACTAAGTGACAGGAATTAGGGTGATTTGCACATGATGTCTGTGATTCTGGAGGCAGAGGGAGTCAGTGGCATTGGAGGAAAGATGCACAGCTTTGGAAATTGAACACAACATAGAAAGTAATGTAATATTATCAAGGGCAATTCCAGGAGTACACAGCACTGAGTAATTCTGTATTTATAAATTTTACTAAAAGTTTTACCCTCATGATAGCCTTGACTCTATAGATTTTAGATTTTAGCACGCTCTGGGCATTCTCCGGTAGTTTCACCCCCATGAAATAATGAAGGGCATTTTTTTTTCATGTGAATGATTCCCGTGATTTCACGAGTTAAGTTCAGATGTTACTTGTCTGTTTCTGCTTTATTTCTCATTTTTCATTCATGTGCATTCTGTGCCTCTTCTGTAGCGGATTTTAAAATGCAGGTTGCGTTTGGAGGGGGGCAGAGGGACAGCATACACCGCTGTCGTGCCGTGGTGGTGGGAAGCTTGATAAAGAGGGAGCTCTTCAGAACTCCCTTTTCATTTTCGCCTGTCTGCATATAATAGTTTGCACAGAATTTGGATATTTGGGGTTTTCTAAGCCAGTAGAAAATGTTGGAAATGAGTAACACATTCTCTAAATACATCCATATTGCAGATCTCTTGAGGTCTTCTGGAGGCCACAGTCCGCTTAAGTGGGCCTCAGTGATTCATATAAAGCTCATCCCTTGCAACTGCCCTGCTTCTCCTTAGGCTTTTCTTGTCAAGGCTTCTATGAGAGCAGACAAAGCCCGAAGTCGTCTCCTGTGGCCTCCTGTGTCTTGTTGGTAAAGCCACACTTCTCTGTTTCCATGCTGAATTTCTGGAGATGGCATCACTTAGGAATGCAGAGCGTTCCTTAGCTCATCCTTTCCTCACTGCGTGCCAGCTGAATGTCGTCTTGTGCTGGGTCTGTCTTCAAAGGCAGAGGTTTGCAAAATTCAGCCAGAGTTTAAAGGAGAGCCTGCTGTTTGCAGAGATTGTTCTCTGAGGGTTCCTTGGCTGTGCAATGCGCTCCCTCATTGATCTGAAATAGCTTGATTTTGTTTACATGGTTTTGGAATAAATAAACGGCTATCTCAGTGCGACTTTGCTCTTAATTACCTGGAAGGCCAAAATTTTAAATTAGAGGTCTATTGAGGTGAATTTACCCTCTAAATAAAGCACCAGTTGTCTTCCCTTAAAAAGGCCTGACAAGTCACTGGTGGTGTTTAGGTAGGTTTCTCCACAGAACTGCCAGAGAGTAAAGCAAAGATGTGATTTAACTGTTTTTCTCTGACTGGGCCAAACTCTGGAAAAGATTTTTTTCTGTAAGAAGGGGGCAAGATTTCCTTCTCTATGCATGTAATCTGGGAGTCATTGTAATGAATAATGAGCCATCTGAATTGGAAGAGGCCCGTGGCTTACATGTATCAACCAGCTACCATGGTGATGGACATGTGTAAAAATCTCAGTAAAATAGAACCCTAGGATATTCTCTCTAGTCTTTATTATAAGTCCCAGGCAAACACTCCCAGAAATTAAAATCCTCTAGGCAATGTTAAATGTAACTCAACCTCGACTTGCAGGAATTCATCTTCGGAATGGAAAAATTGTTTGTCTCTGTATCCAATTAATTCTTGGCTTTCATTTGAAACTGCCAGAGAGTTTGCCAAGCCAGTTCTGATGGGTTTTATTTATGTAATATAAATCCTTGTCAGCTGAGAATTAGTCTCATATATGTATTGGAAAGGGATTTTTTTTATTCATCAGCAACCTGCATGTTGTACACAGGAGACCTGAAAATGCAAGAATCTGTCTCACCTTGTGAGTCAGAGCTAAACACTGACTTTGAAGAGCTGTCCACTCAGCATGCCCCATACAGGCAGCAGGTAAACCAGTGAAACACTGATTATTAATAGAAAACAGATACATTATCGTCTTCCTGCCAAAACCCCTGCTAGAAAAGAAGTTTCCTGAATTCCTCAATCTTATTTGTGTGAGGGAAACTTTTCAATTTTTCCTGCTTGCAGGGTCTCTCAATTTTTTTCTCCAAATGAGAAACAGTAATGACTGTAATGCTTTTGATCAAACACTTAAGACATATTGATGAGTGTTTTGAGAGTTACTGCAAGCTTCCTTTGCAGATTTTTCTTGGATTTATTCCAACATTTGGGTTAGACATGTGGTTTCTTGCTGTTGTCAATTTTGCTGTTACGCTCCACTACAGGTTTCCCACTCCTCATCTTTCCTTAGCACAGCGGAAGACGGCAGCACTGCCTTTTGTGCTCTCAGCATGTGGACATCAATCCTACCTGGATTGTTTTGCCCTTGCCTGAACCTCATGCTGAGCTCCCAACTCTCCAGTGACTTGGTCAAGCCTATAATAAGCAGATCTCAGGAGCTGGAACCTCCTGGTTCCCCTGGTACTTTGGCAAGATGTTGATGTTCCACAGCAGCCTCGGGTATTTGCTTTGACAAAGTGCCTGGGAAAGATTATGTGTGTCCAGCAGGAATAAACAGTGGCTCGAGCAGTTACCTTTTCATAGAGGCATTATTGTAAGTGTGTGACCTGCACTCTTCAAAAGCACTGTTACGTGCCCTTCAAGCTGAACAGAGTTGTGTGCATTCCAGCACTGGATTTTCACTGATGTGATGTGCCAGTGTCGTCCAGGAGAAACCTCTTAACTCTCTGCAAAAAATCAGGACCAAATCCACATAAGTCCATAGAAATCAGTATTGTTAGGAATCCATCTTGGTTAATGTTAAGGAGATATTTGAGTCAAAACCTCATTTCATGTTTTGCTTACTTACACAACATCCTCCATTAACAGTTTGCCCACCTATTTAATAGCTTCCAAATAATTACTACCAAAAGAAGTTGTAGAGTAGGAAGTGTACATCAAGAAAGTGTGAACTGCGTAAAAAGTTATGCTGACCTTACACTCTTTCCTGAACATAATTTGTATTTCTATGTTCCCTTGTTCTTTAATGTGCTTAAGAGAAAATGAATGTGGAAGAAAGAGAATAATAATTTAGTATATAGAAAACTTTGAATTCATTTGCTTAATTCTAGAGTACAGGCTTCTGAAGGATAAATATGGGCAAGCACAGCTAGCTGCCTTTTTCTGCAAATGCACAAGTGTCTGAATGTGTATAATCATACAATACAATATATACCATAATGCACAAAATACCTTAGAAGTATAAATTGTTTTCAGTTTTAGTCCAAACTAATGTCAGCAATTGTGGCATGAAAATAATATAAATTTTAAAATAAAGCTCTTGTAATCTACAAATTATAGAAACAAACAAAAATGCAAGTTAAGCAATCAAAATAATAAAATAAAGGTTTTTAATTCTAAATCACCAATTTAGGATTTTAGCCATAGCAGATATGAAGTCTGCCCTGAAGTAATGGACCTGAATTTCCAGGAATCTCTTCATTAGGATAGGATGTGGGAGTTAGAGGCTTCCCAGGGCAGGCAGGAGCCCAGGGCAGGTTTTTATGAAGAAAGAAGTTGTTGCAGTGGGAATTATCGGGTAGGCAGTGCCCCTCAGGAAAGGTGTGCACTAATCCCTTTGCTCTGCTCAGCGTGGGCAGGATCTCATCCCAAGTCCCTGTGCAGAGTCAGGACACTGCACTGCAAGGCAAAGGCTGTGCAGAATCAAGGGAAGCCATAGGAGACCAGAAAGAACAGAGAGCTCCAAAATCAGCCCTCTGGGGAACGACTTCTGGAGCTACTTCACAGAGAGAAGAGGAGATAAAGGGATGGTACATGAAAGGTAGTTTCAGCATCGCAAGGGAGAAATTATGATGTACATCTGTGGATTGAAAAAGAATACACTTAAAATACAATTACATTTATCTTGTACATTAGGAAGACTTCCTAATGGAGAGGTTAATTAAACATTGGAATAAGGTTGAGTTTAAATGAAAACAAGTAATTCTAAATAATAAAACCAAGCAGCAGTAAAATCATAGAAACAGCGAATGAGCTTGTTTTTGGTGTCCACACCAGGCAAATCCTTTGGTCCGAATAACAGGGGCCTTGTACCTGGCTCACCTGGCCCCTCTTTGTGACTTCCCCTTCTCCAGCCCTTGTTTTGAGCAATGTTTTTGTGCACAGGAGATTGCTTAGGTGGTGGGGAGGAGCTAGAGCTCCTCCTTTGGCTCCCTGCTTTTGGCTTGCCGCACCTTGTTCAGTCCAAACTGCTGTGGCAGACCAGACACCTTGGCTGAAGTCAAGAGCAGACCACACTTGTCCCCCCAGGCAGGTTCTTATGGCCACGTTGTTGGTGTAATCCTGATGGATTGAATAGACTCACACCGCTGGAGGATTTGTGGTTGCACAAATAGTGCTGAGTGTGTGAGACACTGGGGTGTTTATTGAGATGCTCCCAAGCAGCTGATACCAGGCTGATAAGATTTGTTTTACACAGATAGCTGTATGGGTCGTTAGTGAAGAACTGAAACAGATGATTACTGAAAATAATTGATTTTCAAACTACAGTTCTTTCTCAATTAAAGTTATCCTGAGGCACTCAAAAGTTACAATTCAAAGTTGTAATAGAAATACAAGCAAGTCCTCACTTGCAGTGATCTTTTAGACACAATAACCATTTTAAGTCACGTGAGCTGTAAAAAACTATCCTTTTTATAATAAATTGTCTAATTTTGGGTTTTTTATTGGATTAAAATTGATTTTGATTTGGTTTTCAAATGGGTTCCAACCAGGAAATTTCAGGCCTTTTTTCTTACTGGGAGAATAATGGATAAAAAGCCCCGCTCTGGTGTAAGCAGCTGAAACTTTACCCCTGGCTTGGATGACACCAAATCTTACCCAGTGCCCTAAACTGAGAACAAGGGAAACAATATGAGCCCTGGCTCTTGTGAACTCACTGTGGGCAGCTAGGCTGGTCAGTTTAATTCCAGAGTGCTTTGTGCAGACCCTGCTTTGTCAGTAGAGATAAGTCAGTATCTCTAAGGAAGAATTTTAATGCTTAGGTCGAGGGGATTATCTCCTAAAACAAAGCTGTTACACAGCATCAATATCCACGATACATGTGCTGGGAGACATTTCACCCAGGCTGTCTTACCCTCTGTAGCCCTTCTGTTTTTGTAGAATGTAGGATCATTCCAGCCCAGTTTCAAGGCTCCCACTTTTGTTCACTCTGTAGCCCCTTCTTTTTCCAACTTCGCCTCTGACTTGGTGCAAAATTTTGTGTAGGCTTAATCCTGTGAAATGGAATTTGTAAAGGGTTGTGGTTATTTGGCATGAGAACTTGCAAGAGAAAATTCATGTTTGTGACAGAAATACTTTCTTACCTAAGAAGTTCACCCCCAATCCTTGCTGTGGGCTTTATTAATAGAGTAACTTTGGTATCCTTATATCTTCTCAGTGCTTTGACTTGGACAGAAAATATTGATCTGTAGCATGATCTGTCCAAGGGCAACAGCATCATTAATTGCTAAGTGATCTGCAAAACAATTAGAGACCTCCTGGCTGGTGTACAGAGAGATGAATGGAGCTGTCTGCCTAATCAGATACAGTTGTATCTATCTACGGACCCAATTGTGTTGTTCCGAAATGCCGTCAACATCTGTCACTTCCTCCCTTCTCACAGCAGCATATGCTGTGCTGTGCTCTGCAGGGTCCTGCTCAGAAGCCTTCGAGGAGAATTTATTGGGCTGGGATAGAATGGGTAGTGTTTTTAAGGAAGTTTTTATCCCGTTTACCTGTTCAGATGGGCTTCGTGAGACGAGGAGAATTTAGCTGGAGGTTCTAAGCATACAAGAAGCTGTAATTCCCATTTGCATTAACAGCATGAAGGCAGGACAAATGTATTAGAAATTAACTCTGAGCCCAAATGCAGTGAATTTAGCACTTAAGAAGTAAATGGGATCAGTGGTTTTTGAGGCTGTGTTCTTCAGCAGCCCGTGTTTCAGAAGTCACTGTAAGCACTGCATGGCGCACAGGGATGCTGCTTGTGTGTGATACTTAGTTTAATGTCTCCGTACTAATACCTGATTTTATTTGCATTCTTTGTTTGCAGATGTTACTGTTTGAGAGCTTTTTTTTTAAATTTGGTGATGAGATTTGTTTGAAAAGTTCCTGTGGCAGTCACTCAGTCATTGCAGCTGGAATTTGAAGTTGGTTTCGATTTAAATTGTATACAAATGTTAAGAAATTTTCCTCTCTACAGTATTAGGGTAACACAAAGCTAATGAGAAGTATACCGAGTGGGTAGCTTCCAGTATTTTTATTGCTGCATCTGGCCTAATTTTAGTCAGTGGAATTCTGCAGCTGAAGAAGCTGTTATTTCTTTCAGTACAGGCCTTGCTGTGTTCAGCACAAGGGCCAGAAGAGGAGCAGGAGCAGGAAAGCTCATACTGGAGAGTGTGTAAGCTGCTGCTTTATGTGGGATTTAGCACCTGCTTCTTTTAAGGAGTGGTTAATCTTTCTAAATTAGCAGCAGATCCGCTGACCATCCTTCCAATCCCTCAGAAGGAAAAGGGATGAGGGAGTCCCTGCAGTGAGTGATTGAGTGCAGTCCCCATTATCCTGTCTCTGGGCAGGGCACTGTGAAAGAGCCAGGAGGATTTATCTGGTAGATAGAAAGGTTGGAGGGAGAAAGTGAGCCTTCTAAAACCACCTGAAAAGCATCCTGCTTTTTCTTCCTTTAAGAAGCAGTTCCTAAAAAAATTGAGCTTTTTTGTGAAAGCAGCTGGATGTTTCCTGTTCTTATTGTGTCTTTTAAGCATCAGTATTCCACATATGGAATAGAGCCTATACTATTTTTATAAAATGTTCCCAATTTTGGTAGAATGGTTTTGTGATGCTTTCGCTGACATCGCATCAGGGGTTAGGTGGTGTGGCAGAATAATAAACTGGCTTTCCACTTGTGCAGACAGGTGTTCACTTACACCATAGATCACATGTCAAAATGAGTCTGGCAGTCTTGTCCCTACTGCTCTGTTTTATAGCCCAAAAGGGGTAGGAAGAACATGAAGAATACTTGACTCTTGGAAAACTCCCAGTTTAATTTTCATGTATATGTTCTGCTGCCCTCCGTTCAAATAAAAACAAACACAGTTCATGATGCAGGTCACAAGAAAGGTACCAGAAAGTCTGAAACTGCAGCCTAAACAGCAACAATGAAGTTTTCTACCAGCACTGTGCTGCAAAGGGGAGGTATTTGTAGCAGGGGAGATTTGGTATTTATTCATGCATGATTTTAGTTTCCACAGTTACTGGGATGCTTGGAGGAGTTGGTGCTTGAGGAGACTCCCACAACTCAGCTGTGCTTTTCCTAGCACTGCTCTTGTGTTACTGGCAGGTGGGTTTTGGAGCTGCAGCTCCAAAAGCAGCATTACAGGGACTTAGACAAGGATTTTTCTAGAGGATAAGGTATAGGAAGGGAGCGTTTATAGTCAGTATCTTATAGTCAGAATTGAGTGGGGCCATTATAGTCTGTGTAGGGATTCTCTGTAGGTCAGGCTCTGGGTCCAGCCTGTACCTCATGCAGTGCACTGGAAATAATCTCCTGGTGTCTATCCCGACAGTCCAGAGCAATGTTTGAGATCCCAACCCAGAAATGCAAGAGATTTTCTGTAATACTCTGTGTCATCATCTCTTAGTATAAAAAGCCTCAAAACCCAGAAAACTCCACATTTTCTGTGGCCTGCATGCTCTTCCCATGGAACATTCTTCCCAGCAAGACCCCCAAAGTCACAGCCCTTGAGCTTTTCCTCTGGACTTTGCAGTGATCTGTCTGATGCTGGCAGAGTCAGGGCTGGGTCCTGCCACCCTTAGTGATGCTCAGTAGGCTTTTCCTTTGGCAGTGAGCTGGGCTGTCTGTAGGTCACAGTGGTACTTACTCAGAAGCTGGGAATTCAAAACTCAGTGATGGATGTACAGTTTTAGCTTAAACTGAACATGAAGCCTCTGAAGCTGCCTGGGGCTGTCTGGAGTTGTGTGGCAACGTTTAGTAAACAAAACAAATTGTGAACTTCCTTTGTGTGTTACTAGCCATGAAAGCAAAAAGAAAAACATCAATAAAAGCAGAATTGCTTAATTAGTTCAAATAAATACTTTACATCTGTGGATAGCTGTGTCTGGACCAAGGGCACAGGAGGAGGAGAACAAAAGTTCCAACTTTGAACAGGAGTTTTAACTTCAAATGTACATCCTGTGCTCAAATGCAGAAGTCCAAAAAAATGCACATAATTGCCATGATTTTTCAGGATGGATCCTTTTAGTTCAGTTGGGGTTTGTGCTGCTTAAGGTAGAACTTGATTTGTTCAAAAAGAAGAATATCTTCTCTCCCTATCCCTTTACCCTGTTTACCAGTTTCTTGCTCCAAATAAATTCTTTGATCAGACATCATCCTCCTCTCCATTTGTATTTGCTAAACTGAATTAATAGGAGCTAAAAGTATATTTTTTTTCTCGAAGAAAACATTCTTAACTCTTTTACTGCTGTCACCTTAGATATTTACCTAATCAGGCAAACACACAGATTGCAAGCTGTTCCCTGTGTTTTTTGAGTGCCTAATCCCCAGCTGTTCCATGTCTGGCAGCTGCTAAAACAACAAGCATTCATCCTGAAGATATATGTAATTCCTTCATACATTATCAGTAAAATATCAATATGCTAGATATGAGAAGTTCCAGCAATTTAGAGAAAATACTAAGATTAAGTAACTTTAGAGATAAAATAAATAATGTTGGCTGTTGCAGCAATTATTAATTTCCATGTTAAATGCTGTTGCCCCTTTGGAATGCTGAAGATTTTCTGCAGGGAGAGCACATGGCCAAGATAAAATTGTCCTTCAGGTTTGGAGATCACTGTGGGGTGTGTGCCAGGGCAAGGGCTGCCATTCCTGCCAGGACACTTGGGCCAGGATACTCCTGGAGATGGCTGGGGCCTTGCCAGAGTAGCCAAGTGCTTTTGGAAGGAGAAGGGAGCACAGAGTACTGAGAATTGCTTTCTGCATGATTGTTTCTGTTGCCCACTGGGCAATATATAATATATGTATTATATCTCTAAATATAGAAAGAAAAGACAGTGTAGTCAAGCGTCTGTTCTGTACGTGACATCAAGCCTTAGTAAGTGTGCTGTTTGCAAGGCCCAGCGTAGCTGTTGTTATTGCAGAGGAATTGAGGGCTGAACTCTGGGAACTTCAGGTTATGGATGGAAATTAAGTTCTCCTGCCACTTGCTAAGAGAAAATTCAGTGTGGTTGCATCAGGATTGTGCCTCACTTTTTATTTTTTTAAGTGTGTGTGACAAAGTATCTGGAGCATATTAGACACTGTGTAAAGGGAGATTTACGTTTAGAAATGTGAGAGTATTAAAATTTTGTATCCAGTTCTAAGTTCAAAATAGTCTCACCGTAGCTAATTTGCTAAGAGGAAAACAGGTTCTGGAAGTTCTGTGTCACAAAATAACACTGTCATATTTATAGGCAGCATTTCCAGAAATAAAACGTTCAGCAGCATCTTCACAGGCAGGTAAGAAAAGCTTATTCTTGTTTACAAGATCCTGGTAATGAACCATGAAGGATAGTGCTTTGAAGCCATCTGTCAAGCACCTTAGTTTTTTTGGTAATTGAAAGTGATTTAATCCATCTCAGAAAAGAAAGGCTGAACGTGTGCTGTAACTCTTACCCTGTGCTGAAGTGGGAGAGAGCAGTTTCCTGGGGACAGTAAGGAAGGGTAGATGCTCCCTGTGTATGGCCAGAAAGTGCAGATGAGATGGAGCCCTGCCCTGTGCCAGTAATGGAGTCTATTAACAAATACAGCTCTCTGCTCAAAAAGAACCTAAAGGTTGATTGCTGTACTGCATTTGTGTCTCCTGCAAACAGATGTTCATTCTCTAATAAGTGTAAGGCTTTGATACACCTTTTTTTGTAAGAGTGACTTCCAACCTCTTTAAGTAGGTCCTTTCTGATTACACTGTTACGAAGTTCTCTTTCCCCCTTTTCCAGCAGTAACCCCTCTGTTGATGAGAACTCTATTCACTGAAAATGTAGCATTCCCAAATTTGAGTGCATCACACAGAAATTGGTATCATTTGCCACTACCACATCGTGTACTTCATGATCACTGTGTAGAGGTTCTCCCACTCCTTCCAGAGCTCTGGAGATTATAACTGTGACAGGGAAGCGTGTCCCTGCCTGGGAGATGCTGTTTACATCAGCTGTCCCAGGAAGATTTAACTGCTAGTAAAAACATCAGACAAGTCCAGTGAAATGCAGGGTTTTTATCGAGGAAGCTCGGTATCAGACCTGCCCACCAAGGGACTAATATCCCTGAGCCACCTCTGCCTGTGAGGTTACCAACAGAGGGGAAGGAAGTATCTCCAAATTGGTTCTATGCCAGGCAAAATAATTATCTGAGGAAAACAAAATAATCCGCATTTTTAGGAGATTGCCTTCTTCTCTAGCCAGAGTAACAGAGAGTAAGAAGACTGGTAAGATGAACCCAGTGTGAGGTAAGGTTCTATGAAGCTTTCTTTTGTCAGGACAGAGGACATTTTGAGGCCTTTTCTCCACTTTCCGACTTTTGAGGTTATAATTGGGACACACCTGCAGGAATCTACTTAGCCCTCACCTTTAAAAAAGTAGATGGTACTTAGAGTGAAAAATAAATGTCCATTAAAGGTTGTGGGTCTTCTAGACGCTGTGGAAGATCAGTGCCATTTAAGTTTTTATTTCCAACTCCGTTTACGGATTTTTTCATTAAACCTGAAGAATTGTTGAGTTTTTTCTTTGTAACTACATTTATAAGTTTACTGTTCCGTTGCACTCTCTTTTCTAGAAGAACAGTACTTGACCTCAGACAGGTGCTTTTATCAGTGTTACCCTTTCTTGGGGTAATGAAAAGCTTGAGTGACTTTGTGTGTCACGATTCCTCCAAGGAATTTCTTCCCTAGCACCTAATGCAGATCATGCCACAGTTAACCGGAGTACTTAGCATGTATCTAAGTGTAAGTGTGCACTAAGTGTATGTGACTCCTGGCTTTTCTTTTCCTTAACATAGTTTCTGCTTCAAAATAAACAGTTGGGTGCGTTTTTGTGTAGGACTAAAAAAAGAACAATTTAAACCAGCTAAACCCTTTTTGTTTCTTCCATCTTTATGCAGAAAACAGCTGAACAGTTTAAAACTTAGTTGAAAAATTATATCCAAGACAACTTACATGCCAGGCTTCAGCCAAAAATACTTTCTGCAGCCAAATTATCGAACCCTCTGAAAGAGCATTTATAATGGAATTGCTGATGCAACCTTTATTGTAGGGATATGAATAGCTATAATGAAGGCTTCAGCTGATGTTCTGGCAAGCCTACTGCTAAAAATTATTCTGAATTTATCTGGCATTCAGAAAATGCTTGGAGTGGCCAAAATGTTTACACCATCATTATCATTTTGACAATATCTCCTTTATCCCAAAGGAAGTCAGTGATGAACAAATTGAAGCAGCGTGCGAGACATGCGTGTTTAGCATCTGTTCCTCATCCTCTTGGCAGCATTGTTTGGTTTGAGGAAAGCAGAGCCAAGGGCTCAGCCACCAACTTGCAAGCAGTTGTTTTGAATCAGCCATTACTGCCTATTGTGTCATTAAAGGATATTAGTGAGCAGCATTCTGCTTTTCCTAATGATTTGATTTTGGTTTATTATCTGGAAATGTTTGCCTTGAACGAGAGCGTTCAGTTCAGTGGGGGGCATTTTGGGGTTTCGTGTCCTTCCTCTGGTTCTTCTGTACCAACTTTTTGCAGTTTTGAAACACCGTTCACTCATTTATTTTTAGAGAAGTCATCCAAAGCTTTGTTAATTGTGGGCTAATTACAGATGCAGCATTTTCCTGTCAGTGTGAGACCTCAGCCTCCCTGGATAGATCCAGGTAGATATCTGAGGATAGAAATGGAATCTCTTTTATTAGCTTTCTTTTTTCTACTAGTATATTTTCAGGTGATAAAACAGTCCAGTTCCTCCACTTCTGGTGGTTTGGCTACTTGTGGGATTGCGCTGATTAATCAAGTTTGAGTGCTGGACTGATTGTATTAAACTCTTGTTCAGGGAGCTATCAAGTGAATTAAACCTGTCCTGTATTGACTTCCCTTAAACTGAGAAGGGCTTGACATACTAAATCAATATAAACCAAATTTAAAATTATTTAAATGGGTGCACAGAAGTGTTTGCACTGGTATAATGAAATAACCTCTAAAACACAGTTTAGACAAGTTCAATATAATGCAGCTCAGGCTTCTGGCTGCGTTTTCTAAGGATTTCAATGCTGATGGCAGGAAACTGTGCAAAAAAGCTTCTACATGAAATTTCCTGTAAGATACATATCTTTTAAAAAACAATTTTCTGTCATAGAATTTTTATGGAGCAAGTGCTAGAATTTCTGTTTGAACATTTTAGAAATGTCAAAAGAAAGAAAGAGGCATAGCATCCCTGGGAAGGGTTTTTAAATGAAATAAATGGTTTTATTAAATTTCAGCTGCACATGCTGGTTTGTGTCACTTGTATATAATTCTGCAAATTTTATCAAGTCTTCATGTCTCCCTTTTTACTTTGAAAAATATGGAGAAGGAGAATGAAACTGAACCAAAAAATTATGACTTTGGTTGGAAGGCTTTTAATTTTATTTGATTTGAGGAGTTCTGCTACCAACTCAATTTGCTGATACACTGGTTTTAACAAAACTTCTGTCTCAGTGCAGCTGGGGCACTGTCCCAGAAAGGGGGAGTCTCTCTTTTATTTTTTGTTTGTCATCAAATTCAAAGCAAAAGATTGGGATTTTTTTAATACAAAACCATTCTGAATGAGATGGGAAAATATTTGAAGTTTGTCTTGTACAATCGTGTGTTGAAGGAGAAATCTTGGTACGTCTTCACATGTCCGGGAATTAAAGAGTCTGATGTTTCAATCAGTCAAAAACTTTTAATTAATGTGATTGAAAAGTTTGACTCTAGGAGCGAGGAATAAGAGAATATCCTGGAATGAGGGAAGCTGCTGTGAAGTGAGGTTTCTCTGTTGATGTATTCTGCCAGCAAGACCTATTTGGCTCTGGAGTTTTCTTGAGTTTTTCAGACTGCGCTTATTCAGCACCAGTTTCTTGATTTGCCAGGTTACTGTTTTCATTCTTCCTTCCCCAAGCAGTTGGGTGTCTTTGCTCTGAACTTTGTGACTATTTATGAGAAAACTGGAAGTTACAAGGTACATTGGGTAACCCCAGTATCTTCTTCAGGGGCAAACAGGGCTTAGAGAGGGAATCTCTTGTATTGAACAACAATAAAACCCCCAAATTGGCTCTTGCTGATAGTACTTGGCACAGTTACAGCTCATTGCAAGCTTAACTGATAGTAGGTCCTTTCTCAGTGTGAGATTTCATTTTCTTCTGGGTAGCTGGCTGTGCTCGGTGTCAGCACACGTAAACCAGCCTGGCAGCAGTGGGCTCCACACTGAGCTGGGAAAGCACCCCCTGGGAGGGGAGAAAAAAACCTCTTCTTAGCATCCTGTCCACTGTAGGACTGTGCAGCTCTGTCACCATGTCAAGGCTGAGCTCATACATTATGGATGTTGATCTACAGGGTATCTTACAATTCAAAGCAAAGAACCAGGAGAGAGCAGGAGAGCTGTTTGAAATACTGCCAGATTAATAAACCACCCAAATAACATGGGATTAATTAAAACACCTCTGACACAATCCAGCCCATTGAGCCAGCTAAGGAGACACTTTCACCAGTTTGAGGGAGACCTGACCTGCTCTGCAGAAACAGCTAAAACCAGCCACCAAGTAAGCTTCATAAGCTTCCAGGATTCAGTCCTTTCTGGGTCAGGTATTTACCTTGTCCTGGAAGCCAAGGAAAAAATCTTCCCTTCCCTCTGCCACCACCAACATATGTGGGAGCTGTGGGAACGCTGATCAAGGTGCATTCCATAAACATATCCAGGTACAATTCCATGAAACAGCAGCTGGCAGCCAAATGGGAGTGAGGGTTTAGCAGGTGATAAATGGCAGATGAGCACACGCTGTCTTTGATCAAAGATTGCTGTGGGTGTCGCAGAACAGCCGCCAGCCTGAGAAGGGAAGGGGGGAGCAGGAGCTCAGCTTTCCAGGGGAAGCAGTTCCAGCTCCTGAGCCTGCAGAGCACCACGAGCTATGGAGCTGATGCATTTGTTGGCTCAGGACATCCATGGAAGGGGCTGGGAAGCAGCAGCCAGTCCATGCAAAGGAGGTTGCCTGTTTATCTCACCCTGATGCACCCAGAAGGCTCTGAAGCACTTCCTTAAAAAGTCGTAAAGATCCATAATCACACTCGGTGCGAGTGAATTCACAACCGTGGTTACTTCAGAACATTCTGGGAAGGTTTCATTTCAATGGCTGGTCCTAGACCAGTCTCCTCACTGGTGGTTATTAACACCACTGCTTGTGTTCTGTGTGTTATTCTGTAAATTAGTTAGGAAATTTAAGTTAATAAATAAGTAACCCGAAATAAAATATTCTTCAAGAGGACAGCTAGAAGGAAAAGCAAGGCAATTGTTTGCTTTTTTGAAAAGTGTTCACCAAAATAAATATTTAGTCATGTGAAAAAACCCCAAAACATTGTGATTTTTAATCAGATTGAAAAAAAATCTGATTTTTTGAATATGTATTTCAAAAATTGGTTTAGAAGTGTGTTACATTTTTAAATTTGGGGGAAAAGCTCCACTGGCTAAACAAAGCTTGGGTTGGCCAGAGAAAACTTCAAAGGGGTTTTTTTTCTGTGAGAAAATAAAAAAGTTTTGCTTCGGGTGACCTGAAATGGTCTTTTTAATAGCAGGAGGTGCAGTTATTTACACGACTCAGCCTGTCACTCAGCTGAATTGACAAAGATCACAAGTTGTGACAATTTCTGGGTCAGCTCTAGCCTTCTCTCCATTTTGTAGCTAATATACATTGACAGCAAGCACACTTGGGTACAGTGGTAATTGGGCGTCTTGTGAATACTTAATGACATTGTTTAATTCGAAATATGTTTTCTCAATTGGTATTCTGATCAGCTCTGCATGGAGGAGGGGAAGCCTGGTTCTGCTCCTAAGCCTGCCTTGGAAAAATAGCACTGGCAGGAGTAAATGGGAGTGTTCTATCTTGTGTCTTAAAATCCAGGGGAGCTGTGGAATGGGGTCACCCAGGAATGCCTGTGGGACACTGACTCCCCACAGCCCATACATTGCAAGGCTCAAAACTTCCTCCAGCTCTGCAGAACTAACTAAAGACTGTTAATGTGAAATCCTGTGATTGCAGAGGTATTTTCCCTTTGGGTAAAAAAGAGAGTTTTAGTACTTTGTTTCTGGTATATCCATTTTGATACAATCTCATTTGAACTATATCTTTTTATTTGCAAAAAAAGTCTTTTATGAAACTCTAATGCACGTGACTGTGTAACTGTCTCATCAAACCAGCTGCACTTTTCTCTACAGTAGTGCTTTTACTAATTGATTCTCTTTTAAAGATTTTTTAAATGATTGGAATTGAATTAATTTTTCAAAGGCCTTTAGGAAAATACTTCACAATTTACATATTCCTCTAATGTACCTCCTGTCATATGATTCACTGTGGTAGAATTATCTATGTGTAATTTAAGGCAAAATTGAGCCCTCAGTGAGCAGGTGGACTTAAGCCCGTCTTCAGAAATGATAGATGCGTTCAACAGCAATAGCTGTAGCTCATTATATCATCTGAAATGTGGTTTAGTCACATAAAGTATTTAATTTAAATTATTCTAGCACTTGTCATAGACAGGAGCAGGGAGGATGGCCTCAAATATTAACAGTTTCATTATTCTTTAAGCTGCCAGTCATTAGCTAACTTCTCCCTTGTTAATAGTAATGCTTGCACGAGTCTGTGCTGAATAATGGATTGAAGGTTTTCCCCACCAGCAGCCAGGCCAGTGGGCAATTGTAGTTTAAAAAGCAGGTTAGTAAAATTATATTTGGGGAGCTATAAAAGCAGTTTAAATGGAGCTTGAGCTGTCCTGAGATGCTTTATTAGGCAAAGGATGTTGACAGTAGCAGGACTTGATCTCTACTACATGCCTGAAGCTTGGAAATTGTAGACTTTATAAAAATAATGTTTAACATCTGATTTATCTACAGAGCTGTGGGAAGACAAAGAAATAAGAATGTAATACTTCTTTTTATTTTCTTTTTATCAGCATCTTTCTGCCGAAAGGAAGATGGCCAATGTGTCAGCTGAGAGAAGGTAAGAGAGGCAGAGCCAGTGATGCAAAGTGGGATTGGTGTGTGAGTGAAGGTTGGGTTTCTTTGTGCACACACACACATGGAATAACTGCAGAGGCAATCTCCTGTTTCAAGAATTCCTCACCAAAGTCATTGCCTGCTTGCCAAGGGAAAAGTGTCTCCAAAATTGATTGTAATTAGAGAGCTAAGTACAGAGCCAGTTCTCCTGACTCCCTTACATGTGCCCTTTCCCCTGACCCTGATAAACACAACCTTGTGTGTTCATCCTCAGAAGGTGGAATTGTGCCAGGATAATGGGCACTTCAGACTGTTTCTTGGAAGAATAGGGTTTCTGGAGAATGCACTGCTTTCAGATGGAGTAAGGCAGACCAGAAAATAAGAATAGATGAACACTTTAGTGAATGAAAGTGGAGGAAGACCTGGTTGTGCTGTTTAACATTTGATGTTAGATGTGGCTAAGATGTCAAGTGGCTTCTGTTTCTTTATTGTTCATGCAAATAAGAATGTGTCAGCCACTCCTTGAGGGGCTGGTGCTGTGCTTTGCTGAATTTTGCCCCTTGGTCAAGTAAAATGTACAACTTAGGCAAGACAGTTGTTTGTTTGTTTGGGTTTTTATTTGTCATTGTGAGTTCTGCATAAACTCAGTCCTCTGGGAGCTGTTGTAGAAGGTGGTAATACTCTGAAAACATGACAGCTTTATCCATGATAACAAATACTACCTGAAACTGCTCCTGCAGAGTCCAGAGAAAGATGTGGGGGTTTTTGCTGAAAGACTAATACAGTAACCAAGATCATCAGCAAGGCTCTGTGAGCCAAATAAAATGGAAACATTGTGTAGTATTAGGACAACTTAAATTACTAGGGCTGGTTGGCATTCGTTCCAAAACAAGTGAAGATTGATCTTTGGACACAAGCTGTGAGCTGTGTAAAATTGCCTCTGCTAAATATATGCTAATTGGCATATGAATGAGATTTTGTTAATCTTCTGCTTCAATAAGTAGGTAGAGAAAAGCTGGGAGTGAGTCCTCATTTCTCCCTTATAAGAAAAAAGAGTTGTTATCTTAACAATTTAAATTAGCAAATATAATGTAAATATGTGTTTGTAGGTACAGCAAACAATTAGCAACCATTATTTGGGAACAATATAGCAAAATATGTGTTCTTGCTTTACTAAAGTTCTTCTGAGGATTGCAATTGACAGAAACCCACCCAAATGGTACATTTAAGCTGTTAAATGCAGTTTTGTGTTCCCCTGGTTTCTTCAACCATATGGGAAAATTTTCCAAGAAATCCTCTATTCAGTTAGATGGGGTGTTTTGGTGTCCTACTGAGGCATAAAATTCAAGTAATGGAATAAAATTTGGAGCCAAAAATGGGCTTCCCTCTGCTTTATTTCTGACTCAATTCAGTATCGCATTTTTAAACTGCCATAATATGAAGAGTAAATCATTGCATTTTTAGGGGCTTAATGGTGCTTCACACTGAGGACAAATCTTTGTGTCTTTAGGGTGCTGAGCACTGTAGCAGGTCATATTTATTAAATTTCAGAAGGAACACAACAATGCAGAACTTGAAACAAGCAGGATTTCAAAGTGTGTGTGGTGTGTGTGTGGACATGAACTGTAATGAGCCGAGCTTTTGATTTTTCCAGGAAACAACAGGGTGAATTCTGGGGGGTGTTTGAGCCTGGATGATTTCTTTCCCTTTGGGGCACTACTTTGCATTGGCTGGTGGTGGCCAACAAACCTGTTATTCTCAGGACCCCTTCTGGTCTCTGCTTGTGGACCAAGCAGTAAGAGGTGTTATCAAAGGGATCATTGAGCTAAAGCAAAGACTACAATATCTTTGTAAGTATCCCAGGATCACTGACCTGAGAATTATAATTCCATTTTACAGACATATTCTGGGGTTTTTTTCACAGTAAATGCAACTTAGTTGCTATAATGAAGAAATAGATAGTACTTTACACAATTTATACATTTTTTAGCACACCTAAGGCAAAGTTCATTAATTATGTCACAGATCACCTTTGTGTAGCTTCAAAGATAGCATACATTATAAAAAATGTTTAAAACATGAACATAATGCTCTGTCTTATTAATCCTGTGCTCAGTAAAAGGGAAATAATACATTCTAGGGTGCATATGGATGGATGTATTTGCATCCAGTGTTACGTTTTTATAGTAGTAAGCATCAAACCCTCTTATCGCCTCATGACAAATGCACTTCTCAAAGGAACTTCTGTTTCCTCTGAAAGCAGCCAGAGCTGAGGAATGGCTCATTAAGTGCTCAGCACACACCATTGGGTAATGCAGGTAGCCCTTCATGCAAGCTTGGGTAATACTCAGACCCCTCACCTTAGCCTTCACTGCTGCCAAGAGGAAAAACGTTGCCAAGCACGACATTGAGCCTAAGGCAGTAAAATCTCTTTGCTTTCATGTCTTTCTAGTTTCTATCAAATAACATTTTCATTTTCACTCAAACAGAATTACATTCTTTGGCTGTACCACCCTGTGCCATTATCTGTCTGGTAGAGAAGTTTGTGCCCTAGAGAGAAAACTTTCCTCAGTAATACATATTTCCTGTCAAAAGTTTCCCACCCTGCAGGGCAGGTGAAGTGCTGAGACTCAAATCACACAAGGGATTGGCAGAGATGCTGAACCCTTCTCTGCATTCCCAGTATGTGAAAAACAGAGCAGCACCTTTCATTCATGACAGGACATTTCCTGGTCCATCATAGCACACCACGTTTTTGTTACTATGTAGGCTCAATCTTATGAAAATGAGGCTATCTTTTATAAATTACCAGAATTCCTTCCTCTTCTTCCTTGTGAGGATTACAAGAAGTATCTCCTATGCCTCTTAGCAGTTTGCATTAGAAATAGAATAAATTCTGCTGTCTATGTTTTGTAATCCATCTGTTAAGATGTTGCTTTTAGCAGGGGAAAAATAATTTTAGTTCTTACTGTAACTTGCAGTTTGTTACTGTTATAAATTGCATCCAGCTGCAAGTTGGAATAATGTTTATCTGCAAGCTTGGAGCTGGTTTCTCTGGGAATACTGTGTAGGGTCAGTGTGCGTGGCACCTGCATGAAGAGCATTGGTGGATAAAGCTTTGTTACTCAGTGACCCTCAGTATTTGTTAGTTTAGCATGAGCCAGGAGTGGCTCCTTGGCAGGCAGGTGGGCTGGGAGAGGAGCTAGTGTTACCTTTCCCTGCTCTTAATTTTAAGAGCCAAACATGCTTAAGGAAAAAAGGGGTTTTTACCTCAGTTTTTATTTAAGGGTCCTTAAGGTGCAGCACTTTGCCGAGGTGGAATGCACCGAAATGCACACACATGATAAATCACGTATACAATTTATAGATGTTGCAAATGAGCATATCTATCAAAGATCCCTCAATGGGAGGCTTAAATGAATAGTGTGATATCCCTCCATCCTGAGGAGTTCTCCCCTGGGTGGCCTATCTTAGTTTACAGGATGTGTTCTAGGGAAGACCTTGGTTTCTCAGGATAGAGTAGGGCTTTCCAGCCTCCAGCTGCGAGGCCTCCAGGATGTTTGCTGTCCTGGCTTAACAGAATATTAGGACTATGCTAAGCTATCAGACTTAAGGAGTATGCATGCTAAGAGCACTGGGGATACATAAAAGGTACATAAAAGGCAAAAAATCATCATGGCATCATTAAGGATGGACAGTGCCACGTGGGACCACTGGTAGGGCAGTGTAAGGGTCTTCTGTGAGGAGGCAACTCAGTCCCATCTCCTGGGACCCTCCTTGAGCACAGCCTTGGTGTGGAAGTTCTGCTCTGCACGTCCCTCTTGCATAACAAAGGAGTGTATTTGAAAAAGACAACAAAAATGAAACCAGGGAACAGCATAAACAGCACAGGGCAAAAGGCATTTGTAGGGAAGAGGAGTAGCTGGATAGGAAGCTCTCAAAAGGAATGTCACTCCTGTGAGCACAGTGTGCTTCCCAGATTGAATTGCACTGCCTGGAAACAAACTTCACAAACTGAAATTGCAACGTAATGAACAGAACCAACCAGAAAATATTCAAGTAGTTAAAGGATAAATCTTTTGCCTAGGAAAAGTAGCTAATGAAATCAAATATTGGAAAAAACACCTTGCAGAATATAATTCAGAAACATTATTAGAAAGGACCTGGTTTTTTTGTAAGGGTATAAATAAAACAGTTTCTAAAGAACAGTTTTCTTGGTTCCTTTTAAAATGTTCTGCAGCAGACTTGGGAACTGAGGAAATAATAGAAGTGGCAAACAGTTGTGTGTTTTCGTGTCCAAGAGGGGGAGGTTGTTCAGCAGTTATGTCATAGATTGTTCTTCAGAGCACCTTTGAGTTAGCAAGGCAATGCTGACAAGTGGTTTTGTTGCTCTGTTTTTCGTGTGAAGTAGAATCAGAGGGTTTTCGACTTGGTTCCCCCAAAGAAATGCATCCCATCCTAAATGGAAATGTAGAGTTAGACCTAAGATGCTTTTACCTGCATTTTATTGTCCATCTGCTTATGCTCTGCTCTGGTACTGGGAGAACAGCTCATGTCTGAAGGCATATTCTCCAAGCAATTAATTATCCCCCGTATTTGTGTAATTGTATTGTCCTACTTGTTGTAATTGAGCTACATATATTTGGCACTAGACTGCTCTCTATACCTTTCACTCCCACGGGTGAGCTGTGTAACAAATTGGTGCAGCTCATTTGGAAGCCAGGGAAAGAAATGTGCGTGGCTAATGGGTTCCATGATGTATGGGCAGCCCGTGCTGGGCTGCCTTACTGAGTACCTTGGCTGCACAGAGCTCCTGATAAATGAGCAGCCTGGCCAAGAATGAGGGCAGACAGGAGATGCTAAATAAGTACTAATAGGCTACACAAAGTATTATGCTCAGCAATGAGGGCTTTTTTCCATAATTCCAGATAGCAAACTGTGTTAGTCATGCTGATGTGATACAGTATGTGTGACTGCCTTGACATTGTCCATTTAAATATTTGGGAAGCTGCTTCTTTCACATCTGCATGTCCAAGTACATTGTGCTGGATTAGCTCTAGTCAATTTAACACCGTGTTGTCAGCTGTGGTTAAAACAAATGTCATGGGCTACTTCATCACTGAGTGGCCTGCACTCATTATACAAAAATTGGCATTTATAAACAGCTCTTCCATGAGGTTGTCTTCAGTTTGGGAGTGACTGAGGGAAGAGTCACATCCCGGCAGCTGCTGCATTTGGGATCTGCTGAGGCACCTTCAGCGTCTTGTGCTCATTCGGTTCAAACAAACAAACCAAGCCTCCTGCATCTGGATACAAGAAACTGCCATTTTACTTTGTGGTGACAGATCCTCAAGGCTGATGTCACTTGTTTATATGGCAAAAGCGAGATCAATAAACTCACAGGGAATTCAGAGCTCACACACTGCATTTCCTAGGGAGGATTAGCTGAAAGGAAATGTCTGACAGCTCTGTGTCAGCTTTCACATTGCAAGCTGAAATATTCTTTCTTTCCCTTCACAGTCTGATGGAAATGAGAGATGTTAAACTGCTGTTCACTTAAGTCTTGGCCAGTCATTTAGCAAGAGGTGTTGTATCAGCTCAGTAATTTTGTCTGCCTGGAATATCCTAGACCTTTAGCAATTACTTAGGAACACATTGGCCTTTCCTGCCAATCAAGTCTAATCATTAGTTCTGCCATCTTTGCCTCGAAACCTGCCAATGCACTTCTTAAGCTGGAGCACTGCTAAGGGTTCACAGTGTAGATTGATATGAAAGGACCAGAAACTTCCAGAAATGTTTTGTTCCTCTTTGCAGTTTGAATCTTCTTGATGAAGATCGTCCTTGTCAACTTCACTAATTTTAATTATTTATTGTGCAGCTTTTACTGCTCCAGTGCTTACGTGTTCAGGACAGATGTTCCAGGGAATGCAAGGAGAACTAAGGCTTTCCTAGAAGCCATGAGACAGTAGAAATACTAAATTTGCCATGAGGTCTTCCTTCTCTCTTTTCAAAATTCAAAACAATGAAAATCTAAAATTAATAAACAGCAGATGCAAAAAAAAAAAAATTTGGTTATATTTTGTTAAATCCCATGGACGAGTTGAAGGTTTTAAGATCTATTTCTAGGCCACAGCTGACTCTCAGTCGTGGAAGTATATTCCCAAGTTGCACAGTCAGTGGCCTTGACCTACCAACATGTGTTTTCCTACCAGTTGCTGGCTTGGAATACTGTGTGCTTTGGCAGAAATAGAAGCGCTCCAGTATTTGAAATGGAACAGCGAGCATGAAACTGGATGTAACTTCTTCCCACAATGGGAATGACCCTTCCTTCTTCCAGATGTGCTTTTCCAGATACTGAGTTGGGGTAAATTATTCCCTTTCAGTCACAAATTCCAGTTTCAGCTGAGTCCTTCCTAGCTGAAGTAACTGGAAGAAGCCCTGTGGTAGGATGTAGTCATTCTCTTTGTTTTGGTGAAGATAGTACCTCTTACAGCACAAATACACCAAGCTTTGCTTTTAAGCAGGATGATTTATTTTGGAGTGGAAGCTGGTAGGTGGTAGACAGCCCTGTCTTCTTCTACAAATCTCTGCTGATGCTGTTTTTAAAATCAAATTGAATAAAGGTCCCTTAGGAGATGCAGAGTAAGACAACAAATATTTCCTATTGCTTTGCCTTTTTTTATTTAATAACTCCTGATTTTATGATCTGTCACATAGTGTTTATTTTGATGTGCAAGTTTCCACAGTGTCTTGCAAGTTCCTGTACAGGTAAAGGGAGAGAAAACAGGATTCTCTCACTACAGGCTGGGCTCAATCTTTCTTCTTAAGGCAAAGTGCTTCTGCTTTGTGCTTGGGTCACAGCAAGTCCCTGCATCTCCATCTGGCTGAAACAAAAGGGGCCACTGTAATGCAAAACCAGGAAGGATAATGGGAAAGTGCTGTCCCAGTGTTTTCAAGCATGAAAAGGACATAAAAAGGTACACCAAAAACTCGTACGATTTGGTTTGAGTGGAATTCCAGCCTGTCAAATATAGGAGTTATTTAAGATTGTCAGTTTAAAAGCGATGGTAATACTGGTACAAAGATAAACTTACTCCTGAAGAACTCCCAGGCTTTCTCTTTTTTTATTTTTTTCTTTAAGGACTTCCTTCATATTTTAGTAGTGAATAGAATTAATTCAAGATTTATCAGAGATGATGGGAAAGTAGTTTAGAACATGAAAGAACATTCCACATTCATTTGAACTTCTTAGAAAATCAGTCGCAGCCTAATGTATTAGAAATATGAGATTATTTGCATTTTATCCAATTTTGGTGACATTTTCAATTAATGTGTTTTATCTGTTTATCCTGGAGATACCATTAATCTGCCAAAAATATTTTTTCTGGAAATTAGCCTCTCACCACTTCTTTTTTTTTTTTTCCTCTCTCTCTGGTATGTTTATTTCATGCCCTGCTTTCTAAACATCCCCAGACTTTCAGCCTGCTAACTTGGATATCTTTGGGCAAACCATTTGGCCTCTTTTTCAGTGATCTCCATCTGCTGAGGAGGGACAGTGCTTCCCCATCTCCCTGGGGCTGCATTTAAATGGACTGATGTTCATAAAATCCTTTCAATGCCTCCTGCCCAAAATTCTCCAAGGAAAATCATGGCACAAAGAGCTGTGGATACTGACTACACTTTGAAGAAATTGCAGGCAGCCTCTTTTTGTCTTCCCTGTTTATTTTGTTTTTCTGAAAAGCTGATGCACTGAAAAGTCAAGCCAGGAAAAATAGGAAATAAAAAGCTTTTACTCCTGTTTGATAGATTTTTGCCGTTGAATTAAAACTTCAAAGAAAATGAAAATAAAAACTTAAATGCTTTGGCTGTCTGACCTTTTATCTTTGGCTGAGTTCTCAAAACCATTCCTGAAGCAGAGACATTTCATACATACTTGTGACATGAGCCAAGTGTCACATGAAAGGACAGGCTGTTCCCATAACAGTGGGGTAGGAAGCCTTTACCTGAGTTAAAAGAAACACCTGAACACCCTGTGGCCATGTTGTTCTGTAATTATCCATTCTAGACAAATCACCCTTGCTTTGATAAATAAAGGTACATGGGGGATACAGGCTTCACCAGAGGGGATCAAACGGAGAAAGAATTTAGAGATCACAAATGCTTTTGGCACAAGGGAAATCCACTATTAAAAGATCCTCTAATACCGAAGAACCTCAAACTACTGGTACCAAAGAAATTGTATGTTAATTAGTGGGGAGCACTTGCAAAGATGGGCTGTATGCTTCTGAACTGATTCTGATTGACAGATTCCTGCTTACTCAGGGGCATAAAATAGAGAAAACCAGTCTGCCCTTGTATGACAGGCAAGTCGCTTCTGAATTCCAAACCTTTTCCTTTTGTTCCTGGGCTTGAACTCCTCAGGCTCAGTGCTGATTTTCATCTTCAGTTTCTGTGCCTGGCCTCCCTCATTTTCAGTGAGTGCCGTGTCTGTTACCACACTTCCTCTGATGTGCTCAGGTGTGGAACACCTCTTCTGTGTACCAGCTGCTTACCTTTAATTTCTCTTTGCTCTTAAACACACTTGTACAATAAACTCTCCAACAGTGATGCACTGAGTCTGTAATGTGCATAAATATGTGTATCTGTCAGTGAATGTTTTTCTGCATGCTTCAATTCTAGTACTTAAGTTCCTTGTTTTGTGGTTATTTTTTGCTTTACACAAGATCAGGTTTTGCTACCCTTATTTGCACAACCCCCCTGTAACATTATTAATAATGACTTTAATGTACAGTTTTAAAAATCTGCTTTTCTGCACCTTGCTCTTCCTGTTATTATCTGCATTTTTCCAAAACCGGTCTCCATTTGTAGAGCACAAATCACTTGATGTATATGTGAATTCAGAGGAACAAGTTAAAGGTAATTCCTCTTCATCAGCTATTAATAGGCTCTCTGTAATAAAAGATGCTGTTGCTGTTTCATGCTGTGGATTGTAGCTGCCGTAGCTGATCACTTGGAGTGTGTGGTACTTTCCCAGAAAAAAAGAACAAAACTGAAAGGGTTTTTGTGCTGTGTTCTGCAGTGCTGTAAATCTAGGAAGGTGTGGTGGGACACATTATATGTGGGATTTCTAATGCAGTGAAGCCAACAGATTTAATTTATCTTGTTATTACTGTTGTATGAATAACAATAATTACCCATTTTTCCTTTCATTAACTTTGTGATTTTGATAGATATGCTGCTTTTAGAAAGGCACAGACTGAATCTCTGAATTCTGTCTTCTGCAAAGTCATCCTCTCTGGGAAAAACTCTTCCAAAGGCCAAGGGAATCTGGCATGTTTTTTGAGTTGGTTTCCTTGTGTTCTTTTCTTAAGAAATTGGTCTCTAATGAGCAGATCTGATTTGAAGCTGCTTCAAGCTTGCACTGGGAAGAGAGAAATTTTTAAGCTCTGGGTCAAAGTTTGAGGGAATTTCGTTTTGTCTGCACAGAATCTTGTGTGTGATGATTTCCTTGTACTCTTTCAGAAGCCTGTTACAAGCTCACACGGTGTCTAAAATAAGGGCTGTAGGAATATACTTGGTGAGGATTGAGAAGCTGGATTTCTTTTTGCCAGTCTTGCATCTGAAAATACTTTTTCTTGTTATTTCTTTTCTGTGAAGCAGAGATTTTTAGGTGATGACAGTCTGAGGTTTTATGTGAGCTTTTCCATGGAGCCTTCCTTTTCCTGCAGCTGGTTCTCAGCCATGCATCCTCTGGAGCATAGGAATGAGGCAGTAACAAGCAGTGGGCAGTCAAAGTGTCCTCACTGATATAATTTATTTAAACACCGAAATATCAAACTGCTTCGTTGAGATGATCGTTGAATAGGCTGAGGACTTCGAAACAGGGCAAGGCTGAAAAAATAGCTAGTGCATTACTGACTGAAATAGGTATTTAATTTAGGTGTAATAAAATAATTTAAAACCCAGGTGAGGTCTTAGTAGCATGGATTTTACTATGCCTAACTGTTTAAAATAATCTGGTGTTTTTTTCAGCTGCCCTCAACCCCTCAGTGCTTCCAGTGGGTTCCCACAGCACGTCTCGTGTCAGAGCGTGGCACTTCAGTTGCTGAGCACTTGAGTGGAAATGGTGCTGCTGACTTTCATTTTAGGATAAACTCAGATTTTTTTGGTTCCTCTCATCATCCTTAGTTCATTTGTTGAAGTGAGCAGTGTGAAGCTCTCCTTCACCACTGACGTGAGCTTTCCCCTTTCTGTTTCTTTCTACTGATTTTGGTGAGCTCCGCTGTCTAGATTATGTACAGCCTCAGCAACAAAGATCCATGTGGGCAAAAATAAGTTTATTTTACTTCACTGACAATATATTTGAAAATAAAAGTGGTATCTAAGCCTTTAGGCTTTTTCTTTTTTTTCCTCTGTTCTTTCTTTTTTTTTTTTCTGTATTTTTTTCCTCTTTCTTTCCCCAGAAGAGACATAGTAAGCTTTTAAAAAGTGTATCTATGAGCACAGTCAGTCACACACTTTTGTTTTATGTTTGCTAAGGAAAAAGTTTATCAGACTGTTTTGTTGATCTCTGTAGATTCATTTTGTGGAGAAAGGCTGATAAAATGTCAGTTAAAGCTTTAGGCAAAGCCTACAGCAATCCTGATGTATTAAAACAGGAAAAAAAAAAGAAGGTGATGGAAACCCTGATCGACTGAATTACTAGAAAGACTTTTTTGTTTTGTTGATATTGTTGTGCTGTATCTGGCCTAAGATTCTCACTTGTGGTGTCAGTGCTGAGTGAGGAGTATTTGTAAATTGTGCCTATAGCAGGGTTCATTTGGGATGTTCACCACTGTTCCCAGTGCTGACATGGCTCCATGCAAGAGCATTGAAAGGAGCCCCAGTTCCCGTGGCCACAGACATTCCTGACATTCCCTAGATCAGAGCTGCAGGGAGAAGCTCCATCAGTTGTGGAGCTGCAGTGTCCAACACAGCCCTGTCAAGTGGTGCTTCTCTCTTGGGGCTGGTGTTTGAGAAATCTGTGGTGCTCCCTTCTCCTTAAGGGTGGCATGTCACAGTGGTACAGTTAATTTTTGTTGGTGGCGTGACTGCACCTACCTTCCTTTTGCAGTGACAGCTGGGATGTGTTATTTATCTCAGGCCCTGTATCAAACCCATGGGCCTCCTCCAGCCCTGGAATTTATGCTGAGTTGTAGGGGAAGGAAGTGTGTATGATGGATGTGCTCGTGCACTCCACTGCTCTTGCAGCTTCTCTTTTTTTGTGACACTTGGTTCACCAAGACCTCGTTATCTTGTGTTGCTGAGACATGCAGGCAGTCCCTTGTTTAAGATAACTTAGGCTGCCTCAGACAGCTCGGAGGGAGCAGGGAGTGGAGACCATGGCTTTTGGAGCATAATTACAGGTTCATGTCCAATTCACTTTGTCACGGTGTCCACCAGAAGGAACACACTGGCTTCACTGTGACGTGCCTGTGATCTCTTGATTGCTGTCTTCTCCCCGAGTCAGAAACAGAATCTCCTGATGTTTAGCTTTAGTTGAAAGGGTCTGAAAAATTGATGGCACCAGCAAAATCAAGGCTCTAGTGAAAATGGCTGGTTCTCAGCAAGCATTCCTTAGTGTTTTCTTTTTCACAAATCAATAACTTTCCCAGATAACGAGAACTGAATTTTATATCTTAGGAACTTTTCCATGGCGTATGCTGATTGTTTTCTTATCAACTCTGCAAATAATTAGCATGCCAGTAGCCTCTGAATATTTGTGTCAACCAATAACAGACCATCACAAGTCTGTCTCCCTAGACTGGTAAACAAAGGCAAAAAGAGGAATTTTCTTACTATTTATCCCTGTTTTTAAGTGGAAGAGGTTAACTTCTGATTTAGAATTGGTTTCAATCCTTTCAGCTTCAAGGGAGACCACGTTGTACATGTGTTAAGGCAGAGATTTATCTGATAAAACCTCAGTAAGGATCTGCACAGCTAGGTCCCTAATTACCCAGCTGATTGCCCTGTCAATTAGCAGTCCCAGGCCTGGATGGCCATTCTGTCTCTGGTCTGCCTGCCCTCCTGATGTTCCTTGCTTGCCTCCTTTTTCCTACTGCAGTCCAGGCAAAGCCAGAAATCTTTGCTCGTGCCTCTTTTCCAGAGCCCTCATTCACAGGAGGAGGATGCACTTACCAATATCCAGCAGTTGTCTTCCTGCTGATGTATTGACCTTATATTAAAATTCATTTCAATTATGGACATAAACCATCTTTTTCCTCCAAATTCTTGGAAATTCTCATTGGTTAACAAAGAAATGCATATCTGCTTTCTAAATCCTTGTTTCTTTTTTTTTCTTTGCAAAAATAAATGTGAGGTGTTTGTTTAATTGCATTAAATTACTTGAGATGGAAGAGCTTACTTAATTTACTAAATTACCCTCTGGATCATAATAAGGAGGATTGACCTGTTCTACTCGTGCTCTTTCTGATGGCATCAGCAATAAAAAGCACAGAGGACCTGTTTTAATCATTAAAATTGCAAAGGCATGTCAGAATGCTCAAGTAAAACAGGTCTTCTGAGTGAATGGCATATTTATGTAAGTGCTTTCAAAGGAAAAACACTTCTTAGGGGTTTTATCATTACAACAGCAAAACATGAGGAATGCAGCGATGGAGTTTTCAGTCTTAATTATGAATCCGCTCAATTACAGGTACAATGTAACTTGTATTTCTAGTTTTCTTCCTATAAAATTAAATTATCTTTGTTGATATAAAAGTATAGTACACATCTGTCAAGTAGATGAATCCAAAGCAGTAAGAACTGCAGATTCCTCCTTTTTTTTTGGTATTTTTAGCTACACATATCTGAACAGTGAACTGCCATAGATTTTTTATGATGTTAATTCAGTTTCTCACGCATTAACTTATTTCCTCCAGAAGTGAATGACCTAACATTGCTGTCCGGGTTGTGGGCCAATGAATTATTAACCAAGTAGAATTAGTGACATGTTTGTACATATTTGTGTACATACATATTTGTGTAGAGGTGTAAGACATTTTGCAGTCCCACATCTGCAATTGTAGGCCAAGGGCACGTGGTCAGGTCCTCTCCCTTCCAGGGCCGGGGTCCAAAGCAGCAGAGGGGGTGGGGAACACGCCTGGAGCCACAGCTTTTCAAGCAGGCTGATATCTGGGGTACAAGGCCTTGGCCAGGAAGCAGAAAGAGACCAAGAATTAAGTAAGTGAGAGAGAAGAATCTGTCCAAAACGTACAATTGAGAAAATAGTTGGAAAAAGTATGGCTGCAAATTCCAGAGGAGAACAGAGCCAGTTGTACCTGTGGATGCCCTCTCTAGTGAAGAGGTCCTTGTGAATTTAATGTGTGCCTGCAGTGCATTATTTGAAGTGGATCTCTGTAGTTCATACATGCATTTATGATACTGGAACGAGTGACAGAGCGGGTGTAGGAGCCTGGGAATATCTCTGCCTGCCTCTCTGGCACATACTGAACATCTGGAATAACAGGCATCTCCTTTCCATGTTGCAGAGCTAAAGCACTCTAACGGTACCCAGTCACTGAGAGAGCTTTCAGCATCGTGGGCTAAAACAGCATTTCAGAGCAAATAACCAACTAAGGCAAGTCTAAACTCTGAGGCTGTATTTATTGCTGTATCTAGACAATTTACAGTGCTCAAGCAGCAGGATGGTAATGCCCTGGCTGTACTGTGTGTAATTAATTGGGTGAACAAACAACTGAAATTAGCAGAAAAATCTATTTATGGAAAAAATCCTTTGTGAATTCCAGCAATCCTATGTTTGATCACAGAACAATGTAATTAAGCTTCTATTGGAAAACTGGCTCTTTCATTCCAGCAGGGCTCTGGAATGTGCTTGACGACATCCATGTGCCAACAGAAGTACAACGAGAGCACTTGCTCACTGATTTTAGAAAACCAAATGTTGCAAATGATGTGGATTGAATGTGCTAGAGAAGGTAACTCATGTGAGAAAAGGTGTGACTGCACGTGCAGGTGGGACCTGCAGTGTCCTCAGGGCCTGTCTGTGCAGCCCAGGGGCCTGGGCAGAGTCTGCCACAGTTCTGTCTCTCTTGCATAATTGTCTTCCAAAGTCTTGGCACAGGGGAAGGACGCTGCTCATGTATCCTGAGGTCAAGTTAGAGTATGGCCAGAGCATGCATAAGGTCTTGGAAGAGTGAGTTTTAGACATACAAGAAAAGAACAGTGCTGAGAGACACATTACCAAGCAGAAAGGCTGGTGAGCCCTCTCTGCGAGGCCTCAGGGACCTGGCATCCCTGTGACTCTGTGTTGCTTAAACCAGACAGTAAGCTGAGAAAGTCACATTGCAGGGTGGTGATGTTTTATTTAGGTTGGTTTCCAAGGAGGAGAGAAGCTGTAATAATAGCTCTGAGTAGCAGTGGATAGAAAAATAACTGGACTTTTAACCTGCCTCTGGTGGCTGAGTCTGTTCACTGGCCTCTCATGTGTCCCCTCATGGACACAGAGTACCCAGGCACTGTCACCATCAGGCAGTGTTGTGTTTCAGCAAACACAGAGAGAATCATTTGTGCTGTTTCTGTGGGTGCCATCCACACATGAGACTTCCAATGAAGGCTGGTGCCCTGCTCATGTGTAGCATTTGTAAAACTTAGATGCAACAATGTGTTCTGCTGGAATTCCAAAACACGTCTCCCAGATCTAGTCAGCAGAATCACCTGAACAAAACCATCTGTGTCTGGGTCCAGCTTAGTTCTATCATCAATTATGCAAAGAAGCAATACAAGAGCAAGAAGTTGTGGCTGTCCTTAGTATTGAATATTGCCAGGGAGCTTTTTTGAGATTTTTTTTTTACGTAACTTTGTTTTCAGAAGTCAGTCCCTGGAACAGCTGTGCTTTTGTGATGAAATTCTCTTACCTTGATTCATGATACAAACCCTTCTCTGATGCGTCTCCATAACCCAGTTATTTGCATAGCACCAAAGAGAATTTTGCATATTAACTAAATCCATTGCTTTCCAAGGTTTAGGGAACTCTAATTATTTTTGGTTAAAACTTTTTTTGGCTTTGTAACTAAAAAAAGAGGTAAAAGCCTTTTTTTGGAATTGGCAGTAATTCTTAGAAAGAATTCATCTTTGCTGTATTATTTCAACAGTCTCTCCAGTTTGTTTTTTGGTAAGTTCTGTTACTGTTTTCAGAACACAGATACCGAACTGGGATTCTCTGTAGGCACTAAGCCAGGAGAGTGGAGCAGGGGGAGGGTAAGCAGTGGATAAAGAGGTAACTATAGGAATAGTTTTTTCCCATTCTCACCCACCATGCATCCTGCATTGACATGCAAGAGGAATATAAAGTCTCAGCAATATATTCACTGTCCAGTGTTTCAGGAATTTTTTCTGTGCGGAAATGTGGGATTCGGGTATTCCAGTGGGCTTTCACCAGGTTTCTGTAGGACTTTGGTGGAGTCTACATTCAGAATTTGTTTCTCTCCTGTAGCAGAATGCTCTGATGGGACCTCCAGTAAGGCATCTCCTTAGGTGCCTTTTCCCAGTGCTGCCCCAGTGCCCATGAGAGGTTTCTAAAGTTCATTATCCTTCCTTTGGCACTGATCCATACCCCAAGGCAGGGAATGATGTGATCAGCTTGGCTGTTTTGCTGCCCTTAGGATGTCAAGGGGGCATCCCTTCCTGATACCTTCAGTTTGCAGTAGTAATTAGAAATGCTGTAGTTCTAGAAATCTCTGTAAATATAATTAAAATCAAACATAATACTTCCTGGGGCAGAAATCAGCAGTGGTACTTTCTGTTCCCTAGGAAATGTCCAAAGCAATATAAATGAGCCCTTGTTTGTGGACAGATGGGAAGCTTCCTGTGTAGGACAGAGGAGCGTGCGAGGCTGTTCCTACCTTCATCTTACCAGGAGGGACTAAAAGGGAAACACTGTTCCAGTGAAGGAGATGTTCAGTCAGCTTTTATCTTCTGTGTGGAAGATGCAGTTCATCTGTCTGAGGGATAATTGGACACCAGATGACAAAGTGAGCTAATTTAATAAAAAGCCTTAGGAATAAAATTTTAGTCTGCAGCTGTGGCTAATTCTGTTCTGTTTGCAGTAAAAATAATAATACCTTTCCTGTGACATGGCCATTTTAGCATCTGTATTGCAAATAACTGGCATAGCAGCTTGACAGAAAAAGGCATAATGATCCTTCCTGTATTGCAACCATTTTGATCAGGAGATAAAAATGACCAAGTTGTGGAAGTAGTAATATCTGGGTCATTGAATCAATTCAACACCAATTTATGACTGTGCAGGGAAATGAAAATGGAAAACAAATAGTCTTTAAGTCCTGTTAACAGAAGATATCCATCACTCTCTCAGCTTTTCATTTTTAGGGATATGAATACCATAAGCACTGAACATGACTCTCAGTTCGTAAATCAGTTTTGAAACAAAAATATTTTGAAGTCTACAGAGAATCTTTACAGAACTCCTGTGTAAACAAGTAATACAGATGTGCAAAAAGGCAGAAGGAGATTAAATGTTGTATCTATAACCTTAGACTTGGTAGAGTTTTAGGAAGGATGTCACCATTCTCATGGGCTGACAAAGGCAGAAACACTGTGGTCTCTCCCTTGTTTTACTTAAGATTTGTAAAATTAAGTGCTACTAAACTTCATCAAGGAGCTGAAGTGCCAGTCTACCAAAATAATTGAACTTGCTCCTGAGAGTCAGTGATGAGTATGTCATGACTCCATATGTGTGGTGGATAGCAGTTCCAGTACCCCTCTGAGTTGCCGAGGAATTCAAGCTGAGAGAAGCTCCATAGATTCTGCTTATTGCCTCTCAGGTTCTTAAAGGAAAGCACATGTCAAATCAGGCACTGATAGGATAACGTGTTGCCAACAGCAAGATATTTTGAGTTAACATTTACTTATATACAGTATAGAAATGTCAGGCACAAAGCATGTTATCGAGTTTTTTTTACGATTTGGGGTTTTATTGTTTATTGAGATATTGTTCCACAGTCCCTGTGCATGGTGTTGCTGCTGGAAAGGTAAAGCCAAAGCTTAGTGCTCTGATTCTTTGTGCTGGCTTCAGTTTGTGCATCTGCTCAGTGCCCTGCCTGCTGCTCTCCCTGACCAGTGTCACCCTGCACTGGGACTGCAGCTGGAGGCACTGGGGCTGTTCCATGGAATGATGTTGGCAGTTTTAGGAGCTTTGCTGTGTGAAATGTCAGTGACCCAAGTGCTGACCAGCGCTCAGCTCCATGCTGCTGCAGGGTTTGTCTTCTTCTCAAAACACTCAAAGAGTTCTGCTGAACTGGGGGGTTGATTTCTGCCTACTTATGATTTCCTGAGGAATGTGTAGGATTTTTTCCTCATTTCTCATCTCGCTTGTTGAGTTAATGCCTTTAGCTCAAGCTGTCCACATTTCTATTTTGGCTGTGGCAGAGGCGATTGCTGATCATGGACGGGGCAGATGTGGCAACACTGATCCATACACAGATGTTTCACTGGCTGTCTTGAGGGGGATTTTAGCAGGAAAACATTTGCTTTCTCAGTTGTTTCTATATCAACAAATAAAACTTTCCTCCAAAACATTAGGCATGTCCAAAAGAGCAGTGTCCGATGGTGTTACACAAGAGCAGCATACCAGTACATGACTCCTGGCTTCTGAACTCGGCTGGAGGGCACTGAGAGTGCAGGGAGTTCTTTTTCATCCCGTTGTACTTCCTTAGCACAAACAGAGTCCAGCTGTTGCTCCCAGTCTGTCACTAACTTGCATGTAGAGTCTTCTGCCAGCTTTGTCCATGGGACAAGAGGGATCTGCTGCCCTGAGCACACCTCTCTGTCAGGTCAGCGGTGCTTTCAAAAGGCTCCATCTCACACAAAATTCATGTGTGTGGGGTGATAGGTTCAGTAACATCTAGTCCTGCTTCCTGTGGGATATTCTGAAGTTTGCTAAAGATACGTGGTTTTAGACCTTCACTGCTTCTTGATTGCTTGGAGAGGAAAAGGGTTGATTTTACTTCTGTTGTTGGCAGACATTTTTGAAGATTGGGATAGATTTTAAGTATCCCAGCAGATAAAGCCCTTCCTTCCCTGTCACACACAGACGTTACTTTGTCCTGGTAGAGCATTTGGAAGGGAGCTGATGTGCAGTCCAAGAGGGGAGCTGGAGCTAAGGAGCTGTGCCAAGGTGATGGGAGTGGAGGAGATGAAAGATCCCTAGAAAGAGTCAAATTAGGAGGGATTGGCTGGCCATGGCGTGCCAGAGGCAGTGAGGAAAGAGTTGCTGGGGAAATTACGATACAGTTCTGACAGCACAGCAGTCTGCTGAGAGCTGAAGCCTCTATTTGCTGTTTCAAAGGCCAAAAAGGACCTTTTCAGGGAGAACTGGTGAAGGAAGTGTGGGAGGCCTGTTCTGGCTGGGAGTGACATCACCTGGCTCATGCATGTACCACACACACTGCCAAGGAAGCCACTCCTTCCTGCTGATTTTATGCTCTTCAGGGGTCACTGAGCCTGCAGTTGTAGGAAATTAATCAGCTGTGGTACCTGTAGGGCCTCAGGCTCTGAGATGGTAATTTCATTCCTGGGACCTCCCACATAGCTGGGAGTTTGGATGCTTGGGACTGTCCTCCTCACAGGAGCAGGAGTAGCCACGGTCATGCGCTCCATGGGTGGATGTTCAGGTTTCTCTTTGCTGCAAAGAGCAAGACATTTTGTAGCATGAGGTTGGAAACTTTAGGACTTCCTTTCATCTCCTGCTGGTTTGAGGTTTCCAGTTGCCAACTTGGAGCATTGTTCTTGGTTTACAAAGGTGGTGTCTAGTCCAAATACAGAATGGAAGCAGCTCGTAGGGTAATGCCCAGTTGTTTTGGTTTCTTGCCACGTCTGAGTTCTCCTGATTTTGTAATTTTAACTCTCTGATTACCTGTAAATCACAAATGTTTGAGTAACTGATCGAAAGGGGATACATATTTACAGTCAGGGTGAAGTAAAATGTCCTCTTTTCCCTATTTCTCCTTCAAACTTCAATTTCCCACTTTCCACAGAGTCTGCTGCCCTGTCCCTGTGTGTCTGATCCCCTTACTGCACCCCTGCCACCAGCTCTGCTTAGGTGTGGGTTGCTGAGAAGTGATTCTCAAGGACCTGGTTTAGGAAAACTGATTTATCTGCGTGTGAAAGTGTCACCCAGCTCACAGTGTGTGTCTGTAACTGCTCTATCCTAAAGCAGGTGTGTTACCCTTTTGAAGCTTAGTCCAGCAAAAACAAGCAGTGGGTTATTCCACGGGCCAAATGCGATGCCTGGAGAATGGGGCTCTCCTGGATAACTCCTCGGTGCCTCGGTTCTGAATCTCTGATGCCTTTCGAAACTCAAATCATCACTTAGCATGTCTCGAGGGCAGGCAGGTGGGTTTTTTACTGGTCTCTGAGGATTTTAGGAGAAATACTGTCTTCCTGAAGCAGTACCTAAAGGAACAATGTTAGCATGTCATGGAAATGACTTTACTGTGATACATCGAAGCATAATGTGCTCAAGTTATGTGCATGCAAGCTATTAGTGCTTCCTCCCCTCCACACAGCAAGCTGTTTATCTTTCAAAAGGCTGGAAACTCTTCATTTTGCTTTCCAGAGATTTCCTTACGGAACAAACAGTATAAATAACACCTGCAATATGAAGCTTTGGGGATAAAAAGGGATAATGTTTGTGCCTAATTTCTTTCCTCCTTCGCTTCCATGTCGTGTTCAACATTTGCATATGAAATTCATCTCCCACCCTTTCCCATGAGCCTTGTTAGTGTCCTGCTGTGCCCTCCCACACAACTTGGCCAAGACTAAAAGACCTTTAAATCTATCATTGAAAATGTATTTTGGGAAGTGCATTTTAGACAGTATTTCTGTTTAAATGAGTTTCTCCTGATTCCCAAATGTTAAAGAAATACAAGATAGAGAAGCTAGGAGAAGGGCAGACCGTGAAGTTGCCAAAGCATGTTTTTTCTGTGAGCATGCAGATAGAAATATTATTCCCTGGACTGAGCTGATGAACCTGAAGCTTTAAGGCATGATGTCTGTATTTATGTATGTATTATGTATGTTTGCACTCAATCCCGAGGAGCAGAGAGGGCAGGGAAAGAGCGCCTTGGGACCACCGTGCACTGTCTGTTCACAGGAGGAAGAAGCAGCTGCTGCTGAGATTTCTGAACCCTTGCTCTCTGCCATCTCTGGAAGCTCAGCTGAGATTACCTGTGGCTTGGTATTCTCACAAGGAATTAAATGCAGGGCTTTGGAGTATCTTTCTTGCTGTTATTTATAGTGAAGTCACACATACAGCCCCAATTGAAACTGGGGACCATTTTTACTAAGCGTTGTACAGATTTGTCAGTGTGACACTGCGTCTCAAAATAAAAGTGGGAAGCAGCTCTACAGGTGGTTTTTACAATTGCCCTAAAAGCCACTGCAGAAAGCCACAAATAGATCCCATCTCATCTTTCTCAGCCGAATGCTCTCCCCACTAGAACAGGATGTATTTTGGGCATATTTTAACGTTCTAGCGCAGTGATGCCAAACCCTGTGATTAGAACTCACATTTTTTGTAATTTGTGATTGCTGCCGTATTTGACATTTTTCTTCAAGAGTCAGTTTCTGTACTCAAGCAGCTGAATAAGGAGTCTCAACTTTTTTAAAAACAAAAGTTGTAAACCTTTTGTGGTTGCTTGAAAACGAGACTTTTTTATCAGTTGGTTTTGAGGAGCAGAATGTTTGTATTCTTTCTTTCCATACTTAAATACTTTTAACATCTGTAACTACTAATCACTAAACTAATTATTGCTCAGATTTTTCAACTAATTCATGACCATGTGGTCATTTGCCATGGCTGCTCTACTGAAAAAAGAAAACAAACCCGTAGGGAAAGCAAGCACGTATTTTTGGCATAGCTGTTGGATGAGCCTCTATTAAAAGGTAGGACTGCTGAGGCACATTTAGTTTTCATCCCCGTTGCAGTGAGACATTTCTGATGGTCCATCACAGCCACCATACCATCTGCTTTTTACAGGCTATTTATTCCATCCTTGTCTAACCTCTTTCTGCTTTAAAAGCAAGCACATTTTCTCAAACCCGTTACCACTCACTAAATTATTTTTTAAGCATGTTCTGGAAAAAGTAATGCAGCCTCCATCTTGTCAAATACTCTGTTGCTGGAGCAGCTCTGGCTTCTGAGGGAAAAAAAATCTTACTATCAGTTAGGGTTACAGCATGACCTATCCACACTGGAAGAGTGTTTCTTGCACTTTCATCAGTCAGTCATCAATTTGTACAGGCTGCTTAAGCTTTTTCCTAATTTTAAGTGTGTGAATTACCATCATGCTCTGCTTGGCGATATCCACAAGTGAAAATGAGGTTAATCCTTGACTACATTCTTGAATCGCCACTTGAAGAATGAGGTGCTCCTCCTTCATCCTATCCTGTCGTGTTTTATAATTGTGTTAAAAGGAAAGTTTTTAATTGTTTTCAGGAGGAGGTGTGGATTTCCTAGCTGTAAGAACAGCCATCTTTTCAAATCTCATTGAGCCCTTGCCTTGGTGATAGTGGCGATGGGTTCATTATGCAGCACCTTGTATCAGTTTTACATTTCTGGCTTTCAAACATCCTCCTTGATCTTGTGTTTTAAGAAGGCCTATAAAAATGCAGGGCTTATCTGCAGAGTCCTTTGTAGCCTGGTATCACAGCTTCCCTAAGATGCATCTTCTTTAATCAGGGCAGCGCTGATCTCCTCCTCCCGCTGCTCATTACTGTTGTGGTTGGCAGTGCATTATAGTGAGCATTGCACAGGCAGAACACAGAGACCAGCCCCAGAACTTGTGAATCGTCCTTTATATGGAGATGTCCTCGTTCCTTTAATCATTTAAATCGATCCTTTTAGAGTCTGCTGTCCCCTCCCCCCAAAAACTGTGTGTGTCTCTTACCAATGACAAGAAATGAACAAACTGTTTTGGGAAAGTGCACTGCAGATTTGCATAACAAAACTGCAGAACTGTGTTCCTACCCCATTTTTTCACCATTCTCGGAGGGTTGAAAAGGATTTAGAGTCCTATGACACTGATGTGCTACTACCAACCTCACTGTGAGAAATTTGCTTTTAGAAGCTCTGTGGTACAGACACAGGAGGTTTTCATGGCACTGTCCTTAAGCAGCATTCTCTTCTCTTTTTGGGGTGATTAACTCATCTAAATGCACAGAAAGTGCAAATAGTTTGAAGTTATGATTACTGGTTATATTTTACTTTGCTTTTACTCACAACTAATTCCATCTGCTGTCATGCTTCCCTTCTACCCTGAGCTTTCTTGGGCTCCTCTGTGTCCTCCTAGACATGTTTGTTTTCTACGTTTTATAATACCACCACATTTGTGTCCTACCCATTTTCCAGATGGCTGTTAAATGTATTAAAAGCTTTTATTCAAAGGCCAGTATAAAACCTTATGACTCTCTTTAAACATACATGGTTTATGGCTTACTTCCACTGTATTTTTTCTCTTCTGGGCTAGAGCTATGCATCTTGTTCATGCTGATGGGGATTTCTGAGTGCATTTTATCCTGCTGACTCTGACTTATTAGTACAAGGCTGTACCGTTTCTGGCACTCCTTCTCTTTCTATTTAATGTGGTAAAAGTTACTGGAAATGCTAAATTTGTTGCTCATATTTCAGTGAGGAAACGAGAGCAATAGGCCCGTGTGTGAGAACCTTCATTCCTGCAGCTGATCCATCCACTCTTGTTCCAAAGGTGCCCGGTTTCCCATACACCTGAGGAGACAGTGCCTGATGTTTGGGAAGGGGCTTAGAAGCTTAGGCTATCCCTCACAAACTGCAGTGAAGATCCTGTTTGAAGGAGAGATCCTTCCCACTGTCCTCACGCATCTGCTAGCACACCTGAAAGCCCTGGATGAGCAGTTTCCCTGAGGATATCCTGGGCAGGCCTCAGGGAAACTCCAGGGCACTGTGGTGTGCCCAGGCCCAGCTGCTGGATTGGAGATGTGGGGTTCTGTGTCTCAGAGAAAGACCCAGCACGCTACAGGCCTGTGTTTGCTTCAGAAGCATCCCACACAGAAAACATAACCTTGCCTCAATATGTGCGTGCTTGCTCTCCCCCCTCCTCCTGCTCTCTAATAGTTTTCCCTAAGATTCCTGAACAACAGAGCAGATGGAAACCTTATTTAAATTTAGAAACCGTGAATACCACATGCTGAGCTCAATGGAGCAATTCAAGTCGTTTTCCCTTAATTTTTTTTCTTTTTTTTTAATGCCGGATTCCAGTTAGAATTTTTAAAACGGAACAAACATGTGAAAAAAAGCATTTGAAGGTACCTGTATTCCTTGCCACATAATGCCTCACTTGGACACAAGTGTGAAAATGTGTCCTAAACAGACCAAGCTTCACAGCTAGTCATCCTAAAAGACATTAACACTCCATTATTTATTAGAGCCATTATAAAAGAAACGCCTGCGCCGTCCCCAAAGAGAGAAAATCTGTCATGGTTCCCAGGAAAGAGAAGCAAGGATTATCCTTGAAAGCAGTCAAAGGAGAGAATAGTTTTTACCAACTTGTCAGAGGAGTTGCCATGGGCACCAGCCGGGAGCCGAGGTTTAAATGTCAGATTTCCCTTCCAGTACTGTTTTTTCCTTTCTTTTGCCTTATTTTTGCATTCATTCCATTATTCTCCCTCCTTTTTTCCTGCTTTTATAAGAATTTCTCTAACCATGTCCCTGTTTTCCCAACACCCAGTTTTGCTTCTTTTTATGCCTGTCCTTGGACATCATGCCAATCCCAGGTAAAGAAATCTGGAAATCTGTTTGGGTTTGGTTTTGGTTGTTTTTTTTTTTTTTTTTTTCTTTTAAGTAAGAGAATATGTTCTTGGATACTGGTTTGAAAGCCATTAGCATATCAATATTTGTCCATCAAAAATTTAAAAAGCCAATAAAATTGCATTAAGAGGCTGAGGCACTTTAGGAAGAAACTGCAGTGTAGAGCCAGGAGCAGCTCATTTCAGTGTTTTTGTGCCTGCATGTTGAGAGACATGTGGTACATTTCATTATTTGCTAAAATATTACAAAGAGAGGGATGGGTGAAGGAAAAGAGCAGAAGGAAAAAGCTCACATCTGTGGTAATGTCTCTGCAGGGGGAAAAAAAGGCAAATCCTGCTATTTGTGGAAGGTATTCATGTGTTGTCGCCTGGTTAAACTGCACGTCAATTGAATTAATGTATCCGTTAAATCTAGATAAAAGCTCCGAAACAGCAGTTTAGAAAATACTTTTTTCTTTTCTGTTCTTTTTTCCCCCCCTTTCCTTAATTCCTCTAAGCTGGCACAGGACATCTGGGTTGGTTTTGTTTTGTATGCTGGGTTTTGTTTTGCCTTGTGTGTCTTCACTGTTAAAATCCCCAAACAAGCGCAGCTGCCTTAAAAAAACCCGACTCCATTTGTGTTTTGCTTACTCGTTAATAGCGTTAGCATGTAAATGAACACATCCAGGCTCCGAAGTGAGCAGCTCGGCAGTGGGCGGGCAGTCACACCTCCTTTGGAGCTATTGTTTCAGCCTGTCTGGCTGCGGGCTGCTCCGCGGGGCCGGAGTGCAGGTACAGCCTTGGGCAGAACCAAGGCAAACGCTGCAAAAAGAAAACGGGATTTTTGTAAGGACTGACTGATGCTGTCATGGACTGGGTGCCTGTAACCTCCGTGTGGTCACTAGGTTTGTTCTGGAGAGCAAAGATGCGATTGAAGCACTTGCAAACGTTCAGATTTGGGTCCTGGTTTTGGCCTGAAAGTTTGTTTTCTCTCTGTGGCTGTGGAAAATGCGATAAATTAGTGCTTGTGGTTTTGAAACCCATTTCTGGTCTACTTTCCATTGATCTTGCCTTGCATTTAAGGAGCTGAGCATGTTTCCATATGAATTATTGACACATAATTAATAGGTCAATACTGACTTGAACAGTGGGTTATTAATAGAAGTAACAGGATGTAGATTTTCAGGATGCCTATTCTTAGTGCACACTGAAGTTCCCCCAGTGCTTTTGAGTTACATGATTTCACATCCATTCCTGTGAATTATTTCTATGTTCTTGGTGCGTGTAGCAGTGGTGCTGGGTGGTAGAGGTGCACAGTTACAGGGTTTGGATGATTGTGGTACGAAAACAAATCACTGTTCAGGGGCTGGGACAGCCTCCAGTGTTCTCTGTACAGCCCAAGGTGATTCCTGTCACATCCAGTCCCAAGCTTTGTTACCTCCAGACCATCCAACCCTTGAAACAAATGCTTCAGGAAGCTTCCTGTGCAAGAGGGAGGAAGGTGTGGAAGTTGGGTGCCTACAACAAATCATCAGGAAGATTAGGAGATGGTATCAGTGATGTTCATTGAACAGCATCAAAGTTTTAATTTGCTGAAGTGTGTGAGGTGGGAGCACTGATGTAACCAGTTACTTGATTCAGCACGGGAATGTTGTGGGTGTAATTGGCTGAAAAAAGTGCTAAATATACCATTTCTGTCCTGGAACAGTGGGAAGGACTGGGGCCCTTTAGCCTGAGTGTCCATGAAGATCCAGAGTTTGAAACAGCTGATGAGAAGTCTGGCTTAATTACAGCAGTAGCCTGTCTGCCTTCATTTACAATCAGGAATTATTCATGACCCTGATTCATAAAATCTCCACTCTTAAACAAGCCTAGGAGTCATGTTAAAAACAACTCAGAAACCTCCACTAATTTGTTGGGAAAACCTGATTTTAAGATTTTCTGCAAGCATGCATCACCATAGTAATTTAAAAACTTGTATGTAAAATTATAGCAACCCTTTCATTGACCTCTCTGAAACGTCTCAGAGTAGATATTCTGGGTATGCCAGAGGTTTGGGACTAGGTCTTTACCTATTTACTAATATTTTCTTTCTGAAAAAAGAAATTAATTTATCCTGCTTAGCAGGATAACTGAGTGATTGATTCTCATCTTTTATTTGCCATCTAAATCTAAAGTAATCATCATCCCTCAGTGCAATACAAATAGTCTTGCCTTTTTATTCCTGTCTATTTAAAAAAAAATCTGTCTTCATGACTCACTGAATAATATCTTAATTTCATTTTCGTTCAGGTATAATCTTACTCTGAAATAAAATATATCAAAATAAAAAGCCAAAGAAAATACGAAGAGATTTTTTGCCCAAGCCTTCCTGTGTCTTTAAACATGAATTAAAATCAAACTCTCTATGTCACACACATATGCCATGCTAGTGAAATCCATGTGAAGTGCATTTTGCTGGGCCATCAGCCTTGTTATGGAGAGATTTCAGCCCTTTGAAGGGAGACACACAAAGCAGAAGAGTGGTTGTGACCATAACTCCTAAGATCTTGAAGTCAGAAATCTCTTTTTGCCTTGTCAGTAAATGAAGGTATATTTCTTAGACTCTGCATGTATGATAAATACTGATGGTGATTATATAAATTCAGGTATGCAGTTCTCATTTTCAGTAAGAAAGTGTTGTTTTTCTCTTTGTCTTCCTGCCCCACCACTGTGATTTTGGAAAGGCTTTGCTGTGGAGCAGATGGCAATGCAGGTGTAGCCATACGTTAGTTTTGCAACTTTGGCCTTCAGCCATGGGGGAGTGTGGAGCAGGGAATCAGATTACCAGATGGAAACCTAAAGTTGACGTATGAACACAGATTAATATTTCCAAGATGAGGCTTATTACCCTGTTGTTAGCACCAGACAAAACCAAGAATTAATATCCTCATCCAACACTTGAACAACTTGGGTGGTGAAATAATACGAAAACTAGGGACTTTTCCTGAAACCTCGGTGCACGTGATTAATCTTAAACCTTCATTGTGCAATGCCACTTACATTAGAGAATGTGGGGAAAATAACTGCTAAAATTGGCTTGAAATCAGAAGCTGCACCAACAAGTCACCTTCTCAGGGGCGTTAGAAAGCCGCTGTTTCCAATGGCTGCCATTCCCACTGTACTGGCACTGGAAGCCCCAGTTCATATTGAGGCTCTGCAAAATGTGATTCCTGAACAGGCAGTAAGCACGGGGGTTAATTAATGGTGAAATGATCCTTACCTGAGGTGCCCAGCCAGGGCAGTCTCCACTTCAGCTGGCTCTTAGGACTGGTGCTTGATGTCAGGAGCGTAAACTTCCCGGTGTTCTTGTACCGTTGTGTGTTGGACAGCACACAAGGAATTTCTTGTTCGTGGCTGAAGACAAAGCTTCTAGAAAGCTGGGTTCCAGGAAAAAGAGAGCAGGCTAAGCCATGCCAATGTGCTGATCAAAAGAAATAGGAATTGGCCTGCTTCAGGGCTCCACACACCTTGGTGTTCCCTTTCCATCACTGGACATAAGCACGTGTTTGGGAGGAGTAAAAATAGGATGATTTCTTAAAATTGTTTCAGCCCTCACCTAAAGCCTGCTTCCAAAACCTGCTAAAATGATATGGTTTCTTTGAGGTTAGTAATATTTAAGGGTTTCCATGGACTTCTAAAAGTTTCCCCTGGAGTCCCATTCAAACTTTAAGATTCACAGTGCCCTTACTGCTCATATGAAAAACTTTCTCTTTAGGTGCAGAGCTCTTCCTGCAAAATTAGGCTGTTAACTAACTGTGAAAATGCAAAGCTGAATACCATTCTCTGTGAGAAAGGGAAGCCACCTCAAAATGTAGCCCAAAACTCTCTAATAGGGTCTGTGTAGGATCCTCAGTATTTTAAATGTGCTTCATCGCACTGGATTCGCAATTTGCCCAGCAGAGAATGGTGTCATCATGCTCTAGTTAAAACCTTTGTGCATGTGCTAGAGAAATTGCCAGAAGATTTAACAGAATTAATTTGGCAACAGCTGCCCTTTGTTACGATGCCAGTGTTAGAGAGATGAAACGTACAGAAATAAAAGTGAAGAAAAAAAGTCTAAACTAATGGGGGTAGGGGAGGAAGTGGAACCGCTGCAAGATTTGTCTTTCTGAAAACTGCCTGATTGCTTTTCAGATCCATCCTTTTTTCCCCTGTTGACAAGCAAAGCTTGGGAATAATAAGTGCTGCATGAATTAAATCTATCACACTTGGCTGGCTGGGTACCATGTACTGGATCTTCCATCCAATTTGGGTTCTATCGGTGTGCCACTATTGATTTTGGTGCTTTGACAGAAAATAGCGGAGAGACAAATGAAGGCGGGGCGGGAATCCTACAGTCATTTTTTGGGATACTTGTAGCTGTAGGGGGTAGCTAAGGTAATGCCAGATTTCCTCCCTGTAAGGTACCACGGAGCATGCAAGCACGGCTTTGTACAGCTCAGTCAATAAATGTTAAATGTGGCTCTTTAGAAGGACTTATTGACAGCAGAGCAGGAGGGTGGTTATTCTTGTCCACCTACACCATGTCTGTTCCAAAGCAGCACCAGCCTTCCTTTGGCAGTACAGCCGTGCTCTGTCAGAAGTACCAGGAGTGAGAATGTCAGTCTGTCCCACTGAAATGGAAACGGGCAGAGATGTTGCACAGGTCTATCACCAAGTGCTGGTGATTTCACAGCGTTTGTTGCTCAGACAAGGACTAGCTTTGAGAAGTTCCAAAAAGCATTTCATTTTCTTTCCCTCTTCTCTTTTTCTGGGTTTTGTGTTCCACTTTACTTTGTTTAAGAATTATTCTGTCCTTGGCCGGGCCTAGGGGGAGAACTGGGACCAGAATTGCCCAAGAGCTGGCTTGTATGAGGAGTAGCAGGGACTCCTGCTGGAGCACTGGGATCTACCTGTTGTTTTTCTGCTGAAATGTCTGATAGAGTAGTGAATGCTGAATATTCCATGGAGTGCACTACGGATTGCTTCTGGGCATGGAGCTGTGGTACGGCTGGTGAGGGAATGGGAGGTTTCAGCTGAAGTTTTCCTGTTTACCTTGTGCCGTACTCAGGTAAGACACAACATCTTGCTGCCTTGTCATTGACCTCTTCACGTTCTTCTCTCAGTCCTCTGGGGCAGGGCTGTTTCTCCCACGCTTGTCTAGGATTTGGAATAAAGTTTTCATGAGGGATCTGTAGAAGCTGCTGTAATTCAAATCATCCTTGCCGAAAAGGGAGTTGTGTAGGAACAGCTCTTCCAGGCAGGTACAGTAATGGAGTTCAGCACCTTCTGTGTGCAGGTAGCAGGAAGAGTAGCTTTTGCACTATGCTGCCCTCTCCTCTCTGGTTTCTGCCTTCCTTTTGGTTTCTTCCTTTTGATTACTTCATTATGATCAAGGCAAAATACAGAGTTAAAGGACTTCTCTGTAAGTGAAATCCAGTCATGTTCATCCCTCTTAACATCTGTAGCATATTTCACCTGAGTGAGTAAGATCATTTTGGATAAACTGTGTTTCAAGGGTAAATACACGTTGCTGAAGGGAATGGATGCAGCAGTCACTGTTCTCCAAAACGTGACATTTTCTACAGATGGCTTCCTTAGAGAGCCTTAAGAGTTCCTTAAGAGCTCCTTAAGAGTTCATGTCTCCTAAGGGAAGGAGGAGACTTGCTGTATCTTCTTTCTACTGTCCAAAGCACTTCAAAGTCTAGATAACAGACAACAGTAATGAATGGTTACATTTAATAATGTACTGTAATAATCGAGTACAGATCTGATTACTAAATCTTTCAGTATCTGAGACAGAAGTTCTGATTACCAGAGGAGTCTGCTCTAAACCCTAATTTCTGTAGTATCCATTTACAGTAATTCCTCACAATTCCCGAGTGATGTATTTTAGGACAAGAGCTTCACAGAGCTCCCCAGCTTCTTTTAGGTGTGGTGGCTGTCCAGGAATGCACAGTGCTAATGGGGGGAGTTAAAGTCTCTGCACTTTCTGTGATGCAGAAAATGGGCCATTGCCACATAAAAGGCCATTTCAGGGTTGTTGCAGCTCCTTTACAACATGCCCGTGGCACAACAACAGGTTTGGGCTCCTTGGAGACAGTTAGTTTCCCTCTTAGTAGTTGCTGACTCTACAAGGCAGGAGTGGCTCTGCCAAGCACTCTTAAGGAACAGCCTGAATTCCCAAATCCCTCCTAGGCTAGCAGCAGCATTCTTCTAGCTTCAGTACTTCGTGGTGGCTGTTGGAGGGGATGAGCTGATGACACCCTGTCTGACAGGAATCCTTCCTTCTCTACAATACTCGTCCCATACAGTCTGGTCCAGAATCAGGTTCCCAGTCTGTCTACAAGGCTTTTGGAAAGGTGAGGTCTCTTTTTCAGCCCAGCACTACGAGGCAGCTTAGACAGCTTGTGATTAAAAGGTTAAGAATTAAAAAAGGCAAAAAAAAGCTGTGGTAAAATATGGAAAAATTTTAAAATATTTTTCTAAGTGATTTCTACTCTAACGTTGTCTGCATATTTACTTTTAGAATTTTGAGGTGTGCTTCACTGAAAAAAAATAGGTTGTTTTTTTTTTTTTAATTTTACACATTTTCTGAACTGAGAGAAGTTCATTATTTCAGCCTGTGTAAGGGTTGCCATTTGTTTGAGGGGTTATGGACCTCTGTGTCACCTCAGAAAACTTGATGCACATTAACTAGACATTTTTAGTTTGAATCTCGTTTTATTTTTAGTATTGTCCTTAAAAAATGAGGATTTCTTCAGCTGTCTTATGTTGGAGGTGTTTACCTTCACGGAATTAGGAAAATGCTTGTACGTTCAAGAGCAAAGTGACAAAAAGAAGCTCTCAGCATCTTTGGTTCCAGTAAAGAAAACATGCAAATAAAAACAAAGACATTTCCATTTACAGAGCAACTGTTCCTGAGACGTGATTAAAGCTGTTCAGATTTCCAGTAATATATATATATAATATATTCCTGTATCTGCAACATATTGGTAGGAAACCTTAAACAGCAGATGCTCCGTGGGACTCTTAAACTGAAGTCCAATCTATATAGAAGACAGAACTTATAATGAGACATAATGTAGCTGTGAGACGAGACTCACAGGCAATTTCCTGCAAGAAAGAGTGAGATTTAATCACTTTGGGCTACTTCTGCAGCTACTGCTAAGGCACGTTAGTTACTCTGTCAGAGGGGGAGATGCTTGTCAAGATTGTAAGCAAACGGAATTGCTGCCAGCCATTTACTCACAGACAACAGATGATTCTCATAGACCATTTGTTTTATTTCTGTGCATTTTGTCTTGTGCTTTGCTGTCTCTGTAAAATCCATGGCCTTTTGTGTTAGGACAACAGGACATTAGCAATTATGGCTGTTACAGTGCTCCAAAAATAAGCAAAGCCCCCTCCTTCTCTGCGGCATTAGTCATCAGAGCTCAGTTCAGTCATTATCTCTATCACTTCTAAAAGTTTTAATTCTAGAGGCTTCATTTACCTCAAGGAAATAACTTTAGAATTTTTGATCGATAGAAGTAATTGTTCAGGTGCTTGGAGAAGCCAGTCTTGTGTTACATTTAATGGCCTGCAGGTGAGTGACTGCTGCTTCCTGACTGCCACGCTCAGAGAGCAGGGGAATGAAATCCAGGTTAACTCCAGTTTGTATTTTCTGCAGCTCACATAAAATATTAGCCCCAATTAGCATTCGTGTTGCCAGCCTCAGCTAACACTCTGTGCAGCAGCGTGAAGGAAGAGCCATACCTGGCAGATAATGAGCCAGGTAATTACTCAGGGAGTTCCTGGGCACTCATTCCCAGTCCAGAGGCAGGGCACGGACTGTCTAACCAGCAGCTCTTGTGCCATCCTGCCAAGCTCCATGCTGTGCAGTGCCTGCCACTCCTCAACAACATTTATCCAGTCTTCCTCATCCTGTTGGGATTATTTGCAGCCAGCAGTGCCATCTTGATTTCCAGGTTGATTGCACAGATTGTAACCCAGGGCAAATTTGGCAGAGGGACTACTGGAGGTAAGGCAAGGAGAAACAGATGGGGGGAAATGTCATTGACCTAATTGCCTTGTCTGAACTAGATGGAAAGTTGTGTCCTTGTCCCATCACTCTCCACATATCAAACAGATTTAGGACTCCTAGATGAGTTCCGTGGCCTCACTTCCACAGCCCAGGGATGAGTGTTCCTGAGGTGAATGCTACCCTGTACAGTCCTTTGAAGCCAGTCTCGCTGTCACCACCTTTTCTTTTCCCTCTGAGCACCTCCAGCCAAGCATCTTGCCCAACTGAGACTCTTGTTGTGGGCCAGCTGCACCAGTCAAAGGTCCAGCAGTGGATTCCACGCTCCACCTGCATCATCTGATGTTGGTGTACTCCTTTCTCATAGGGCATAATTCAGGGTAGGAACCTAACTGGAATCTTTTTCCAATATAAACATCACACATACCAATACACTCCTAAAAAGCGGGTAACGAACCTCTAATGGTTTTTTTACACACCTAGTTATTGTCAATAGCAGGACCATATTCCAGGTGATTAGCATCCTGCAGAGCACTTAGTCTTAGCTAGGGGCCATGACAAAAAGGAGATTGAAAAAGCAAAAATTTTAGGTTTCCATGGCAGTGAATCAGGAGCAGCGTCACCAGTTTCAGCGCAGAACATGTGGGAAGAGGAAAATATGGTCCAAAGGATTATGGCTCGAGAAAGGAGAGAGGGTGGGTGGGCTGGAGACCCCATTTGCCAGAAAACATGAGATAACAAATTTTCCTTTTAAAGCAATAATTTTCATGAGAAACTCACTTCAGCGCTTAGAGATTTGTTCTCAGAAATGTAAATGCGCATTAGGGGTGTGGGGGCAGGATTCAAATGCGGAAACCAAAGTTCTCTGAGTCAGAGGGAAATCAGTGGTGCCTTCTTGGCCAAGACACCTCTCTCTTGATTTCCAGAAGATTTCATGGGCTACTGAATTGTCAGGGTATCCATAAATCAGGGTAGGGTTTTGTGATTAATTCTTTCTGTCTTTCATTTTTAGCAAATAAAAGCAAATACCATTGCAATAATTCACACTCAGAGGAACATTTTCCCCATTGCATCTAATGCAATTTCATTAAGTTAGCACAGTCCAAATTAAAATGTGAACAAAATCTGTGCTTAATAGATCAAAAGCAAATTAAGTCTGGATTTGAAAACGTGTTAGAGCTTTTCCTTTCATAAAACAGAATTAGTTCTAATTTGTCTCTGAAGTTTAAACTGAAATGAATTTATTGTCGAAATATGAACCAATAGCTTAATCCAAGCTTAATACATTTAACACTGAGGAAACTTCTTAAGGAATATTTTTATTATTCTTACTGAGGCACAAAGCAGCAGCACTACTAAAATTGCTAGAGCTACAATGGATAACCCCTTTGAAGTTTATGCCCATGGAAGAGGCCAGGAACAGGGAAATAAATGCACAAATACACAGTTACATTTTTAGTAAACTTAGATAAACTCATACAGGTGTTTAAGGTGGGACATGAATATTTTAAAGACATTCTGTGAGGTCCAGTATTGGGTGTAAATACAGATTAGCACTACAGTGATGTTTTACTTGAGGGTTACGAATTCTGCCTTCTGTGTTTGCATCCTTTTGCTTTTCTTCTTCAAAGTGTGTAATGAATGGCTTTACTAAGCCTGATGTGCACACAGTTGGCAAACACGGTACATAAGCATTTGTCTAAATGGCTGAAAACCAATTTTCAGTTTGGAAATGTGACTGTTTGTTCAAGGAGGTAATTCAGTTTTAATGGAAAACCAGCATACAGGCCATCAAACTAAGTGACAAAATCCAAACAGGAGCCATCAGATACCTAAACAAGCAGCCTGGTTTAGAAAATGCTGAAGTGGGATCGTCAGGCGACTGTTGGGCAACTAGTTCTGAATTTAATCCTGAATTTCGGGCATCCGATTTTTTGAAAGATTTGCTCTCTCAGCCTCAGTTTTTCTTTTAGTCAAGTTAGAGTAGTGATACTTGCTCTGCTTACAGAGGTGGTAACTGGACTGCTTCTCTTCACACTGCTTTGCCTACGGGAAGTCCTATGGAAGTGTTATCTGAACATTCCAGAGAGCTCTGGTGTTACCCTATTACCCACTCACAGCAGCAGGTAGTGGTTAATGGGGTTCCAGCTTAGCTTCGTGGGATAAGAGATTCTTCATTTAACTCTATCAATAGAAAGATTAAGAGTCCTTGTTATTCCAGGAGAATAAAGTTGCACAAGACAGGAGAAGTGAATAATAGTGAGTATAAAGCCATGGTTGTAAACCAGTAGATCTGTTGCAATAAAGAAGTTTCAGACGATGAAATATCCTCTGTAACTTTTATGGTCATACTTGTAATTCAGTACATGGAGACACATTACTCTGGATCACGTGAAGCAGAATAAAACAGCCCATTAATTTCGTCAGAAGTTTGCAAGCTGACTTCATATATTCACACCTGTCATGGGAAGACAGATGGTGAGACTCTCCTGTGAGAGCAGAGCCGGTGGAAAGGCACTTGGAGCTCATCTGCACTTCCGTGACCTCTCTGGGCTGATAAGCACTGCTTAGTGTACCTGTGCAGGAGTTGGTTGGGTTTGTACAGCACTGCTGTGTTTGCTGGCTGTACACGAGACTCCTTCTGCTTTAAACTTCTATTTCAGTAGAACCTGCTTTTGCTTTCCAACTAGCAAAAAAGCCTTTTGAAAAAATCTGGCCAAAGAAGAAGGATAGAAATGAAGTTTTGTTTTGAGGATGTGCCAAGTTCACAGTCGTGCCCAGGGAGGTGAGGTGCCCTTAACTCCTTTGGTTGTCATGGCTCATGACACAACTGAAGGGCTTTTTCCCTCTGGGAACTTTGTGATGTTGCTGGCAGCAGCTCCTACACCTAACTAATAATGTTTCCTGGAGACCCACAGGTGGTTTGTTCTCTCTGTCTCTAGCAGGCAGAATTTTGTTACAGGAGTTCAGTTAGTTCTGCAACTCTCATTGCTTTCTTTGTCACCTTTTATCTGGGAAGCACGTGGAAAAGCACTTAGCTGGCTTCCACACAAGGCTGGTGCTTTTCAACTGTGCCATCTCTGTAGAAAACTACAGCTGGCACAGTGCAGGAATGTTTTTTCCACAGCCACACAACATTTCTCAGCTGTTCTCTGTATTTATGTGCAGCGACCTTACAAAAATACTCCCCCTGAACCTCTTTGTGGCAACAAGGCTTAATTATTGTAATTCTGATTTAGTTGGGCTTCCACAGGGGTCTCTGTGCTCTAGAGTAACATTTATCAGCACGTTTATTCCTTGGAATAAACTGATGTTTATGGGATACCGTAGGGTGCTGTCTACCTACAGAGTGTCTGGTAGGCTGTAACTTGCCCCGTTAATTTTTAAAACCTGTAACAGAGAGGCAGTATTACATTGCAAGGCCACCTTTCTGCAGCACCTCCCTAAAAGCTCTTTTTGGTTTGATACTTTCCGTATTTCTCAGGTTTCCACTGTCCTTCCTGTAGCAACCAGCTCCCTGTTGCTGCAGGGATGTTGAAAAAGTGATTTTCTTCTGGATAGTTCTGTCTGTTTTGAAATGGGAAAAATTTTAGGGCATCTGCAATTAGTCCCAGCTGGACCTCTCTAAAGACGTGATTTTTATCTTCCTTCTTTCTGGGTCTTTACTTTGCAGCCACTCTACTGCATTGTTTACCAATTTAAAAATAATCCTTGTCAGTCTCTGAAGTGCAACCAAAATATGCTTTTTTCCTGGCGTTGTAGCAAACCCTTAAATAGCTGTGGCATTGTGTTGGTGATGAGAAAAGAAAGCATTTACATAAGGAGCAGCTTGCCAAACCTTAGCAATTTCTTCTACAATCAGGAGAAAAATAAAGCCTCTGGATTCTCCTAGCATAGATTTTAGCAATTATTCTGTGCTATTGTTCAATACAAACGTTTTCAGGAGGACTGTAGGAAAAGCATTGCTTGTAATCATCTCCTAATGGAAAAACATAGATATGGGTCAGGCACTGCCAAGAATGGGAATGTATCAGTAGGATGCAAAGGTCAGCTAGGTAGAAAATACAGAGTTATGATGGGCCTGTTTAATATCCATGGTTAGGGAAAAGTAGTCCAATTCAGGCTTTCCATTGCCATGGACGTGTATGTCTGAGCCTTGCTAGGGAAAAATGAGCGTATTTTATCCACCACATACAAGTGTGGACCCGTTCCTGTTTTCCAGACTTCACAGTATTGAATTATCGTGCTATTTTTCAGTTGTAAACTTTCAAATTTATGAACCAGACAAGCTTAAATGACTCTGTAAAGGAAATAAATGAGATATTTTTCCAATTAAACAAAATGACTTCTTTAAGTCATTGTTTTAAGAGATCTTGTTATTCCGTGGGCGAGGATGGGTAGGGAAAGTTGCTTCATCATAAATACTGAAAAAAAGCTGCATTTTGGAGAAGGGGAAAAAGAACGTTAATAAAATTTGTAGGTGGTACTGAGGTGACAGGTACTATAAACACTACAGGAATAGAGACATAAAAGAACGAAATAGTGCCTAGTGAGAAAAGTATATGCACTGGAAATGCAAAATGAGAATCAACCTGAGAAAAAAAATGCAGAGAGATCTCCCCTGGGGAAATTATTCCTGAGCACACAGGCTCAATGAGCGAGAGAAAATTGGAAATGGTAGTGATTAAAGAGGCCCCGAGGTGAGGCTAGTCAAAGAATTAGACAGCAGCAACAGCATGATACAGATATAGAAAGAGGGAATTTTAGGATACATTGTGTTCCCCATACAGTCATTCCCTGGACAGAGAACTGGTGCAGGGTTGAGGTGCTGCAGCTGACTGATGGCAGCAGCAGGTTTGGCTTTCTCTGGTGCCTGGAAATCCTTACTCTGGCTTTCTGCAGCCCTGAGTTTCACTCCTGCTGGGTGAGGAAAACAGAGATTAATTTCTCATGATGTGAAACACAACAGCAGCTTTCCTAATTATTATTTTCAATCAAGTCATTGTGATTTTCCTATGGGAAGGGGAATAATTAAGAAAAGCAGAGGCCTGAACTACTTGCTTTTAAATGCATCCAGTTAGTACTTCAGTCTGGGAGGAGAGCAATCATTTCTCTTTGTCTTCTGATAGAAAACTTCCTCCTTCCTTCCCACTTTATATTTTGTAGTAAAAAACTTCTCCTGTTATAAACTAGAAATAATCTCAATAGTAAAGAATTGCAATCACCAGTATTCTCATGTAGGACCGAGGCAGACGTGCACTGATCCAGTAGAAAGGGCTGAATGTGCAAATGCCAGATCCATCCTTTCATACCAATAAACTCCCTGGTGGAAAAAGAATCAGGTCACAAATTGAGTTAAAGACCCACTCAAATGTCATCCCAGCTCTTCATAAGCAACCCTTCCTGGAACTGGGAGATATGGCCTGAGCCAAGGGCTGTCCAAATGCTTTAGTTCAGGGGGCACTTGGGCATGTCCTTAACGGACTCTGGGGTGATACATCCAAGGCTCATTCGTGGAGGGGTCACCTGTGGTTTCAGTGGGGGGAAGCACCTTCACATCCAGGCAAAAGCAGACATCAACAACCTGCCCAAATAAAAACTGCCACCCCCAAACACCCAAAATGTATTTCTTTTCCTCAAGAAAAGGTTTGCTTAGGCATCAGTAATCTCTTTCAGCTGAAGTAAAAAGCAATTTAAATTTCACCCGTGATGTGTGGTTTCTTTTTACAAAGTGCAGAATAAATGAATATGTAAGCGTTTAATTTTTTTGTTTCTGTACCTGGGGCTGCCACAGCCCAGATTATTCCAGGGAGCCTGTTGTGCTAAGCTTGGCAGAGATGTTAGTCCTCAGGAAGTTCAAGGTCAGTGCTCTGACTTTGGAGAGCTGGGTGTCCTTATCTCTAACTTGTGCTCAGTTCTTATCCTGCAGTGAAAAAAAGACCTGTCTGCATCTCCAGTTTATGCTTTTTTTCTTTGTTTGTTTTACACTGAAAAAATGAAACCAAAACAAATTTTGGTCCCAAGAACTTTGATCTAAATCTCTGCCAAAATAAATGGAATCACACTGGAAGAATTATTTTTCCATTGCGTTGTGCTGTTATGGATTTATGCTTCCCAGCCGCTCGTGTCACTCAGCCCACCACATTTCTTGTGATGCCTGTCACTCACAGAAGAGAACAGCAGCTCCCTGTGTATCCTGGCTGAGCAACACGACTGTCAGTGGATTTTTAATGAGATAATACAGTTCATGGAAGAGCTGAGCCACAGCTGATAAGTGAATGTAAAATACAGCCCCTGCTCTTTTAATCCCTCCTGCTTACTTTACATGAGAACAGAGTCTTTGTAAGTGCCATACTGGAAGCTCATTATACAAGAGGAATAAAATTCAGCTCCTTGTTTTTATGTTACTTTTGCTGGAGACATATCCCATATAGGGATCTCAACTATAAAGAAGCCTTAACGTAAAAGAAAGAAACAACGGGATCAGTGACAAGCCTAATTGGCTTTTTCAGATGTTTAAAACATGAGGCCAGCACATTCATGTATGTGATGTACACGAGATGAGTTGCTGTAAAGAATTAAGTGAAGGAGCTTATAATGGTGTACTGAGTATGTGTGGATTTCCAGGGTCTGGTTTGGGCTAAGACATTAAGTGAGGGTAAATAGTCCCCAGTAGTTACTAAATTCCAGTAGAACAAGGAGTGGGATGCATCTGCAGTAGCAGTGGTGAGTTTTGCTCAAGTCCAAGAAATCAGGCAAAGGTCTTAGGTGAAGAGGAAAAACCGTTTGTTACCTGGGATTCTGGGGGCCTTTCAGAAAAACATCCCCTTGTTCTGCAGAACACGGGCCAGGCATTGGTTTCTGTGGGATGCAGGAGGTGAAGAGCCCTGTGCTGATCCCCCCAGGGGCACTAACACATGGTCTGACCCTGCTCCCGTGGTGGTGTCAGTCAGCAGGGATGGTTCTGAGCCCCGTGTCTGTCCCATGCCCTGCAGGGTGTTCATCAGCACCCCCAGTCTCTCCCTGGAGACACAGGAGAGGTGGATGACAGTGGAATGTTGTCCCTAATGGAATAATTAATCTGCTACCCGCGTGGTCTCCCAGCAGCTCCCACTATATTTCCAGGTCTCCACAGAATCCTACTTGCACCACAACATTCATCTTTTCTTGCTGTTTGTTGTCTCCTGAGCACATTTCTGGAGCTTTGTTGTACCCTGATGGCTTTGTGTGTGCTGCTTTGCAGCTTACCTTGAGGAAGGTTTGTTTACAGTTGCGGAGTAGCCTCCCAATTTAAGCCACCACAGCCCTGACAAAGATTAATTTTATTTCCCAGTGTTTACTTTTAATTTTTCTTGCTTTTCTGTATCAGATTCCCTTAGTGTAACAGTACTTGAGCAGTGGGGAGTTTGACATTTGCTCACTGACATGCAGAAATTCCAATGAACTCGGGTGGATTTTAGAATACAGCTTCCACAGGGAAAAATCAGAGATTCAGCAAAGGTGGTTCGAACTGTAAGCAAAGCCAGTTATTTAAAAACATCCCGTTATTTATTCTCAAAAGCAATTATTCTCACTGCAGTTTGGGTGCAGGAGCATAACATCTGTGAAAATACAGCCATTTGCTATTTGAAAACATTTATTTTGAAGCAGACACATCTTTTCATTCTTTTATTCATCAGGATAGTTTAATTAGATTCAGGTGTACTTTTTGAGAAGGTTACTTGCTGCATAATTGGTTAACTCACCACATTTGTGAGTTTGTTTGATTGATGGGGAAAAAAACCTGGTTACTTAACACAAGCTGTGTCCTGGGTGCTTCCTGAGCAGTCCCCCAAGTGCTGAGTTGAAGGCAGCAATATTGGGAAAGGTCAAAAACCCATTTCCAGAGCCCTGGTCTGAAGACTGTTAGAAATTCTGCTGCGATCTGCTTTTATTGCACATTAGTTTTAATAGGATATTATTGGTTTGTGAATACCCTTTTCCCAGATGCTGCTACAACGTAGTTTTTATTGGAAAACAGTTTTAATGTGATTTTACTGCTTTATAAATACACTTTTCGCTATTCTTGCCTTGCTGCTGTGGCTGTACCAGTATGTTTGCACATTACTGTTACTGCTGTCTTAAAATCAAGGTTAAAGCAATCACAGTAGTGCTGTGCAGAATGAATGGTAATTGAAAATGCACCAAGCAGGATGCTCTTGATATTCTCTAAACAAACAAAGCAGAATCTTTATTCATTATTTATCACTTGTTCTTTGTGACATTTCTTTACAGGATGTATCTTTTTCCTTTCACAGAGCTGAGCCAAAACATATGTCAGGCCAGATGCGTACATTTACCTCTCTCCTTTTCTCCCACACTGAATCACAATCGCTTTGATTTTCCCCGAACTGTGTTTTCCTTATGAATTCACTCTATTTGCAGAGAGTACCATACAGAAGGTTTTAAATATTGGTACAAGACTTTGGTACTTAAATGTTCTATCAGTGCCCTGGTATTCCAAGATGTATTGAAAAATTGAAGTCAGTAAAATTTGCCGACCCAAAATTGTAGGATTCTGGGTAGAAATAATGTAGATCTCCTGACTAAAACTAGGTATCCGCTATGGTTGTGGTTTAGCATCCTGTTTGCAACTGATAGGCTGGAGAGCACCTCTTTTCACGGGATACAGGTGCACTCTCCTGTTTTTTCAGTTTTTTGAATATTTATGAAGTAGTTCCAACTCTTCTGCATCTCTGTTAACAGCTGTAGGTATCTGCCTCTGGTCATCACGGATTGGAGTCTTTATGTCTTTAGCAAGCCATATGAACCTTCCGTACTCTAACCTGTAATTTCTGCTGGTGTCTATCTCATTTATGCCATCCCTAGATTTAGAAGTAGGCTTTGTTTTTATTGTTGCCTTTATTTCTGTATCAAACCAAAAGTTGCCTGGAGTTCTCTTCCTTCTTCACAGGGTGGCTTTGATTTTAGCCAAGTTTTAACCATATTTTTCTGCATGAATTTTCTTCCTGTTCCACCTCTCTCATATTTTCTTCTGGTTTGGAAAGTGAACCCCTCTGAGCTACCGATGGATGTCTGTTTTGGTTGGAATGCTTTTCTGTTCTCTCAGGCTGGGCCTAGCAGGGTCGAGATGCCTGTTACAGCCCGTGTCTAGTCCAGCAACTTATCCGACCTTCTGCCTCATCTCCAAGGCACAGCTGGCTTACTCCAGGTGGGCTGTGGTACCTGCTAGGTTTGAGAGATGCTTGCTGAAGTGAGTGCAAAAGTGCCAGCTTCCTTGAATGAACTCTGCATTGAAAACTAATTTTTGGAACACTAAACTGTTCTATTTCTACCTTCCTTAAAAAAAAATCTTTTAAAAAAAGATCCTTCAGAACGGAATTGTTTTCCTACTCTTTCTTCTCTCGCTTTGATTGCTTTTGATTGGGATTTAGCTTTGCGATTCTGTGATGAGTGATGTCTCACTGTCCTTTGCTCTTTCTTACATGCTGGTATAAATCAATGAGGTTCTGCTATGTACATATCTTCTGAAGAAACTAATTTAATTCCAAATTAACTGCTCTCAAAAGTACTTTTTTTTCCTTCTTCATTTCAACACAGTGCAAAGCTACAAGTAACTGTGGACCAATTTTAATGAGAACAGTGGAAGGAGATAAATGTCAGTATATGTCAGAGCATCTTAATTTCTGACTGGTTTAGTGAGCAAGGAGGGCGTTACTGGGATCCCTTTCATATTCATAAATTCTGTCCAGCTTCTCACTGCTCTTCGAAAACCCACTGATCTTCACCTTAACTTTCTTAAGCCAGAGTCCTCCAGCTTCTCTGATCCTCCTATTTCATCCCCTTCAGTTATTTTGTCCTTAATTTTGCCTGCACTGCTTAGAAGCATTAGAATGACTTCACGTTGGCAGGTTTCTTTGCCTGCCCTTGGTGTGTCTGTATTTTTCTGTTCCCTGATATTTGCATTCTTCAGCAGACACAGTTGGTTTTGTTCTGTGTTTGTCAAGCAGTTAACAAAGTGAAGAGGTTCAATGTCAAGGGCTTACAGGCAGTAGTTTTGGCAATAAATATTAGGATAAAACGTTCAAATATTTCTACACCAATATGTTTTGTTAACTCCAACCTTGGTTTGAGTTTAAACACAAACATATCATCAACTTGTTACTTAGAGAAGGGTATTCGGATTCGTTAGGGGTAAGACAAAACAAGGAATCCACACAGAACTTCATTTTCAGTGGTCATACGTTCTGTGGGATTTCTAGCCTAGAGGCAGCCCTGACCATTTACATGAATCACCAACCTTCCACACTTACCATCGTAATGAATTTGCAGATGTTACTCCTCTCTCCTTTTCCCTCTGTGCACATTCAGAGCAATTTGGACACCATCTCGATTTGCACTTACAGGGAACCCACCCCAACATTCTGTCAAGCTGGAAAGGTAGAATTCTGTGCAATAAAGGAAATATCACCATGCACATATTTACCGTATGGGTATAAGAGATTATTGAAATTCTATGCATGGCATGAAAGTAAATGAACATACGAAGATGGTATTTCCTAAAGCTTTCTATACTGACCTTAACTCTGAGTTTATCTCAGATTCTGAGTTAAAGCTGTCCTCTGGTTCATATCTTAAGTCAAGTACACATCCCTCTTTGTATATTAAAAATAAAAACAATAGAAATAGCTATTTCTTCACTTAATTATCTCAAACTGGCTTAGAGAAAGCAGGAGTTATTTCACAGCTGCATCCCCATGTGCACTATTTCCACAGATATTCCCCCAAAACAACGACATGAAATAAATTATCTTTAAGGAGCTATATAGTTCCATGAACACACACGAAGACTCTCTTAAGTATTCACCAAAACAAAACCATGAAACTTTGTAGTAATTTCCTTTTTTATAGTGGACTGTTCTTCCAGCTGCTCTTCTTGAGTGTAAGTCAAGTATCAACCAGAAGAAAAGAGTGATCAGCTTCAAGTTACATATTATTTACATATTTATTTTTGTGTTTTAGAGGTCGAGAGAGTAAAAAACCTCTTCAATATTTACTCTTTCCTTAAATTCTTCAAAGTTAGGAGAAAATAGGATTTGTGACTGGTTTTTATTTTTTGGGTGTGGTTTATTTTTACTGAGTGTGATTTAGTCTGATTGCTTCTCCATAGAGTAGACTGAAACTGAGGCAGAGCTTCATTATCATCACAACATGTACTTATGCTTAAGTTTCATAATTCTTCCAGGTCTGACAATAGAGAAGACATGCTTTTTGGTCACAGGGAGAGAAAACTAATTAAGTTTTCTTTGAAAATGATGGCAAGTATCTCTGAAAAGAGATTTTTTTTTCCCCCCAGCTTTTGAATTATTTCCAATTCTGGTATAGTCTAAAAGTTTCAGACCAAGAAGATTGAACCAAGCAGGGCAGAACATTCTTGTAAGAGCACCTCCCATGCCTCAGAGATTTGTTTGTATATCTGATGGTAACATATTTTGTACTTATTCTGGTCCCAGCATCACAGATCGCTTTTAAAGCAGAGCAGCTTGTAAAACTCAGAGGCTGCCAGGGTTGGCTGGAGCTGTCAGGTTGGCACAGCAGAGGTCCCTCCAGTCGTACCTGAGAGCACAGAGACTGGATGGCTGCTCATAAAGCACCAGGCTAAATTCAAGTGTGATTTAGGAACACCGAGGCTTGGGTTTCAATATCAGCTATCAGCAGGGTGAAGGGCTTTGCAGCCAAAGAGCTGCAAGTTGTGTGTTCCTGCACTCTGAAGCATAAATAAACTGCAGGAAGCACCACAGGTAATTTGCCACTAAAATGGCAATTAGAAAAAAAGAAGAGAAAAGTTTGATGATTTTCTAGGGCACAGTCCTGCAGTAACTATGGCAATATTGTCATTAAAGTCACAGGTTTTTTGCCTCATTGAACAAGGTCTACAGGAGCAAGATAATAATGTCAGAAAAGGTAAAGCATATATGAGGAGAATCTAATTTGTCCTCAAGGAAGTCAAGCAAGTCAAAAAATTATCTCAGAAGTGACTTTAGAGAATGTAAAAAAGTTGAGTTTAAGGCATTTGTGACACAACACTGACACGGCAGCAGCAAGTGTGGAGTGAAATCCTTTGGTGTCACGGAATCACTGAATGGCTGTGGCTGGTGTTGCCTTTTCCTGGTCTTAAAATTAAGAATCAAACACAGTTAAGGGGAAAAGGGGTTTTTATTTAAGGATAATTAGGTGCAGCACTTTTTCCTGGTGGAATGCACTGAAATGCAGCCTGAAATGCACACTCCCAGCACCTGAAAAGCACACACCATTACAGGCCTTGCAAATTAGCATTTCTGTCAGAGATTCCCCAACGAGAGGCTTGAGTGAACTCCCTGTCCCGAAGAACCTTCCCCCTGGATGGGCCTATCTGAGTTTACAGAATGTGTTCTAGAGAGGACCTTGGTGTCTGGGGCTTTCTGCAAGGCTTCCAGGATGTTTGGTCTCCTGGTTCAATGGGATATTGTATCTCAGCTGGGTTATCAGATGTAAGGAATTATAAGTATGTGGGCTAAAAGCACTAAGAATACATAAAAGCTATATAAAAGGCTATATAAAAGGAGTATTAAAAAAAAGGCAAAAAATCATCATGGCATCACTGGAAGGGCCTTCCGGGGGTCGTCTCATCCAGCCCCCCTGCTCCAACTATGTCACCCACAGCAGCAGCCTAGGAACCTATGTTCCAAATGGCTTTTGAACACCTCCAGGGGTGGAGTGTCCACAACCTAGCTGGGCAACCTGTGCCGGTGCTTGGTCATGCCCACAGTGAAAAATGAGGGAACCTCCTGCCTTTCAGTGTGTGCCCATTGCCTCTGGTTGCTTGGACTCTGTTTATGTACAGAGGTGTCTCAGATGGGATCATTTTTGTGTCAGAGAACTGGGAGAGGCAGCAAAGATTAATGTACCCAACTGGGGCACCAGGTATAATAGACTAAAAGAGAACCGTAGCAACATTTCCATCCTGCACATTTTTTACCAAACTTCTTACAGCTCACAAGGCTCATTATGGATCCCCCCTCTTTGAGTTTATCCACTTCAATCTGTTCACTCAGCCTGTCCCAGCAGTGCAATCCAGTTTCACTGAACACATCCAGTGCCACTGGATCCCTGCTATTCTGGACTTTGCTTACTCTTGTCAGTTTATGACCTTTTACATCTGTGTCTGTGCTTCATATTTTTGAGTTTTACTGCGTTCATTTAAAAGAGGAATAGAAAATGCGCTAATATATTCTGCTATTTGCAATTCCCAGAAAGGAAAACAGTTAATTCTCATAGAGGTAAATGAAATTCTGCAGCAACATGGACATAGGCACTGCTCATTCTCAAAAGAAATCTTTTCCTGGATTTCTGCTGCTTGAGGAGATATGGAAAATGAGCCTTTAAGACTTGAACTTCAGTCTCATGGACTGACTGGAGTACAGGAGAGGTTTCATTGTGTAGGAATATTTATATAAGGCTTAGTAGATGTTTTTCAGCCACTTGACAGACCAGGTTGACTTTTTTTGTGTGCCCTACATTATATAAAATCTGAAAAAAAAAAGGATAAAAGTTCTGGGAACTTGAAGTAGGGGGAGCTCATTATTTGTCAGGAAGTGTGGGTGACAGCAAAGTGCGAACTTTGTGAAAAACAAGATACTGATGTTTTTATTCACTTTGATTAAGCAAGATGCCAGTAACTCTGATGAATGTTGAAGCACACAGAAGGGGCATTTTTCAACAAAGACACTCCATCCCAATAATTCTGCTGTCTTGTAATAGGATCAAAGAAAGGGTCATGTGGTTTTTGATAAACGAAGTGTAGAAGTCCTTCATCTCATTCGTTAGAGGCTAATTGATGAGCCATGGAGACAAAATAGCTGAGGAGGAATCTGAGGATGTTTTCCAGAAAATAGGACCAGTTTCTGAATAGCAGAGTACACAACTGGAAGTTAGCAATGAACACAGGCATGCAGATTTCCATAGGGTTGGTTGTACATGCAATTTGTTCTTAGCTCAACAATCATTTTCAAGGCTCTTGCCAATAGTTTAAGTTTGGAAAGGACAAAATAGTATCAGATGCTGTGACTTCAGAAACTCATGACTGCAAGCACAGAGGCCTTTCTGATTTGTATTCTTTTCCTTGCGCTTTACATTTTCCATCATGTCTGCACCTGGGAGACTGTGCATAACAGCACCCCTGGAAGAGGGAAGAGAATAAAGCTGGGTTCTTGTATTGGCACTGAGCACTGAAAGATCTCTGGACGCCCACTGGAGAGCTCACACAAAGTTTGAGTGTACCCAGAACTCCGGCTGATAGAGCCCTTCTCTCTCTTGAGCACAATAAAGTACAAGTGGCAGTTCAGAGAATGTATAATTNTTCCTGTTCTATCTTCCCCAACAAGACATGACTCCTGAAATGCTATGGCTCCTGGTCAGCAGTGGAAGGAATGAGTTTAACTCACCAGGCACTATAATTTAAATATCTATTTTGTCCACAGCTGTCTGAGCATGAGAAGGCAGGAGGGTTAATGTGATGTAGCTTCTCCCAGTTCTCCTATAAGAATACTGCCCAAGCTGCCAGTTCAGAGCAGGAGTAACTGAGTGTTCAACATGGTGAAAATTTCCCAGCTCCTCAGTAAGAATAGGATTTTTCCTTTCTTGGCTTCATAAAATATTTTTAAACACAAAGCTCTAGGTGACGATCTGATTTCAAAACATAAACCTAATGTACTCTGTTAATGATGAGGGATATAAAAATATTTCGTATTCTATCTACCCTACAAAAATTAACATTGCATTATACTGGCTCTTGGCTTGATTTAACAATTTGAATTGCTGGCTGTTATGTAAAGTTAGATTTCTGTTCTTTTATTCTTTGACGTGGTAGAAGGTGTATTGTAAATGGCACATCTAATTAAAAAAAAAGAGAGAGAGAAAGGAAAAGCCTATGTGGACGACAACAACATGTACAAGCAAATGCTGCAAAATTCAATTAAGGCTGGAAGAAATAATGTTTCACTAGGGAATGTCTGCTGCAGAACAGGGGGACATTTTCTGGGCAATTGTCCTTCGAAGCATACATGAGTTGGTATCACACTTGTTAGATCATGTTGGGAATGCAGCCTCACAATTATCTGGAAAAGTATTGTTCTTTTTGTTTGAAGGATGGGAAAAGGGATGTGATTCATTGTTTTTAAACGAAAAACCTATACAACTGGGTGTCTTAAGGGCATCATTACACTCATAGAGCTTTTTGCTTCTAGAGCTGATGTTTAAAGCTGGCTCATGTCCACACCATGTCTGAGACCTGGTCCTATAATGCAAAAAATTCTCCAAGGCCAGTGGTAGCTTTGTATGCAGAGGGGATTCATAATAAACCTTTCTTAATTGCTGTTCAGTGGCTTTTGTGAAGTAGGAGCTCTCAGTTCAGTGCCCAGTGGATGCCTTCAGCAAGGGAAGCACCTGGCACTACCGCAGGTAGTCCTGTGTGGTATCTTAGCTGGGATACAGCCAACGAGCAGGTACCTGGTAGCTGTGGCTCTGAAACCACAGGGTATTGCCTCTTGCAAGTGAAGCTGTACCGAGTAAAGTAAGAACATAGACTGTAATTAAAAACCTTCACAGAGAAATTAAACTGTTGAAAAGTATTTTAATATCCTGGTCTGAGACTGAGAGGTAGGGACATTCTTCATTACTCTGTCAGTTCTAGAAGAGGAGTTCTAGAAATGCTTTTGTAAAGACTGATTTATTAAAAACTGCAATGCAGCTTGTCTCACATGAGTGCTGTCGCTGTGTTACCTTTGGAAGAAGGAGCTTGAAAATGGATTTTATTCAGTGTTTACATGGGTAGAGAGTAAGATACTGCGGGAGGAGACAAATGAAATTTGAGTTTGATCAGTTCATACTGAAAGCTGAAGAAAATGGAAGGAGAATGGGAAAAATTAGCTTATTTGTTGTTAATTTACTGCTTTGTTGGTTTGAGCAGTGGCTAATGTACCTGTCCAATGACTTATGGACAGACTGTACGGGGCCTTTTCTGATAGCAAGTGAATATGTATCAACAGCTTATGGGTTTTGGAACATATTTTTCCCCAGAAGAAAGCACCAGTTCCATACCATAGCTGTGCATAAAACTTCTCACAAGATGCAGACCCTTGGCTTTCTGTCCAGTGCCAACAAAGTTAAATTCTTGGTCTGGGTATAAATGGACAGACTTGTCTCAGAAGTGGCTACAAGGGCAAGAAGTGCAGTGTGTACGATGGGATGATGGAAGGAAAGAGGGAGAGGATTCATTCTTTTGCTTAAATAACATTATCCGAATCTGGCAGAAGCTGGGAAATGACACCTGTCCTAGAACACAAGAGCAGAGGCGTTTGGAAGTGATAGGCTGGAGCTGTATCTTGCAGCTATGGCAGGCTGCTAGCAAGGGAACCTCCCTCAGTACTCCTCCAGGGCCACTCTGCTGTGTGTGGCATCACCAAGTGGAAAATGGCAATAGCATGCTAAAATATATTTGCACAAGGCATGAGATTGAGCACCAGAATCTACAAAGATGGATTTTTCATGAGAATGTGTCCCTGTCCAGCACAGTAATTCATCTTCATCTAATAAGATACAGAGCACAGTCAAGCATGCATAAATCATTCCTTGTTTGTTCTGTTTGTACTGGACGTGGATGGGATTAGAGTGCTTTGGACACTGTTCACGTCAAAGAGGAGAAACATTGCAGTGTTAAGATAAAGAAAGAGAATGCTCCTTAGCTACAAGCAAACCACACACCTCCATCAGTCTGCAGTCTGCTTCAAACAGAAAATAGTGTTTGAAAAGCAAAATACTAATTCTAGACAGGGAATTAACTAACAACGTATGAATTGAGAAGGTCTGATAGTGCCCCTCAGTGAAAAACACCAGACACAAAAGTGGACTGAGGGAGGAGCTCTTCAGCAGAAATCCCAGCTCCTTAGTTCTTTGCTGGCTGTGATGCTCGCTCACGGCGAACTTGGGCCTTCTCTTTGAACTCGGTGTGGCTCAGCCTTCCCAGAGCCTCCCGTGTCCAGGCCTCTGATCTGGACTGCCACAGAGACAGCTGCTGTGTGTACAGGCCAGTGTGCACTTGAGTCGTTCGCAGAATCGAGACTTCAAACACTCTTGCGATGGTTACAAATCGTGTTGTAAGGCACAATGAGTTGTGCAGAACCACGGTGGTGTTGCCGTGCCAGAGATATCGGCTGTGCTCCCCCTGCTGCACTGAAGGGTGGCAGGAGCATCCCTTGCTGTTCACACCCCCCTGTAATCACAGATGCATGTGACACTTCAGGAGCAGGTAGTGGGCAGGGAGCCGCATCTGCATTTCGTGTGACTCCGCTCGGTTCTCCAGCTGCCTCTGTGCCCTGTCCCGTGGAGTTCATGGCCCAGGAGCAGGCACGATGTGAAAGGGCTGTGGCACGCAAGGGGTAAATGAAATTAAATGGTAAGGCTGACATGCCAAAGCAGCATTTTCTAGGCACAGCTCCTAGGAAACTTCACAGGGAATTGCATACAAAATTGGTGGCATTATAAAGCATTATAATTCACTGCTTTTATATGACCACCAGCTGCTAGCTTAAAACTACTACAATTTCTGCTCTAGAACAACCAAGCTGAAAGGTAGAATTAAACTCCTTGTGATGGGAGTCACCTTTTTCATATATTTGCACAATATCTAGTGCAGTGGGGTACTAATAACAATAGGAAGTTTTAGCTTTTAATTTTAATCTTCAGTCTGTGTTGGTTAGCATTTGCCTTTAAGGTGACTTAACATTTTGCATGTAATTACAGTCCCTGGATCTTTGAAAAGAACTGTTTCTCTTGAGTTTTCTGAGTGGAATAAAATACTCTTATTAGCCTGTAACCTTTTTTAAATCCCTCTCCCATATGGTATTCATGTGGCATCACATATAACAATATAGGATAATACCCTGGATAATATGGGCTGTCATGAATATTGATGAACAGGGTAATTAAGATCTCTCTGCATGGTGCATGATTGCATATGGACAACCTATTGACGTAATTTCTTATGATTAAATCAAAATAATATATGACAAACGTAAGAGTTCTACCAGCTTATCTGATATTTCAATCCATTTAATGTTTGGGGAGAACTGAAATATTAATAAGCAGAAAGATCTGGTATTCAAATTCACTCTAGCAGGAAAGAAAACAATTTCCCCCTTTTTTCCTTTACCTGTTGACTTGTGGGACAGATGACAAGCTGATACATTTCCCTGGAGGCTAACATCTTGTGTTCCAGAATACAGGCTTTCATTAAAAAATGATGACTCGTGAGGAGATGTTCATATTCATGTGAACAGAGTGCAGGTGCTCATCTCCTCTAGTGCCTGTAGACAGCCTGAAACAACCGGTGTGACAAACAAACCCCCACAGCTGAAACAACCGATAGCAACTTCAGCATCAACGATGAGGATTTATTCCGTGTTCTTGTTGGGTTTGATCTCCCAGCACTATAAAAACTCTGGGGTCACTGATGGATAGATGCTCTTAAGCTATCAAGGCCAGTCTGCCACTGTGATGAACAATGTCTGATGGTCACTCAAGCTCCATCTCAAAGTTAACCATGCTTTTGCCCTCACTGCTCACAGAACAGGTCTGCTTCGCTCTGGTCATTTAAGAACTTCCTCTAATTTCCATCCTAACTTTCTGCACCGGTTTTACCCAATCATTATTGTGCCAAAAATCTAAAATGTTTTTTTTTTAAATACTTGTTAGCTACCACTGCATATTTATGTCTCCCCCTCAGGTGCTGCAGCTCCTCTCAGTCTTCACCTCGACTATCATGGGACAGGCTGTGTATTCACCTGATCATGGGAACAGCTCTTCTCTCCACCCCTTCCACTTGGAATCACTTCTCCCAAGCTTTAACCAGCCTTCCAGGTGAGGCTGTACCTCAGCCATATGAAATAGCATCAACACTTCCATATTTCCACCTCTTCTTTTCCTCTCCAAGCACTGCTTGCAGTATTTTCCAGACACATCACTTTGGCAGCTGACAGACATTCCCTGTCTTTGACTGGTACCCACGTCCTTTCTCACCTCAGTGATTCCCAGCTGATGAGCTCTCAGTTTGGAGCAGACAGTCATGTCATTGATCCTGCAGCGTTCCCTTGCATGCTGAGTAACTTCCCACTCCTGTGCAAACTCCTCTGGTTATTGCTCTTTGTTTGTTGCCACAGGGAAGCGGGGCTGTGCTTTGGGTGCTGTGTGTTCCAGGAGCACAGAAGGCAGGAGGGATTTATTTATATAGAAAAAAGGGAAGGGTGTGAGGAAGTTGAAGGCAGTGCTAAAGCATGCTGCTTTTCTCTAAAAAAAATCAGCTTAATTACCCATGTTCTCCAGGGTTACTCTGCTAAAGGAAGGGAAAGATGAAATTATGATGATTTTTCCAGCTGACTGTGAATGACATTCTGCTTTAGGAAGTATTTGGATTATTGCTCGACTGAAGTGCTGGGTACAGCAGTTTAATGTTTTCCTTCTTTGCAAATTACAAGACTTTTTTAGAACTTTTCCTTTGTTATTGGTGGGGAAAATGAATTGATTTTAGGGTAATAATACAAGTTCTTCTTAGCCCTACTTTATTACCTATTCTAAAATAAATTTTTAACAGAAGTTTTAATTACACGTTACTTTCTTTAAAAGGGCAGAGATGCTTTAGATTGTTGATTGTGCTCATAGACACTTGGTTTCTTTTTAATTTTCTTCCATCCCCATTATCCCTTTCCTGTAACCAATTTCAATATTGCTAAGGAGCTTTCACTCAAATTGACATACATTCAAAACAACGCACTGAAATTAATACATTCTGAATCTATGCCGCTATTTTTTTTGCATATTTATTAACTTGGAACCTCTGAACCTGATATAATGGGAAGGAAGAGTCTTTTCTCTCTTTTCATAAGCAAATTTCCTGGTAAATTGCAACAGAAAATGCTCAGTCCTCCTCATTAATGGATGGGTCTTACACTTCACATGGCATGACTTGAGCAGTAAAGGGTGGGTTTGCAGCTTAGAACAGACACACCTAATGAATTCCTGAGCTTCTTGGATTCCAGAGCTGCCTCTTTGACCATTGTACAAAGATGACAATTGTCTCAATACCCTGATTAACATGGAACAAAACATACTTATAACTGTAGTTTATTCTAAGCCTGGAGATAAAACTGCCTTTCTGCTGCCAAGCAGTCAGCACCCGTGGCATGTAATTAGCAACTGGTTTGAAAGATATTACTACAATGTATGCAGATAGTGGGATTTTTTAGGCTAAGGTATTGAAAATTAAATAGAAAATACTGAAAAGAAACAATACATGGGTTTTTCATCTGAAAGCTAGTGGCTTTTTAGGGAAAATCCATAAGCGTGGCTGGCTTCCTGTGTTTACGCTACAGAATAGTCATTACACACTTCACAAGTGAAGGGTATTGCAGTAACAATAATGGGAAAATGTAGTTCAGTTATAAACTTTAACAGTATTGGGGTTTTTTTCTTCTCTGAGATATGCTCTTAGCTGATTACATTTTTGACCACAAGCATTTCTTAAATCTTAGGCCACATTTTTCTCCTCACTATATAGATGAAACTTGTAAAGAAAACCTTTCCCGGTTTAACAAGTTTCTGATTAATCCAAAGAGCATTATAAATCTACAGTAAGTCTGCCTTTTGACTAGTAGCATTTGTAATTACTTTAAAAAAGTAATCATGAAATTACTAATAACAGGCAATTGCCTTGCTGCTCCTTGTTTTCAAACACCTACCTGAATTTAATGGTTTCCTGGAAGAAAATGCCAGCAAAAATAATACAGGTAGAAATTAGCGTTTGGTTAAAAGATGTCTCTAAAGCTTGAAATGGCAGGACTAGATAAAGTATTTCTTTATTACTTGAAAACTGTTGCTATTACAAGTAATTCTCCAAACAATGACCTTTCCCAGCTCTACAGAATGATGTGCAGTGTAACCAATCTGTCCATTGTATAGAGCAGTCTGTGGTGGGAGTTGTAGCAGTGATCATCATACCAAAAATACCTAAACTTTGCACCAAGACTTTCAGTGGGACCAAGAGTTCATTTGCAGATGTAGAACCATGCAGTGGTTAGAACTGTCTCTTGTAGTAATTGCCTGAAAATGGTAAGACCCTGAGACAAGGTGGGGTTCAGTTCATTTGAGAAAGAGATTGCTGATGATGCAGAAGGAGACAGTGCCTGTGAAGGACTTGAGCTGGAAGAAAGATAGGAACGGGAAAGAGAGCGTTCATGTGTAGAGGCCAGCAGTAAGAAGGGCAGAAAGCTGAGTCCTTAGTTCATGGTGCAGCCTAGCAGTTGTCTAGATGTGTCTGTTTTGCCTGCAGTTCAGTAGGTTTTCCTCCTCTCTAATTTCTTGTCTGGATTTACTACTCATTTTCCTGGTTTTTTGTGAAGTACTGTGTGCCAGGCAGAAATCTTGGCCAGAAGCGCAGTCAGCGGTGTCTTGAGATGTATTGCTCAAAGAATGGCTAAGACATCACTCTCAGTTCATGCCGCAGTGACAGCTCAAGAGCAAAAAACCTGAAAAGTAGCACCAAGAAAGATGAAAGCTGTTAATATTCCTGCCAGAAGCGCTCGGTGCTGCAGCTGCTGACGTGCAGTGCTGCAGCCCTCAGCTCTGAGGTGTCTAGCACATCTCTGTGAGCAGCCAAGTGCTTCCGAGGACAAGCGCTCTCCAACACGTTTCTGTCCAGGTTGGCCAGCAGCAGCTTAAAAACAGCTGCTCAGAGAGAAGGGTAGGAGGGAAACCGTGAGTTTGAGCTCACAGCTGAGTATTTCAGTCACTTCTGGCTGACTTCCACCCCATACTTCATAGTCTGTTGTAGGAAAAATCCTTCATAATAGAGAGTCCCCAAAACAAGATTGTATCAGGATATTCACCCAGTCGAGAAGCTTAATCTGAGAGAAAATCCCTTTCTGTACAATACTTAGAGGGCAACATGATTTCAGATGGACTCTCTATTCCAGGGATTGATAACCTCATACATAGTAAGCCCTTGTGACAAGTTCTCTTTCCTACTCTAAGTCTAGCTTATGGACGTTACACTGTTTTGTAGCTTAGACAATAGTAAAATTTGGGGTATTTAGATTGTGTCATGAGAACAAAAGGGAGAAAAAGAGGAGAAAATAAGTAACAGTGTTCCTGAATTAAGAGCTGTAAATTCTCCTGCTGTTTGGAAAAACAACTTTCAGGTGACTGTAACTTTTTTCCCTCAAGTTTTTGCCTTGAGTTAGTCATAGAAAGGAAAGTTTGGACAGACAAGCACCAGTGATGGAGTTAATCCAATGTATTGAACTGTCAGCCATTAGGTGAGCTAACAATCACTGGGCAATTGTGAGGTAAATTTGCTAGATCAAGAGAGCACTTGTAATATTTATTAATTTTATTTCCCATTTGTGAACGCTAATGCAGTTCAGATAGGGAATCGTAACTCCCTCACCTGCAGTAATGGAGCAGCCCCACCTCCAGAGCGAGGGATGCAGAGTATCAGTGAAAAATACAGTGGGACTAACTGTGTTTAACATAGGGTTAGAAAATTCAGTAAAGAAAAGCAGCGAGGCTGCAAACACATTAACTGGCATTCTCTAAAGATTTTTACCCTACATTGTCTGGACAAAATGTAATTGACCTCACGGAATTTCCACCCTTGTGCGCTACCTGTAGGTATGGCTCAGAAATCGGCCGTACCTGAAGCTGAACCGACAGCGAGGAGTTTGGCGGGACGGTGTGAGTTAAACTTCCCCTCAGTGCGTCTGCAGCAGGGGCTTGCTAAATTGGCTTCGGAGGAGCGAAAAAAAACCCCAAAACCATACTTTATTTAAGACAGGAATTACGAATCCCACAACTGAGGGAGTCGCAGCCCTCGTGTGGGAGCGGGCGCCGCAGGTGCCGTGAGGGGCGGACCCCGCGGGTCGCTGAGGGCGGGAGCAGCCTGAGGGCCCCGGGCTGGAGCCACCCCCGGCCCGGCCGAGCCCCGGAGGAGGGCGGGCGATGTGGGAGGCGGCGCGGCGGAGCCCCCGCCCGCTCCTCGCCGTTGAGCGCGGCTCCTCCTCCGGGAGGGCGCGGCGAGGCTGCCGGGCGGTGCTGCACCCCCGGCGGCAGCCCCGCCGCACCTCGGCGCCCGGGGTGGCTCTGCGCCCGCCGGGTGCTGGCGCCTCTCCCGGAGGGGCCTCTGCGGAGGGCAAGGAAGGCAGCGGGATCCGCGGGCATCGCGCGGGGACATGTCGGCGGAGCGCGCTTGGAGGTAACGAGCGGGGCGGGCGGTGCCCGCGGGCCCGGCGGGGCGAAGCCGCACAACTCCGCGCTCGCCGGCCCCGTGCCCCCGGCAAAGTTGTGCCCGAGCCGCCCTCAGGCTCCCGCTCCGCTGCGGGCACCGCCCGGGCCGGGAGCGCGGCGGGACGGGGCGGTTGCCCGGCGCCGAGGCTCCCGCTGCGGGGGCAGCGTTTGCGGGGTTGTTCTGTGGTGTTTCTTGGGGTTTGGGTTTGTTTTTCTTATTTCCCGGCGCACTCAGCATCTAGCTGGCGCGGTCTCCGCACCAGCCCTTCGGTGGCTGGGCTTTCCCTTTCCCTCTCCTCGCGGAGTTGTTCTACGCGACGCTGTTGCCCTCTAGTGTTTGCGGGAATTGGTTATGGCTCTGCTGGGGAACAAAATTAGCCAGCCTAGTGCGGTAATTATTCATAACTTCAGGTGGTTATAGCTGCTTGGATTCCCCAAATCCCATCAGAAATTGGTGTGTGTTGCTGCTCGGTTCAGCTGTCACTTGCAAACCCCGGGAAATGGCAGAAAACTTTTATATTATTCAGTTCGCTACCTGATGTGCTGGATAATTGCTTCACGTTTTGGTGTGGTGGGGTTTTCTTTTCTTAATAAAATGGTAAGTGGAAGAAATGGAGTTTCTCTCACTGTCAGCATTCCTAGCCGGGTCTCTCACAAGAAATGATGGTGAACTCTGCCTTAGTAACTCTTTACACTTGGTAGTTGTGGGAGGAACGAGAGGGGAAGTAATGGTATGGGTATGGACCAGACAGTGTGCTGGACATTTATCTCCGAGACCTTGAGCAAATCATTTGCTCTTTAGATAGTGATGTTTCTGCAATTGCTGGAAAATAACAGGGTTTGTTTCGGGAAAATTCTGTGATGTCAAGAACTTTAAGATCTTTGCACAGAAAGTATTGTATGAAGGTGAAGTAATAATTTGAAGACTGAGCCAAACTTCTGTGTTCTGTTTAAGTCTTCAAAGCCTTTTTTTAAACTATCTTTAAATACTGTGTATTTAATCTTTATAAATATTTTTTGTTGACGAACTGCAGTGCATGAATCCCTATCCTGTATGGGTCTCTAGTACTGCATTAGGCAATGCAGCATGGAGCTGAGGAGATCACAGGTACAGCAGAAACTGAGAGCTGCTTGCCTCAAGGACTTGAAAAGGAATTTCTATCCACCGGGATTATTGTTCTGCCTAAGCCGTTTACTTTTTTTTTTTTTTTTTTTTTAAACAGCTGTGAGAGAATGTAAGCCCTTCAATATTCACACATTCCAGGGTTTGTTATGTGATAGTGAAGGGTTCCAAAGCCTTCTCTTGTCAGGTCATGTCTCATATCACCATCTTTACAAGTTGAAAACGTCTTTTCAATATGCAGTTGTAAGGTCTCATTTTCAGCCTGGGTTTACTTGTTTGAGCTGTTGCTGCTTGAATACTAAAGTCAGTAAAATAATACTGTAGGTAGGGGTACTGGGTGTTTGGCATCTACTTTGGTATTTTCATAACTGATTTAAAAATCTGAGCACTGCTGTTTCATCCCAGGTTTGGTTGTGTTCAATTGCACTTTGCTGCTTCCTGCCTTGTCATTTGTATATCCAAATATTTCCGTTTCAGTAACACTAATTTGACTTCAGAATACTTCAAGTCATTTTTCACAGTGACTTGCCAGAGCAGACCTTTATGTTCAAAGCAGTTGAGTAGCATTCTAATCAGTGGAGATTTAAATGTCTGTAGTAATATGCTGAACCAAATGCCTTTTTTTTTACCCATTCTTCATTTAAAACTCGTCCTTCATGTAATCTATCAGCAGCATGTCACCAGCACTGTGGTAGTGTCCAGGTTGGTAAAGAACAGATTGAGAATATAGTGGTGGGGTTATTAGAAGAAAGTTATTAAAAATATGTCCCCAGACAAATGTAATATACCTGAATAATATTGATGACTACTCAATCCAGAACTAGCTCTGTTTTAGTAGGTCTTGATGAAAAGGAATTTTGTTACCCTTTAACAGTATGTTTTTTATCTATAAGTATGACCCAACTTTATTGTTTCTCATCAAGAATCACAGTAAACAGTTGCCCTAGCACAGGCTTGAGGTAAGACTAAACGAGATTTTTCTAACTGGGCTTTGAAAGATTTGATTTGAGAATAATTTCTCACTCATGGATGTTTTAGCTCAGCCCGTTGCTTTAATCTTGATAGTTTTCAACACAGCAGAAAAAAGTTTCTTGTAGTTTAAAAAATTTTGTTGATACTCATGATTCAACTTTAATAGATGGCTTTTTAAATTCTTTGCAGTTTTACGTGCCTGTGCAGGTACCTAGTTTCTTAGTTGAGCATCTGTTCTTACTGGATTGAGACCCCTTGTGAAGAACTTAGTAGGCTGTGTTCCCAGCCAGTGTTGTCTCCTGGAAGAGTTTCCATTCGGGTTATCAGGCTGAAATGATTTACAGAAGCCAAGAATTTGGTCATTTGTGCTTACCAAGGAATCAACAAACTAAAGAAAGCTGCAAGTGGTAGGAACTTCCCAGGCTCTTTATGGTGTGCTTCAGGGCTTTGGAGTTCCTCTCAGTATTTGTTCTGCCATTGGTGCTGCTCTGTTACTGATTTTAAAAACCCAGAACAGATCAAGCAGAACAAATTATAAACTCCCAGACCAATCCAAGTTGGAAATCTCTATTCAAATGCATCTGTTTCATGGTGGTTGCCTGCAGATGCCTGTAATTGTGACTGCCCAGCAGTGCTGCTCATAGTGGTAAATCTTCTGCTTAATAAGGTGATATTTCTTTCCTGTAACAACAGGATTTTCATGTGAACTAGTCATGGGCTGCAGAAATCACTTCTACAGTAGACAAGAGGAACACTAAGTCTTGCTGTCTGTGTTCATAATAAAATGCAAAACTTGCTTCCATGACTCAGCTTTCTCTCAGCAAGATCTTCTCCTCCATTGTGAGTCTGTAAGGTAAAAACCAAATTCTGAATATTCAAAGATGCTAATTTTCACCTTAAAGGGAGCATTTTGATACCAGCTACTTTAAACAGCAGAGGTAAAATGTTATGGTCTGAATTTTAAGATGGTGGCATGAAAATGCAAAATAGGAGATCAAATACAGGTTCTTCTAAAGCAATAAGGTTCTAGATAAAAAAAACAAACAGGCAGATTTTATTGCTTCAAACCATGGAAAAATACCGTACAAATTATTTTATAGGTAAGATTTATTTCAACAGCACCTTTATGGAACTTTGGATTCATATGACATCTGACACCTGTTTTCAGGTGCTTTGAGATACAGGTGGGACCATATTCCCCTGTCACTGAACTCCCCATGACAGTGTTGAAACCAAAGAGCTGAGACTGCTCATGTCATCTATGGGCCTTTTTCATGTTTTTTCACTGAAACAATACTAACGAGCTTGAACTCTTGTGAAGACTTTGTAGACCCTTTTTTCTTTTCTCTAAGCCTTTTTCTTATACTTGGATATTTTTATTGATGTTCAAGCTATCATGACTTCTCCTTTCTTTGTCATGAAAGTAAGACTCCACAAGTACTGTCCTCCTCTGAAATGCTGCATACTCACTGTAGGTGCGTTCTGAATTACACCTTTTGTCTGGGTTTACTGTAGGAAGTGATAGCAAGCGAGGACCATTTTCCCTGAAGCCACGTCTAGAGATGTGATAAAGGTCACTGCCGTGGTCTCCATAGGTCCCACGGTGTGTGGTGCATCCCAGGGATGTCAGTGTCAAGGAGGGTGCCTTATGAGTTGTTTTAGCATGGTGCTGTAGTGCAGCACTAGAATATCCAGCAAGTACTATTGCTCAGGGGAAGATGCTGCTGTCCCTCGAGGAAAGCAACTGTACCTTGTCAAGGCTTTGAGACTGTGTTGATATTATAAAATGCATGTTCTATTCATGTTTTTTGTTCTTTCTGTGTTCTTTTGAACTCCTGCCGTGCAAACCAGTCCTTAAGCAAGTGAAAATTATGTAACATCAAGCTGATACAAGAGAGCATCCATTTAAAACTTGTACCTTGCTCTGTTCCATCCCACTCCTCACGGCCTTCAGCAGGGAGTGTGCCAAGTCTGGCTGTGTCCTGCTGCGTCTCGGGGAATTCCTCATTCCTCACAGTCAGACCTCACATCTGTCTTGGCATTTCCAGGCACTCCTCGTTACAGCTGCACTCCATAGCCCCAGGGAGTACCTGCAATTAGGAGCTGAGGATGCAATGACAGGGCTTTTCTTGAAGAAAACAGAGGTTTCGGGGCTGGCTCCCGATTTGTGTCTCTACAGGGTAGCATTAGGAACCGTGTTCTTGCTGCAAATGGTTCTTGGGTTGCAGCCCTTCTGTAATACCCCGTTGGAACAGCTCTGTCTCATCAGCCCTTCCTTGCTGTGAGCTTAGGTCAGTGTCGATTGTAATTTTTTCCATATCTAGACCAACCGGGTCTGTGGTTATCAAAGAGAAGTAGGTGTACGTACAGCTTTTCTACAGTGGTAATTTTAGGCACTAAAGTTATGTGTTTCTTGGCATTCAGGCAGCTGAATTGGAAATGCAAAATGAAGAGAACCCTTCATGTGTGTAATGAAAAATCATCTGTCTGGAAACCTCTTTCTGGTGTTACTCATTCAGGATAGAGGTTCTCTTTGTCACCTGACTTGTTACCATATTAAATATGCCATCTAGACTGAAATTCTTGAAGCTAGTGCAGCAAGGATTGGACATTTCAATACTTAGGAATGTTCTTTGAGTTCTTCTAAAGGTACCTTCACAGGTCTTTATGCATTATTTAATTTCTTTTCGGATACATGCCTCCAGAAACCAGGAAGCTGGGGTTATGTTATTTTTGTCTAACACTGATTAGCGAGCCTGGGTGAAAAGCAGGTCTCCTGCCTAAAAGCTTTGAGCAGGGCTTTGTGCAGCTGCAGGTGAGCTTCAAGGCTGGGTGTAAGTCCTTCCAGAAGAGAAGGGGTTGATTAACAGGTATCTGTGAGTAGAAGGTGAGGAGAACAAAATCCATCCAGAGTAGAATCTATGCAGACAGCAGGAATCTTGCTGTGAATCTTAACTATGGATGAGACAGATCATGTACACTTGCTCTTCATGCTGAATTTTGCAGTTCTGATGAATAGGATGCCTTGTAGCCTCTTTTTCCCCTCATCTGATTTTTCTCATTTATTTTTACTTTATGCTCCTCATGGCACTAGGAAGATCTGTCTTTAGGATTTAATTGAATTTGTGGACATTACATAGGTACCGTTAAGTACATCGTGTTTTTTAGCTCTTTTGATAACCTGGAGTGAGAGACCAATTTGCTTACAATGCAGGATAAAAAAAAAACTAAACAGGAATGGAAGGATTAAGTTGGGAAATGACCATATTAATGCCACACAGGTACCTTATCCTAATCCCATTTCCAAATGGGCACGGATGCATACTACACTGAAGTTACAATGGCATGTTCTAGATCTTCACACACTTAATATTCTTCAAAATCCGCTTTGAACCTTTGTTTATGACTTATGATCATTATTTTATGCTTGTCACACTATCCAGTTGTTTTACTAGGGAGTTTTGACAGCAGTCGTACTGCTGGCTTGAAAAATTACTCTTTCCTTGAATACAAGAGAGAGCATAAGTGTATCCTTAGGTGGTCTGCCTGTTAAGTTTAGCTTTTGATTTATTACTTTCTCTGCTCAAATTTATGAGCTTGATTATTCTTTGGGGTTTTTTAATGCAAAGAAATGCGAAGTGCTTCTAACAATTTGCAGAACTACACAATCCAGTAAAATGCATTGTTTTCCTGTCATGTTGTAGGAAGGAAGTTTTGCTTTAAAAACACTCCAATAGTAGATATAATATAGAGTATATGGGTGTGTGTTTATTCAACAGTTAAGATGTGCATGTTTTGTTAAGAACTCCTTGGTTCTTTGAAAAGCTAATACAACATAGAATTTGTTTAATCATGTTCTCCCAGCATTTTAGGGGCAGAAGGAAGAAGGTTATAATTTTTCTTCAATATTTGAGTTGTTAGCAGTTGTCTACTTGGAGTTAACTTTTATCTTTGGGTAAAAAGGATTTCTAAAACACAGTAAATTCTTTGCTTTTATGTCTTGCTTTCCAGTGCCTCTGGTGTGTACTCTGCTTTATTTGATCCACTGGGTTGAGGAGCCTGTGAGATTTGGAGACCTTCAAATGCACGTGGCAACTAGTGGGAGCAGGAAGAAATACAATATTGCAAAATTTTAAACTGTTGGTCCCCAGATCTCTGGCTGGAAGTGATTTCTTTTCTCCCCATTAGTTTAAGTGGGTGATACTTCACAAGGTGATGCCTCAATTAAATCTCTGATTTTCTTTTCTTCTAGACTATACCTTCAGTAAAGCTCTGTGGAAGATAGATGTGTGTGCTGCAATGGTGACATAAATATTTCAGAGGACTGGAACAAGTTGTTCAGAATCTGTGTTTGTTTTTCATCCTGCTGTTGAGAGCTATCTAAGGCAAGTAAACACCATGAGTTTTATCCTGAAACTTCACAGACATTTTCAAAGAACAGTAATTTTGCTGGCCACTTTCTGTATGGTGAGCATAGTTATTTCTGCCTACTACTTGTATAATGGCTACAAACAGGAAAATGAACTTCCTGAAACCTCTTCAGAAGTGGAATGTGGTGATCCTCAACTGTTGCCATACAAGCTGATGGAGATGAAGACCACGAAGCCTGTTGATCCCCTGAGAACAGACCTTGTAGTGCTGGTATTTGTGGAAAGCCAGTACTCAACGTTAGGCCAAGATATAATAACCATTCTGGAATCTAGCAGGTTTCAGTTTCACATTGAGATTGCATCTGGGAAAGGTGACCTCCCAGTGCTTATAGACAAAAACAAAGGCAAATATGCTCTCATAGTGTATGAAAATATTCTAAAGTATGTGAATATGGACTCTTGGAACAGAGGCCTTCTAGATAAGTACTGTATAGAATATGGTGTAGGTGTGATCGGATTTCACAAAGGCAATGAGAACAGCTTGCAGAGCTTTCAGTTGAAGGGTTTTCCTTTCCATGTCCACAGCAATGTGGGTATTAAGGACTGTTGCATTAACCCTCATTCCCCACTGCTCCATGTGACTAAATCTTCTAAGCTTGAGAAAGGGCCCTTGCTTGGAAATGACTGGGCTGTTTTCCAGATTAATCACACAGCTTATCAACCAGTGATATTTGCAAAAGTAAAGACACCAGAAAACGTTTCTCCACCTGCTGCTGTAAGTGCTCTCTATGCCACGGTAATTCATGACCTGGGGCTCCACGATGGGATTCAACGAGTCCTTTTCGGCAATAACTTGAATTTTTGGCTGCACAAGCTGATTTTCATAGATGCCATCTCTTTCCTCTCTGGAAAGAAGCTCACACTGTCCTTGGATAGGTACATTCTGGTTGACATAGATGATATCTTCGTTGGGAAGGAGGGAACAAGAATGAACACCAACGATGTACAGGTAAAGTATGTGCACAAATTAAATGGTCATTACAGCAAAGTGATTTTTTTTTTGTGTGAAAGTGAATAGTTGTCCATAGTTGGAACTTCAGGGCTGGACCTGGGAGCTGTTTGTATTTAATGCACATGTTGAGAGTCTTACGAGCAGGAGGTAAATGTGGTGATCAACAGTAAATGTCAGCATAAATTTTCAACAGTGAACTGGGTTATTGGCTGTTTGAAATAGGTTTGAATGTCAGGAGTTGCTTGCAGAATTTCACCTCTCTCATCTCTGTTTTATGGCACTTGCTTGCCAGGAAGATTGGTGTTAATATTTGTCTTAAAAGCTCATTCTGTCCCTAAATGACTTGACAATTTCCATTTTAACACTTGGAGTTGTACTTTCCTGAAGGTTCTTTGCCACTCTGTTGTGCTGTCCAAGTGAGGTGATAGTTGTTGGTCAGTAGCAGTAACATCTTACCATTACTTCGTCCTGTAAATATTTCTTCCTTGCTTTTTGTGAGGAGTGTTGTCCCCAAGCCGGTAGTTGGAGGTCCCCTTTCTCAACTTGGTCTGGAAGCTAAAAATCTGTAACATGCTGGTTGTTGCCCTGTTTGTGCTAAAAATAAGGGAGAATGTTTTTTTAGAACTTTGTTAATGGAATGAGGAACTGCAAGAAGCAAAGACAAGGACAGCACTGCGTGCAGTGGGTTATTTTTGTTTCATTTTGAACCATATTTTTGGGTTTTCTTCAGTGTTAATATATTTGTCAAGCTTCAGCAACTCTGCATACAGTGCTTCCTTAAACAAAAGGTTTGACCCTGCAGTTAAACTTTAATTTCCCATAAATTTTCAGCTTACACTCTTTTCCAGAACGTGTTCTGTATATGCAATTATAAATGAGATTTACCTCTTTGTTAAATAGGTGTTTTCCTTATGCAAACAAATTGCATGAGAGAGAGCAGAAATTAAGGTGAGACTCAATAAATGGTTTTCCTGAGGAGAACATGATGGCAGTGTTTGAGTTAGGTGAGTGAGCATGCTTGGAGGATCTCCTAAATGCAAACTCAGATGGCAGGATAAAAGTCAGATCTGACCAACATCACTGACAGAACTTGTGTTGTTCTGCAGAAGCAGCAGTTTCTGCTAACAAAGTGGGTGAAATAAAGCCTGAATGAATCCATCACCACGTAGTGCAATAGCAGTTGGAGACAACATGTTTTGTATTGTTTCTCTTTGCAAGTGACACCTTAGGATTGTAATTTTAAAATAAGTTAGGATGTTTCATTGCCAGAGTTATATACCAGAAACAAGAGACTATTGAGACAAATTCGATTACAGCAGATACAGAAGGATAAACCGTATTGTTTTGGGAAAATAATCTGCAGCATGTCAGAAAGTAATCTTCCCAAAATAGAACTGTCAGATTAAATAGAAGTAATATCAAAGTGGAAATAACTTTTAAGTAGGATAATTTCATTTATACGGAACTGTGTTCTGAAACAGTGGAATCTGAAAAAAGTGTTCCCTTCTGATTCTTCATCTACTTACAGTTAAAATGTTGTATTAAACATGTTGTTAGGGCTGTCAGATGCAATGCATCTTCATTACTATTAATATCAAAGGAGTTATCCTCTGTGGCACAATGACATGTGGAAGGAATGAAACAAAATCAATTTGCAGTAGTTGGAAATACATTATTGTAAAGTGTGTTTGCAGATAAATGACATCTCATTAAACAGGAGTTTTACTGAGTTCTGCCGCAGTGACTGTGACGGAGAATTGGGCGCTGCAAGTGTGAAAAGAGGTTCTAAATGTAGACTTTGTATAATTTCAGTACTCAAGATTAGCTCATTTCCACTAAGCTTACATTTTAAATACCAGCAATATAGAATTGAGGAGGATGCTCTTCTGTGGTTTAATTTTATTTGACATGTCTCCTAGTTAATATTCTCTGGATATACTCACGTCTGGTAGGGCTGTATGCTGGAGGAGAGTAAGGTGAATGTTTCTACCCATATTCTATTAATGCAAATCAATCTAAAACTTAAGGAACCACCCAACAGCCAGAAGACCTCAAGGGTTTGTTTTGACTGTTCTGTAGATAGGACAGAGTGCGAAAACTGGAAGGTTAATGCAGAATTAGTAGCAAAAATCAGGTGCTCATCTGGTCCAAACCCCCTGCTCAAGCTGGTGCCTTGTGACTGTCTCGAAGGAGAGAGATCCTGACCGCCTGTAAGATTGTGGTTTCAAAGCAATTTCTTCTTTAGAAACATAAATTAGATTTGCAAAGTGGCCAGGGCTGAACTTCCCTCTCCTTTAAAGTGTGTCAATTGGAGTTGAACAGTTAGAAAAATTGCTATTACAAAGTGTAGTGGTAATTTTTTATCAGTATTATATATTGACCTCAGAAGAGGTCAAATTAAAAGCAGGCCCTCTAAAATGAATGTCTTCTGTACCTCTAAAGAGGAAGCAAAGTGGTGGTACTTCAGCTTGAGCACCTATAGTGTCAGGAACACAAGTCTAAAGAGCCCTTCTGAAAATCTTTCACAAACGTAGTTTATCAACCTAAATCCACTTGTAAATGCTTTGTTTTGTTAAGCAACAGATTAAGTTTATTCAAGTTTCACCACACCTTCTTCAGTTAAAAAAAAAAAGACCCAAACTACTTGAAACAGTGGTTTAGATTTTTAGAGTACCTGTTACAGATTTGCCTGTCTCTGTGTAACATCTGGGCTGATAGAAGATACTTCTTCAATGTAAGATACTGAGTAGCTGTCACTGTGCATCAACAATAACCATCCATCTTCATATTTATTTACTTTGTCTTCCTCTGGTATAATAGAAATAATGGAAGAGAATGGTTTCCATGGTCTAATTGCCTCCCACTTTGAAAATAAGCTTGGTAATAATCAACTCAACATTCATTTTTTAGGAAGTTTTTTTCTCTCCTATTGTCTGTCAGGCAGGAGGGACCATTATGCTGTGACAATGTTATGTTTTATTTTCCGTGTGTCTTTTAGAAAGACTTAAGAGCCTGTGCAGTGCAAATAATTCATTTAAATGGACATACAGGAATAATCTATCTAGATATCCAGAGAGTAAGTTTATCTTAATAGGCCGTGATTGTCCTGGTTGACAGTCTACTAATTTAATATCTCTTTTTGTTACAGTTACTCTTTGTGAAATTTTTATTGCTATAAAGCATTGAGTTTTTTTAAGGGAGAAGCAGATGATAAAAGGGGGAAATTAAATGTGATTTTTTTTTTCCTGATGGCAGTTTTTTCAGTGCTGGTGGTCTAGGCCATTTACCTTTCCCTTTATTTCCCCAACACATGCACTTTCTGTAGCTCCTTGAGAGCTAATCAAGTTCTCCAAATGTAAGATTAGAACACTGTCAAATTATTTTTTTCCTAATAATTAGCTGTGTGAGCTCCTCTTGACTATCTGGTCCTTTGTGTGCTTTTCAAAAGAGACTCTTTGAGTTGAAGTCAGGATGGGGATTTCTTTCTTCAGGTAAGCCTAGCTTTTTCTACACCTGTAGTTTTTCTTTATAATTGCCAATGAAAAAGCTTCATATTAACCATATCCATTATTGGAGGGGGACAGTAGATCTTTATTTATCATTCTGGTTTGGGGGTGCTCGGGCAATGCACCTCTTAGTGCATATGTGCATTGCAGTGGGCAATACAAGGTTCAGGCTGCAGTCTTCCAGCATTAATCATTGGAGAACTGGACAAAAGAGCTGCACTCTCTGTGCATCTTCTGTGCCAAACATTGTTCTGGTAATGGAGAGGGTTTAGCCAAAAGGAAACAGTTCACAGCACTTCAGTCTCCATCACGTACACAGTCTCTCATCCTGCCTGGATGTTGAGGTTTGTAAGGCAGACACCTCTAATGGAGCTACTCCTCTGACTTCCCACAGTAGACATAAACATAGAAAAACAGCTCATCTTCAGGCAGGCACTGGTTCAGTGAATTGCACCTTAAAAGCGTGTGGCTGTTGTTCATAAATTGTTTCTGGAGTGACTAAGACCAAATGTAAACATTTGTATTTGGGCAGATCAGTTGTCTTCCATTTTCTGTAGCCAGTGCTGTCACTTCTTTGTTACTTTCTTAATAACATTGGTGGCCTAATCTTTTGTTTAATACAGTTCTATTTAATAACAGATTTCCCCACTAAGAGCTAATTGTTTATTCCCTGTATTAAATTCATCCACATTAGTCAGCACTGCCTAAATTATTGCAGTTGTTTAAAACCCATTAAGTGTGTTTTCACCCTGTGCGGCATAAGTGGAAAGAAACCAGAACTTCCCAAGGCAAAGCAGACCACTTGGCTATAAATTTTAAAAATCCAATCATGTGGCTGTTCAGTTTTTCTTGGATAGGAATGACCTAAATATTTGCCTCAGAAGAGAATCCTATACACACAGACTTATATATAGTGTTAAGGCTCATGGGCTAAAAGGTGCAGAAAGCCTGAACTGTCAAGGCAAAGGATGGTCCCTGTCACAGGAGAAAGGCTAATTCTCTAAGTTAATTGCTTCTTTATCTGTAGGATCACATAGAAGGTTATCAGAAAAGAAATGACAGATGTGTCATCAAATATGTCAGCTGCAGAACCACCAGAGATACTCACGGCTGTTTGGTTGCACTGAGCCATAAATCTTTCCTTTGGGGAGATTGAAAAAATCCTTTTAATCGCATCTTTAAAATACGTAAGAAATTAATGATTCCGAACTTTTGTTCTGCTAAATCATTTTACATTCCCAGTCCATTATCCATAATACCTGTATACCATTGTGGGGTGTGCCTGCTGTGTGTGTACACACGTTCTTTCTTAATTTGACCTGAAACTCCTAAGGTATTTCATATTGACTTGTTGGAAATAGCAGGTAAAAAGTGCATTCAGTTCTTCAGAAGTGTCAAGGAAAAGGAATATTACTGACTGGGGTGTCTCTGTAGCTGTCTGATGCCCTAGGAAGACTGATTTCCTTGAGCATATTGTGTCAGCTGTAGTAGTGTGGAATATTGCACACTGTGAGATAGTAGAGAATTAGAATTAGATTTCAGAACTAAAATACAACTTTAAAACAAGTTATGAAGATTGTCTTACATATTTTATGGGCTACTGCCAGCATATAGTACACTCTACCAGTCACCAAAACATCTAACTTGCAGAAGCCATTTGGCTTATGTGCCAGCTTCTGTGAATTTTAATCCAGTAAGATTGATACAACTGCTGCTCAGTAGAGCCCAGCTCTTTTTGTTAAAATCATACTGATGCTTGAAGTGGAAAGCAGGATAAAAACGCTCCCCCAGAGCAGGGGGACTGCAGAGGGGCCACAGGGATGCAGAGGAGCTGGCTCTACTTTGGGTATGACACTTCTGGGGCTTCCAGAGCAATGCTGGGAATTACTTGTGGGCCTCTTCTTCCTGTTCTGCACTTGTGTGAGCTGGACACAACCAAATCCATGGAATAAGCTTAGTGCTAAGTTTAATTTGGCATTTATCCATGGTAGATGATGACAAAAACCATGTGTGCAATTTTGGTATTGCAGCCTTTGTTCCTGTAAATACAGTGGTTTGTGTTAGTTTTGCTTTTGCTGAAATTCTTATTTGTTTTGTCAGGTATTTTGTATTTGGTTTTCTTTGAAAAATGATTTTTTTTTCCCCTCTGTTTGGTTTGGCAGTACTGGAATAACTGAATCTTATGGGGGGGTTGGTTTGGTTTGGTTTGGTTTTTAATTTTAATGCTCTGACACTATACATGGAAACCTAAAAATATTTCATGCAGGCCTAAGTCTTGAGACAGTGATATTTCAAGGATTGCACCATCTCCTTCTGTTATAAATTCAGTGGCAGGTAGCTAAGAGAAGAAAAATGAATTTCATTTGCAGATTTTCATTGTCAGAGAGACTGCAGAACCTGTTTCTTGGCATGGTAAATCCCATGAGATCTTTGAGGGCAGTGAGGCTGATTTGCTTCAAGCTCTTGTACCCCAGCACCAGATCTGACTATTGGTTATACACTCCTTGGTTGTCCTCAGGATAGAGCCAAAGTAAGGAAATCACGGCTTCTGTGGATCTGCTGGTGCTTTCCCAAGTAAGATGATGTGCACTGTGGGTTCAGTCATCTGCATCTTTCCAGAAAATTAGAGTAATTTGTTTTCGTTTCCAAATTCCCCACGTTTCTCTGTGGTGGTGAATACTTTGTTTTACTATCCTTAGGCTTAATGTAACAATGGTGTCTTCCTGTTCTCAGCAGAGTTCTGTGATTTAAGGGCTCTTTTAAATAAAACTTAAAGAATGACACCTGAGATCAAGTGGACTAGCTCTGAGTATTTGGTAATGCTGTTCCTGCCTTTTTCCCTTGACTTAATTTATTATGCAGAGATATCTTTACTCTTGAGCATAAGGCTTCCCATCCAAAGAAATCCTCACAAATGCATGTCCACCCAGTGTGCCAGCCTGCACTGAGATAATTTTTGGTTCAGAGCCGCATGGTTAGCCAGCTCTATCTTCCTCTGTCTACTTAAAAGTATACACTTTAGGAATGTAGGTGGGTGTTTTCATGGGAATGATAAAAAACGCATGTGATTCTGCACACTTGGAGTGTTGTCAGCATAACCTAAGCTCTGCAGGTCGATCCATCTGGCCATGAAAACAAAAGCTGCTGTCCTGTCCCTCTCTTTCGTTGCACTGCAAGTTCTCTTGGGCAGGGGCTCTTTCTGTTCAGCAAGCAGCTCAGTGATACAAACAATAATAATGCAGTAGAGCTTCCCGCAGAGCTGCACACATTCATCATCAGCGTACGAGGGGCTGCTGCAAGATTTATTCTGGGCTTTTTCAGGTGACAAGTTAGCCATCCACTTCCTGCTGCTAACAGAACTGAATAAAATTTTCACAGCCAACAAATAAAAACCAAACTGCAGACAGATCTAGGAATCAAAGCCATTAACTGTAGAATATGCTACCAAAAGTGAGCCTTCCTCCTTCCTGCTCTTCAGGCACATCGAGAAGGCACAGTCTGGGAAGAAGAGAAAAACGAGAGTGGCAGTGGGACTCTTAATTCATTCGTTTCTTTTACAGTACAGCATGAGAAGTGTCCTTTGTTCTCCTGTTCAGTCTGGAAGGTCAGTGCAATGACATGGCTGATTCTTGGTGATTATGCTTACAAACCCAAGTGAAGGGAAAGCAGTTGGTTGCCCGTTTATGTGTAGCCCTTCATGGAATAACAATTCCCTATCTATTTCTAATTCCAGTTTCTTTTTTTGTGCACAGACCATAAAAACCTTACAAACAATTTTTAAAAGTAGTTACTCCTTCTTTTACTCTGCAGTCCTGGATGTGAGTTAGTGTTGCTCCTTAAAATGTAGCTTCGTATCTGAGATAAGTAATAAACTAAATTTAAAACCACTTTATATTGCAAAAATTATACTGCAATCCATTTGAAAATAGAAACAGTGGAGAGGCCAAATAAAAAAGCCTCTGACTGTGCAGAGGAGGTCTCCCCACGTTCGTTCCAACCCAGGTCAGTAAATCCACATGACAAAGGCGCTGCCGTGCTGTGCAGAGGTGACAGGTTTGGTTTGGGAGTGCTGGTTGCATTTCTGTGGAACTAATAAGCCACAGCTCTTCCTCAAGCTCCCATTTACTTGCCCTTTAGTGTTAGCTGTCCTGGGAATAAGCCAAGTGTCTCTTCTCCATTTTAAAGTGGACTTGGACTAAAGATACCTCAGAGTTGTCTTTGATAGAATGCTAATGGCACTCAAAAGGAGGCTGAAAATCAATTTTGCATTTATAGAAAAAATGTTATTTTATGCTGCGAGATGTTCCTCTTATCCCTTGTCCTTTCTCACTGCCATTGTTAAAGGTAGTAGAAATGTTGAAGATGGTAATCCTGAGGATATCCTGAAACAAGGTGAATACTAAAATGTATCTCAGTTTGTAATGTAAACTGGTTTTAAATCCAAACAGACTAAGAAAAATACTCTGCATCAGTGAAGTACTTAATCTTACTGACTGAGGAGGTTTCTAGAATATTGTGCTCGATTCTGCACAACTTGATTAGAAATATTTGGAGAGTGCTTAGAGATACCAGAATAGTCAGGAAACATCTGAGCAAAAATTGAAAAAATAAAGGCTAAAGAATTCAGTAAGTAACGATGACCAAAGCAGAATGCAATAGGCTGCAGATGTCTGCAGGGTATAAACAGTGAGGATGGATAAAAATATTTAATGTAAGGCACAGAGATATTTAAGTGTAGGCTGAATAGCCCATAAAAGCAGCAGAATAGAGGCTAATATCCAAAAGGAAGTAAAAGGATTATATAAGTCTTCAAAAATTAGATTTGGCGAAAGAGTATGAAATATGCTCTTGGAAGGAATATAATATTAGCAGGGGATTTGTATTAAGATATATTCTCAGTCTCTTACAGTAAGTCAAATGCAGAGCTCAGTTGGATTCCTGCATGTTGGTTTGAGGCTGCAAGTGTAGACTTTGCCAGCTGGGATGTTTATCTGGGCACACCTAGTTGTTGTAATCTTTGTCTTTTAGAAATGCAAGCACTCATGAAAGCAGGCAAGGTGTGTAGTAACACTTCCAACAAAATCATCCCTCCCTCCCCCCCTTTTTCACTAAAATCTTTGGGGTTTCTGCTCAGTTATATCCCTTAGACTTGATAGTATATGGGAGCCAATGAAACTGTCGAAGTTCTTACTGACTTGAAATAAGTTTTTATGTCATTTCTGTGTTGACTACATATAATCATGGAAGTATGGCTTGAGAAAAGAGTTATATCTGTTATTTTGTGCAAACTTTCTCTTGGGTTTTTTTTGTGATTTCTTTGATACCAATGCCGATGTAACTGGGGAATTCATTCAGCAACTTTAGAACTACTCATAAAGAGAAGGAAAAAACCATCAGTTGTGACCCCTGGCTGCTGAGCAAGCTGAAGACTAAATTCCCAGCTGTATCTTACCTGGAGCTTTCAGACAGAGGGAGAAAATGAAATTTTTTTGGTTAAAGACTCTTTTTTTCTGTCAGTAAACATGAAACATAGAAAAAGAGCTTTGGGGTTTCCTCAGCTCACCCAAAACGTAGGGACGGAGGTAGATAGCTATTTTTATTCAGATAGAGTATTAACACAGGAATCTTTTTGGCTCTATTAGAAAAAAAAAGAACATCTAAGAAGCATTTGTGAATGGGCTGTGACATTGGCGCATTGCCCAGCCCAGGGAGTAATCTTTATTTAATATGCCACTGATGTGGTAATTTCTTTGTGCTTTGCTAAGCAGGGAGAGCAACCAGTTTATTTTGGTTTTTATCTAGATTACAGGGTTTGAGTCTTCATTAATTTTCACTTTCTTTGTTCCCTAGTATGTAAAACTCAGCATTAACACAAATACTGTGCTTTAGTCTTGGGGGAAAAAAGTATCAGCTGAGAGGTGAACAAACCCCAAGGTGTTTCTCTTTGATTGGTATCACCATTTTAGACACAGCCTGTAGTCTCCAATACTTCTTTCGAGGCATCTAAATAGTAGCTTGTTATATCTTAGTCTGTGGAGTTGAGTTTTTCTGTAATGATGTAACAGATTTATTTTTTAGTTGTGGCCACTGTTACTCTGTGGGAAAACATTGTCCACATTTAACTGCTTTGAATTTTGTGTGCACTAGAAGAATAGATAAGTTTCACCCACTCTTGAGCTCTGATCATTTAGATAATGATATAGACCAGACTTTGAAATCTTGTTTATTTAAACTTTTTCTGAGCAGGAAGCACAGCCTGTAGGCCTTTTGGGGGTAGGTGGTTCTTAGTTTGTCCAGGCTCAAGCTTTGAGGTCCAGAGAATATTGGCACTGAAAATAAAAGTGTGGCTGAGGTTTTTCCACAAGACCATATCCACACTCTCTTGGAATTTGATGTATGTAGCACTGACACCACATTTTTACTTTCATTACCTAAAGAAATTGAATTTTTTTTTTATTTCCCTGTTTGCCTGTCTGTCAGTCCAGGAATTAAATTGAAAGAGGGTAGATTTATATTGGACATCAGGAAGGAGGGTTTTTTACAGTGAGGGCAGTGAGGCACTGGCACTGGCTGTCCGGAGGAGCTGTGGTGATCCCACCGTTTAAAGTGTTCAAGGCCAGGTTGGATGGATTGGGTGACCTGGTCTAGTGGAAGGCATCCTTGCCCTCGCAGGGGGTTGGAGTGAGATTACTGTTCCTTCCTCATCTGGGTAGGGCGTGTGGGGCAGAGTGGGAAGGGAAGGGGGTGCTTTGGAGACCTGACGTGGAGAGCAGGTCCTAGGCAGCAGCATGAAAGGAGCTGCAGGCTATTGCAGTTTGGGAATCAAATTTGTGGTAAACTAGGTTTTACGGAATGTCATCTTTTGTACACGAGCCATGGTGTATAGGTAGACCTGAAATTGCACCTCTAAAAACATCAGTGTTTTGGGCAGAGTAACGTGGCCATGGACAAACTCCTCAGCCCAGAGCCAGTGAGTGCCCCAGCTGCGGCTGCCTGCGCATCAGCTGAGCCCCCGAGCTCTCTGCTGCTCACAGATTAGGCCTTGCCCTTCTTCCAGGGTTGAGCCTTGCAGATATTTCCCGCATTCAGCGGCTGTGCAGAGCCACACGCTGCCGGCAGCAGGCTGAGAGGGCCCGGCTCAGGCATGGGGATGCGCTGCAGCCGCAGCTCGTGGGCAGCAGCCCCCCTTGTCCTGCAGCCAGATCTGCCTGCTGGCTGCAGCAGGAGCTCCAGCTGGAGCTGGCGTGTGAGGAAGCATTAAATAAGGAGCAAATGTGCTGTTGATAATGAATGGGGAGCCGGGAGCTCAGATGGTAACCTCTGTCCTTTCTGAGCTGGATGGCTATAAAATACATGCCCAGTTAGATGGAACAGCCGTGGCACTGCTTCATCTGTGACGGAACGCTGTGCACCCTTCCAGACAGGATGTGCAGTGTAGAAGTGTGGGTTGTCTAATGAAGGGTGCAGAGGTGTAATGCCTAACATTTCCTGGGAGCCAGACAAGTGTCAGCACGAATCAATGAACAGCCCTTAGAATGTATCTGCTGCTGGTGGGATGCAATGGAGACGAGTCAGACTAAGCAGGCAGAGCAGAGTGGCCCAGAAGTGACCTGGAACAGCATTTGAGGGATGGCCTGTCGTGCTCAGAGCTGAGGCAGCTGTGGGGCTGGGTGTGACTGCAGCTCAGCTACCGGAATGCTTCCACTGGGGCTAACAAACTTCACATTCCCTCTGTGCTGACCATCACCAGATCACAGGAACTTAATAAATGTGAAGGGACTCTAAATGCAATTTAGAGCTGCTTTGGTTTCACTCTGAGTTCTGTTATACTCTGAGAACTCAGCTCTTAATACTGGGTGTTACAAAAGCAGGTGAAGTGTTAGGTAAAAATGCAGCCAACAAGGTTTCTATTGAATCCTGTCTGACCGAAATCCAGGGGAAAATAGGTAGCAGTAGGGTGTTTTATTAGTTCTGTTTCAACTGACCTGGGATTTTTTTGACCTTTAATTAACTGAAATGCAGGAATTTATTTCTGCTAACTGCAAAATAACGAGATCATTTAGCTGCTCAGTAATAGTAACCTCTTTCATCTAAGTACAGTTTAATTAAGAGCTAATAATGCCGAATTTCAGACAGAACCCTGAAAACAGCATGCTAATTACTTTGCTTTATTAAATACTGTTGGCACCAAGTATTTATAACCTTCAAGTTACCTCGCCATCATTAGCTCAGTTCTCATTAGCTGCTACCTCAGCCTCCAAGAAGTGAGAAGTTGGTGAAGGAAGTTAGAAATATTTCTTAAATCTCTTGGTTGTACAAATGATTTACCTAGATGAAAGAGCCTAATTACTTGAAAATATGTAATTGCACCATCATCAAGATCGTTATTGTATGTGATAAAAAAACAGCTGTAAAGGAAGACCAGTGACATTTAAAGCAGTGTGTCCTGCTGAAAAAACTTTTGATTAAAATTATTTGAGCAACGTTTTCTGAAGTGGCTCTTTATATTTTTAGGCTTCTTTACTGGACTTCAGATTCAGATACCTAGTTTGGACACATAAGATGAAGTTGTGGCTCCTGAACCTTTTTTTTCTATTGGACACTAAAACACTTAAGGTGCTCGTAACTGGGCTCCGGCCTGATGCTTTATTGGTACTTTGAGGGAAAATTGGGTTACCTGTTCTCCACCAGCAAAAGACTTCACAGAAAAAGCTGAAGGTTTTCTTTGCTTTTTCTCTTACCCTCTCTGTGTCAGCTCTGCTAAGAGAGTGCACGAAGACAAATAAAGCTTTCTTGTCCTTTGTCTGAAGGAAAGACCGGATGTTTTTTTCAGGTACCCCCCTCTATCCAAAGCAATTATGCTTTCTCCTGCATACATTAAATGTTTATGGTAATGGGTGTCACATTGCTAATATTGCAAATCCAGAAAGAGTAGACATTGCATTTTAATGATGTTCCAAAATACATAATTTATCATGAAGGAATAATTTTTTTCCTCAGAAGCAACATATTCAGTCCCATGAAATACTGATTCCCAGACATTTGGGCTGTCCCTTCACTGAGGCTGTCTTCTGTTCCTGCTTGTCGTGCTGCTTCCCACCACCCCAGGTTCTGCAGGAGGGGGATGTTGAGGGAGGCAGGTGGTATGTGTGTACCTGCACGGCAGCTTGTGCTGCAGCACTCCCAGGGCATGGAAGAGCGGAGTGATGTCCCTAAATGTGCAGAGTAAAAGGACATTGCCTCAGTTCCAGCTCATTAAACCTTTCTACACAAAGAGCTCCACTCAGAAGTTGAAATGGCTTTAGTTCTGTTTCTTCCCTCTCTTGCGGGGGTTGGACTAAAGAGAAAGTACAATATGGAAAAATTAAAGTTGCTTCTGCATAAGAGCTCCCATAGAGGAGCTTGCTGTCATTAACTCAGGTGTTTTCACACTGCACTTCCTATTAATTTGTCCTTCCTTTTCAGGAGGTCCTTGCTTTTATTGAAGACCCAACACGACATTAGAAATCTTCCTCAAAAGCAAAATAATTCTTAATTTAATGGCTCCTTTGATAGTGTTGTCAGACAGTAAAATAGTTCAGCAAGCAAGAGTTGAGAGATGAGATCTGCTTCCTGAAAAAAGGAGGAGGAGAGAGGCTTTTTTGGAAAATGATGAAGCTGCCCTTGCTTTTGTTGCTGACATGAAAGCATGTACTGATGTGAAGTGTAAGATGTTAATGCTGCAGCACTGTGAGGCTCTGTCTGTCTGCTTGCCAATTTAGTTGAAATGTACATCATTACAAGTAGAATTAACAGCATATTGAACTATTTCTCTTTTCAAGTGCCTGAGTTCTTAAGCAGCTTTTCAGCAGGAAAATAGTCATAAATGTGTTGGTGTGACTGCACAAAGAAGGCGTCGTTCCTCTCTGGTGAACCAGAGTTCAACAAGGCAATCTTGATTTATTCCTTTGATCAGTCAAGGCATTTGGGTCTGAATATTTTTGTTGATGCTGGAGAAATTACAACTGTCTGTTTACTGAAGACAGGCTGACACTTGTAGCTTCTCTGTGGCAGACTCTAAAGTGAAATCACATTGAGATATTTGAGGGCAGGAGGCAGGATGGCTTCCTGGCTATGGAAGTGGGAGGCAGGTTTGAAAATAGGAGTTTTATCCTTGGCTTTTCAGCCGATTTACTTGAACAAAAGCTCTTGATAGCCCATGTCGTCTGTTCATGCCCATGTCCTGTTTGTGAGATGAGAAAATCTGTTGTTTTGCTGTCTGGATAACTTTTGTCTATTCCTTGAATTGTTACAGGGCCTTTTTCTGAGCTTTTTATTTTTACTAGTGAAGAAAGGAGTCTTTCATCATGTACTGAATACTCACATTTGATTTCTGGCACTAGGAATTTCCTAAACTAGTCTGTGAGCTTAGGAAAAGGTCAAAAGAAAGTACTCAGTTGGAGCTATGTACGTGCAAGGGATTATGCATCCAGTTATTTATTTGGCTTGTAGTACCAGCAGAAGTATAATATGTACTAAATGGTTATTTATAAACATACGAAGACTTGACTAAATGGTTTTAAAATACAATCTTCAGTACTGGTGTATTTATGTAACGTCTCATACAGATACCCTGAGGGGCTGTTCATAAACAATCATAAAATATCCAGAAAATACCAGCAGTTTACCTTCAGCTTATAAAACAGCATGCAGAAATGAAATTTCAGGCTTTTCATCCCCCTGCTTTTCTCTCTTTCTGTCTTTCTGATGGAAACTCACAGTAATAGGCCCTGCCATCTGCTACTATATATTTTTCATGAGTTTTAACATTTTTTTTTTAGAACCTGAAAGATGAGTAAAATGTCAAGTCGCCCAGAAAATAATCATAGGCACGACAACTCAAATGTTAGCTCATCTTGTCTGTACCCAAAGTGGTTCACAGCAGGTCTGTGGCCTCCCTCTTTGCAGGAAGGAGCAGGTACACCCTTGGGATTAGCTGATACATTCCCAACACAAGGAGAGAAGGTGGGAAGCACACCGGCAAAGTTACTTCCCAGGGAAGAAGTAAACTCTTGTGTCGCATTGTTACAGAAGTGTCATGGGCCTCTTGCCACCTTTCTCCCTCCTCCCATTTAAAAGCCTGTTTTCCATTCTGATTTTCCATCCTGCTCAGACCGGACTGGAGGTGAGAAGCTGGGAACGTGTTAGAAAGGTACAGGATAAACCCTTCAGCTCAAAAAATGCTCAGAGCTCTTAATGTGGAGGGAAAGAAGCGAGCAGTCCCTTCGTGCCACCTCACTGTCAGGCTGTGCTCGGGATCCCTTCCCCTCCACAACGTGTGCCCTTAGCACAAGAAAGGAATAGCTGTATTATTTGCCTCCTATCTTTTTAGCCGTGCAGAGATAAAATTATTTCGTTCAATAGGTTCTGAGCAGCTCGTGATTGGTTTTCATATAAATCCTGTGCAGATTTGCTGCCTTTCATTAGAATAAGAAGCCTCCTTGGAGATCTTGGCACTTTCAGCCTGTGCAAAAGCCCTTGTTACAGCATTGCAAGATTTTTCACTTAATATTCCACTTCATGAGTCTGGAGCTTGTTTTCAATTACCTCCATTCTGTGCTTCATTTTACTCATTCCTTTAGAATGTCTCTTGTTCACAGGACAGTTTTCAGGCTTTGCAGTGAAAGATGAAGATCTTTACCAGGTGAGCCCTGAGAAAGACCTGAAGGAGAGCTTGTGTGCTCTAATCAGGTGGATATTGCCTCAAGCTGTAAAATGGGTCACATTTTAAGGACTTGTAAGTTGAGTGTACTACGCCTGATACCTAAACTGGACTTGACTGCCTAGTATTTTGTTGTCATTGGCATATAATTGTAGGCAAATCACTTATATGTCCAGGGGAACTAATTTAAATTATTGGCTCATATTTTTCAAGGCACTAAGTTGTCAATGCATTTCGAGAGTAGGGAGCCTGCTAGATCTTTCAACCTTTAAATATATCCAATCATTTAAATATTTTTTGTGCTTTTAAAATACATTCCGCCTTCATAACAGAGTTACTCTTCTCTGACAATAGTAATGCTTTCAACCCCTTTATTACAGTCACTGTGCTATACTGTATGTTGACTTGGAAAACTTTTTGATGACCTTTGCTTGTCTGTTTTGTTCTTGCTTTGCAAAGTTTGAAAAGCTGGGTTTCTGTGTTACACCTGAAAAACTGAATGAGAGAACAACAGCAGGGCGTAAGAGTTTGGGAGATAACTCCTGAATGTAATATGTAAATCTTAGGAGTAACAAATCAAGAAGAGCATATTGAAACCAAAGATTGAAGCTGTACCTGATGAATAATGTTTTCCTCCTTCCTACATGCTGGTTTTTTTGTTTATACTACTTAGTGCAAATGAATGGATGCTGACAGTCAGTGTGCTCACTGTCTGAGAAATTACTCAGAATTTAGGGGAATCTGGGATCCAGTTCTTTCATGTGGAATAGGATCGATTTAACTTCTTACTGTCTCCCTAGATTTTTCTTTTTGCGTTGCCCAGGATTTTGAAACATGACTGAAATGCTGTGAATGTACTTGAGCTGATGTACAGAAAAGTAATTCTAACAGTTGCTCTTCACCCTTGTGAATGGAGCAGTGCTGTGGGGCACAAGAGATCTGAAATTCATTCCTGGCTGTGGCCCAGGTTTGCTGAATGACCAGTGTTTAGTGGAAGGTGTTTTCTCTGTGCGTGCCTTTGTTTTCCTATCTCATGATTCAGGGTGTAACCCAGTATTTAATAGCTGGTCATCTTTGTGAGGAAAATGATGGAGTTTTCATGCAATCTTTAATCTTTATAAGCTAATAAAAATATCTGGACTGCTCTGTCTCATATAAAGAGCTGGTTTTAAACAGCAAAACCAGTTGAAAGACAGTAACTATAAAAATGTTTATATTGTTATATTAAATTTCTGTGCCAGGTTGTGTTTTCTACAGGTATGTTTATATGCTGGGTTGTTTCTTTTTCAGGCCCTGCTTGACACTCAGAATCTTTTGAGAGCCCAGATTACAAATTTTACTTTCAACCTGGGATTTTCAGGGAAGTTTTATCACACAGGTAAGAACGAAACACTAAAATCACTTTGATTTTGATGATGTTGTGTGCAGTGTGGGGACAAGTAGGAAGGGTAGAGTCTAAGGGCCTTAGTATGCTGTGTTCCTGCCTTAGTTGCTGTTGTGGAACAGATTAAATGCCTTCTCTCCCCCATTTATTAAAATTTAGTTCCTTTAGTTCCTCTGTTTTCGAGTGGAAAATTCCACCAATCGGATAAAATTTTGTATTGGTTTCACTGAGGGATCTGTTGAGCTACCACAGTTCATCCTTGTGGTTGTTTCATCTCCACTGTAGAAATACAGCAATCCTTTAAAATAATTTGGTACTTAAACCATTGTAGAAGCAGGGAGAGATAAAAGAGGGTATTAAATAGTATGTGGGCTGGCAAAGTGGTCCTGACTGTCCCATTTTGTCACCCGTGCCTCAGCAGGAAGTATTTTAACTGATCACATTTTTATTATGTTAATATCATTCTTACATTTTCCAGCATTTGTAAAAATATAATAAAAGTAGAAACTTTACTTCAGGAATATTCTTTCTTTCTTTGTTCTTCTCTCTGCAGGGACTGAGGAGGAGGATGAGGGCGATGACCTGCTGCTGAGATCTGTGGATGAGTTCTGGTGGTTTCCCCACATGTGGAGTCACATGCAGCCACACCTCTTCCACAATGAGTCCTCACTAGTGGAGCAGATGATCCTCAACAAAAAATTTGCTTTAGTGAGTTGTATTTTTTGCATTTTTTACTTAATTTAGGTACTCGGAAACCGTTATTCTGTTTGGATTAGAAAAACAAATCAAGTTTCTGGAAGAATAATTACTCCATTGCAAGGTTTCAAATGACTTTGTGAAACCCCTGCGTGTTAGGATTAGGTAAGCGTGCCATTTTCAGAGATGCATTTCTGCAGTGATACCCAATAACTTCTTACATATTCCCTTTGGATCAACTTTATGTAAACTTGTTTTGAAAAGCATTGGCTATACTAACTATTTATTCACAGCAAAGCTCTGAATCAAAATGCTTTGGTGAGAACATAAGAAAAAATAAAACCAGATTTTATGTCTGTCCAATATCTGGAGGATATTGGAGAAACAGATCACAGTTAATTTCATTCAATAAACCAAAACAAAATTGCTGTACATAAAACATGTTATTTGTCTGAAGAGAGGGTCTAGTGTGAAGACCTAAATATGCGTTGTATCAACATATCTCAGCAAACATAATGTGTTTGCTGAACTACATCTGCTCTTCCAACAGCCTTTTTTTACTTCTTCCTGTTCAAAATACACTGGTTGCTCTTTAGCTGGCAGGTGATGACTTTGTTCCTGGAAGGAGCAGGGGGATTTGAAATACCAGAATGACTAAGAGTGCACTTAATGGTCGTGTGTCGGTGAGTGTAGGAGGCCAGGATAGACCTGACCATGAGCCACTTAAAGTTTGTATTTGAAAACTTGGCTTTTAAGTGAGACACATGCTTTCTTTCAAACAAAGATTTCACCTTTTGCTGTAAATTGTAGTTGTACTGAGTACAGGACAGCTCTCCTTTAATGTTTCCTTTCAAGAAAGCATTACAGTTGAAGTTAGATGAACGTGAAAATTTTAAAATCCTTCGTCCAGCATTGCCCTTTTAATGTGATTCTGTGTACTGGTGCAAGCTCCACTGGAAATAAAATGGGTCCTTGTAGTTCTGGTGTGACCTAAGACATCCTCTGGGATTAGTCTGCAGGATGTAATTATTGAAGTGTGTTTTAAGGATAATGTGTATTCAACCCTGGTTTATGCAACTTCAGCAACTGCCATTTTCTTCACTACTTGCAATGCTCTTAATGCTTACAGATACCTTCTATTAATTTTTTGTTCTTGTTTAGACATACAGACATGAAGCTACTCATTATGTTTCATTTGCTCAGAGCATTTAAATTAATAGCAGAGAGAAGTATCCACTCTTTTGAAAGAGGCTGATGCCTTGTGCATTATCCACTGACCGTGTGTATTGTGTGGGAGATGCTCTACTGGGGAATTACAGTCAGTAAGGAGTAATGGAGACACTACTTCATTGAAGATGACAGGCCCCTTATAAGAGTGAAAGATTTAGATTACATATTTATTACTCCCTATTGTGAAACTTGAGGGGAAAAACCTTAAAAATCAGACTTTTGTTTATAGATAAATGAAGGAGATTCAGTGGGACATTAGAGAATGCAGTTTCTTACATGTTCTGTGAAGATTTTCCTTTCTGATGTTTATGCATGCTTAAGGGAAGTAGGAAAGATAAAAGGAACAAGAATTGGCTTATCTGCGATGGAATTAAATTGTGTAAAGCTGTGAAACTGATGGCATATCCTCTCCTTATCTTCTCGTGCAGTACAACCAGGAGGGCAGATGTTACTCCTTCCTGTTTGGCAGATTACACATGGTGCCCTTTATGTGTGCCATAAATTCCTGAAGGGACACAAGAATTTTACCATTCTTTTAAACATAGAGAAGTCACGGTTCTCCACTATGATTGAACCAGACATGTCTGTTACACGCAATAAATGCTTTTACTAACATCACCCTCCCATTTCTGTAGAGATTTTCATGTTCCTTAGTAACTAGTTCTTTCAGTGGAAGGAGGTCCAGGTATCAGCCAATGCTTTGCACACACAGTGTGATTAGGAGATATGGTGGAGATGACCGTATCAACTCAAGCCATATAAAAAACTCTAAGACAGAATTCAGAGGCAGTGCAAGGGCAAAATGATACCTTATAGACTGTGCATTCTGCTAATGAATGCAGACTATCCAGGAATATCTGCTCTATACTGTTCCTTTGAAAAGTAACCTGAAGGAAAATGCATCGGATGTGAAGAGAATGTGATAGCAGCAAGGTGAGCGTGTACACAGGACAAATGGCAGGAGTGTTCAAAAATAGGAAATGTGCCACAAAAGGGTTTGCTCTACAACATCAGCCTGTAGACTGTTACAAGTGCTTATCTTTCCTCCGTTTTTAACATGACACTAAAATAGTTAAGCTGGTTTTTGAAAATGGGTTTGTGTTTTGAATGGGCTAGAGGGGAAATGCAGTGACTCTGAAATTCAGCTCCTTATCCAAGTAATTGTGAAGGGACATGTAGTGGAAATTGCTGTTTTGTAGTTGTAGCTGCCAAATGCTGTGTGTTTTGTTGAGTATGTGCCAGTGATTTTCTCTCTGAAATCGGGGCTTGTAAGCAAATTCCTTGCAAGAACTCAAAAGAGTGCAGCTTTCTGTTTAATGCAGATTGAAGAAACCAGTGTAAAATACATTTATATCCTTCTTCCCTGTGTACTCATAAAAATATTTAGTAAAAAGGCTTTTGTCCTAAAATCCTGTGTTTCATCTTCACTGTGCTGCCTTCTATCTCCTTCCAGATCATCATATTTTGATATTACTGTTACCTTCATTTCCTGTTCTTAGTCTTTCACAAACAAAGCATTTGAGAAATGCCAAAACATCAGGTTTCTTAAATTTTTGAGGGCAGCCATTGTTCTGTCATGTTTTAGGAACATGGTATTCCAACTGACTTGGGCTATGCGGTGGCTCCACACCATTCTGGAGTCTATCCAGTACACGTTCAACTTTATGATGCCTGGAAAAAGGTCTGGAACATCAGAGTTACCAGCACAGAAGAATACCCTCATCTGAAACCTGCAAGGTATAGACGAGGCTTCATCCACAAGAACATCATGGTGAGTTGTATTGCTGATGTTCATTCTGTACTCTACCATTTCACGAGCAATTTATTTTTAAGTGGAAAGGCAGGGTATCCTGAAAGTTCACATTGTGAGAAGCACGTACTGCTATGCATAAGTAGCAAGATAAATTTGACAGTGTCTTGTTAATTAAAGTCAGTCTGTTGCTGGTGATGTTTCTGCTGATGAAGGTGGCATTCGGGCACCCTGCTGTCAGCAGTTAACAGGCTGTTAACTGTTCTAGTCCTATGGTTAATGCTGGTTCAGAGAGCTCAAGGAAAAAGTCGATTTTGCATCTTTTAACACAATATGCTGGGTTAGATTTCTATCAGGTTTTAAATTTGCATGGTACCATTAACTACAAAAGAGTGTTGCTAGGTTATGCCATCTCAGAATCTGGATCTTGGTGGGTACATATTTTTGTCTTCCTTATGAACTGTGCATGGTTGCCCTTGTTTGGCTTCCTGCCGTACACAAATGCAGGCTGGGCTTTGCAGCCTGGTTTAACCCAGAGCCGTCAGGCTGGGTGCTTGCAGAGCCTCAGGAGCTGCAGGGAAGGAAGACACCCCCTGCACCACCTCCAGGCTACCAAAGCGTTCTCAAATCCCACTGAGTTTCTGAATTAGACACCTCACAGCGCTGTCACTGACAGCCACACTTGCCAAAGGAAGGGCTTGTACACAACTGACACGGAAGGCGTTGTGCTGCTGCCATCTGGGCACTGGGGCGGAGGCTGTTTCGGATTCACATCTCGTCATTATTATCTCAGAAGTGTTTCGAAACAGCTTTCCAAAATACTTGGTGGCATGTTCCCAAGTAACTTTCTTTTGGAGCGTGTGGGAGAGCAGTGAATGGGGGCCTTGTGTTGTACCTCTGGCTGCACCAGGCACTTTTGGGAGGTCAAGTGCCTTGGCACAACACTGCCACTTAGAATTCTGGTATTGTTCTCGGGTTGCCACGGATACCACTTTTTTAAGCTAAGTAGTAATATTTTAAAGTTTTGATCTATTTTTCGGTGAAGCAAATGAAAATTATCTCCAGAAATCCAGGAACAAAATTGCCACCATATAGGGTTGAACTACAGTTCGTTCTCCTCAAAGCAATCGCTGTGTGTGAAATAATGGGTTTGTGCATGTGCTCAGGGAGCACAAAGCATTTGGGGAAGAATGGATTGACTCAGAATCTCCAAAAATCTCTTCCATAAATATTTGTAAAAACGCATAATTTGAAGACACATAATGAGATTTAACACAAGGACACTGCAGCCAAAAATCTATTTCCAAAACCAGTCATGTAAAACCACCTGTTTGGGGAGTCTCAAGCTTTCCGTTCTCCAGGGCAAATGCATCAATATTTTACATCTGCAGGCTAATAGTAATGAGCACGTTCAGTAGGAACATTGTTGTGTAAGGTTTGTCAGAGCATCTCCCATCCAGTACTGCTTCATTCCCTGCCTCTGTGAAGAATTGTTCTCATATTTCCTCAATGAAACCCAAGGGTTTTTTAAAAAGTTAGGCAAATTTATAGCAGTTGTACAAATTCCATACGTTTTCTGACAACACAGAACATACAATCTGTGATCACAGTATTCGCTACATCACAAAAAAAAAATGTTGAGAAATGAAACTGCAAGAAATAAAGGGTATCTACAAAGCCACAGCCTGTGTCAAATTAGGCATTTGTATGCTTTAAAAGTTAATCTATCATAACAATCCCAGTTAAGCATTGTACATGAACATCCATACTCAGCTGTTGATTTTCCATAAGGAACAGACATAACTGAAATACTCCCCAGCAAATTACTTTCTGAATTCAATAGAAAATATGTTGAATTTCTGATGAAAAACATAACTGCATGTATTAGTTCTTCATACTCAGAAGATTTGTTCTTGGAACGTTTTTAAAATTAATTTTGCTTGTACTTCTTTGTATTTCAACTGGTCCTACAAAAGCGCAGCTGAGTAAATCTTTCTTATAAGGTGAGCATTATTGGCAAAATTCCCTATGTGTCAGTATAGAATTATTATTGGTGGTGATGCCTAAGCCAAAAAAAAAAACCAAAACAATTTGCCTTTCCAATTACAGTTTAAATTTACAACAAAACCATCATTCAGATAAAAGCGGAACTGATGGATATGATACAGTCTGATAATATTTTAGGTTATCTTTTGCATTTTTTTAAAACTTTAGACTTCAAATACTTGGGTTTAGGATGAGGTGTTACCGACAGAATGAGTTTGAGGAGGCTCTGGAATTGTAATTTGGTGATAGAGATCAGTCTCCAATATCAAACAAAATGTGATGAATTCTTGGATGTTATGATTTTAGTGATAATAATTCATCTAGATCATTGTTGATTTCTAGCAATGTTGAGATGCCAAATATACCCAGCAATTACCAGTTATATGTTACTTCTCTCACTTTTATTATCTCATTAAAAGTATAAACTCTCAATTTTTTTTCTATATTTTTTCATAAATTCAGGTGCTTCCTAGGCAAACATGTGGCTTGTTCACCCACACCATTTTTTATAAAGAGTATCCTGGAGGTCCAAAGGAATTAGACAAAAGTATTCAAGGAGGAGAGTTGTTCTTCACAGTGGTTCTCAATCCAGTAAGTACAGTGGAATTTTGAAATGTTTCTAAAAAATTAATTGAAGGAAAGGTTACTGAATGTTCCAGGGCTGATCAGCTGGGTCTCCCAAACAGTAATGGTTACTCACAGTGAGTTCTTTTGCTTTTTCACTTAATTAAATTGAGATCTAATACTACGTATGTTCTGTTAGTTGTAGAAAGCAGTCTCCACCTTTTTTTGACAACTGTGTTGTTAGTAATGCAGCAGTGCTAGCCTGTCTTGTTCTTTACTTCTTGCGTGAAATAAGACTCCTGAGATTTAATTTTTGGAAGAATTCAAATGTAAAGAACTGCTATGAGTATCTCAGATAAAGTTCATTTCTCTGTTCTCTCAAAGTCATGATGCAAAGTGTTGGGAGCACTTTTTGAGGTGAGAAGGCTGCAAGCAAGGCATGCTTGGGCTGCAGTCAGTTTGGAGAAATTTCAGTTGCTGTCTCAAGCAGCGGCACAGAAGAGATCCAAGTAAAGAACCACACAGTTCAAAGAAAAGATCTGAGTAAATGAACAACCTTGCATTTCTCTTTAATGGAAGATAAACAAGGAGTGAGGCCATGAAACTACAGAGCACTGACAGAAGAGAGCAGTGTAGTACTTCAGAATGGCATGGGATTTGGTCACCTAGGTCAAAACTGACCTTTTAGACAAGCTTTTAGATGAGGTTTTCATTTAGGGTCCAAATCAAACATATAAATAAAATTCTGTTGTTCTGTAGAAATGTGGTCACTGGGAACGCCAAAGGGAAAAAAACATGTTTCCACTCAAATCTTTTGGAATAACAGCCTAAATATTTTTTGTCCCTTTTTAATCTTCTGCAATTTAATGCAGTCTGAAGGAAAACCATTTCTGAAAGCTCCTTCAGTAGTTTATATTCAGGTCTATTTCTCAAGCCTCACATTCTTTTGGGCTATAGTTTTGGCTCTGAGAGCAGTTACTTTGTGTTGTTCCCCTTTTTCATGTTCACATAGCAGAATTAGGAAATAAAAACTTCACTTCCTTAGCACACATGTGGTTTTCCTTCTAGAGGATGGCAGTAGCTGCAGTCCTGGCTTTGATGATGTGTATCATTCCAGGCACAGCATAGAATCAGTCATAGAATGGTTTGGGGTGGAAGGGACCTTCAAGACCATCTATTTCCAACCCCAGGTTAATAGAGCTGAGATCTGGAAAAGTCATTGGATGGGGAAGGTATTGGTACCATAGCAGTGCTTTGGCAATATGTGGGTTTTGACTAGAAGTTACTAGTTTAGCAGATTAGACTTAGTGGAAGGCACAGTAACAGTATTTTGAGTCAGGACAAAATATATTCCACTCTGAAGCACAGCCACAACAGCCAAAAACTGTTTTATGCCAGTAGGGAACAGCAGAATTTGATACGAGTGCTTGAGGCGTAAGCCTTTTAAATTAAAAGAATGAAGAGAACGGAGGGGAAGACAAGATAAGCAGTGAAACATTGATGATTTTTGATATCCATCATGGAGGTTTGGTCATGCCTGCCTGACATCCTGGAATGTGAGTGCAGTAATGTCTTTTTGTACAATACAATTAGGTCTTTGATTCATGCATTGCTTTGTAGGCTGTGTGATCACCTACTTCTGAAAATTATTATATCCCCAATACGATACAGGCTAAAAGAATAGAAGTTGCATGCCATGTTTTCTAAGTATAACTGTAAATTAGTATTGGGCCAAAATCTGCCCAAGACTCCTTCTAAGGAGTGCCTTTGAAAAGATGCATCTGGTTTTAAATATATGCTTATAAACAGTTCCTGAAGTTCTAAGCATTAGCCTGGCAAGTAGTCAGTTTAACAATTAAGATTTGTGCCTTTATGGGTTTTAGGTCTTGCATGTATTTATGTTATAATTTGCAAGTCAGAGTTGGGTAAAAATTTAGACATTAAAGTGAAGATTAGGTGGCTTTGGAAGTCTGTCTAATTGTGGAGTGGCGTTTTGGATTTCATAAGCTTTCCTGTGTTTTCATGAAAATTGCTGGGATTTCTTTATGTGAAACACCCAGCTTTTGAGAGGATGCAAAAATGCCATTATGAGGCATTTTCAAAATGTTTTTCACTGATACAAAACTAAGAAGAGAAAACATTACCCATGAATCATTGCAGTGTCAGCTAAACAATGTTCTCGGTAATGAGTACGTAAACAGTTAGTTTCCAAACCTGGAAAATGTGAGTGTGAATTAAATGTTGATCTTAACAAATTTCTTCATTATATTTAATTTGGAAGTGAATACAGTTTTTGAGGTGTAAGTTACCAGGCTGAGACTTCAGAAACTGAGTACCCTACGTTGAAGGAAGTGCCCCTAAGGATGAAGCCCAACATTTCTCAGTGGTTCAGCTGTGCAGTGGTATAAGAGAGGCTCTGCCTCTTTCCAGTGCACTCGCTCAACCACCATGTGCAGGATAAACCACAAAAGCCGACAGGACCCTGTCTGCATCTGTGAGTTTTTGTCATGAGAACCAGCATGATGGCCCTGTTCCCAGGGCATTGTACAGGCAGGTGTCCTGCAGGTATGGAAAGCCTCAGGAAATCCTGCTCTGCAGATGCTGTTTGTGTACCTGGGAACCAACAGTTGCCTTGCTGGGGTAGCAAATCTCGGGCTGGCAGGTTGTGTTCATGTGCTTTGCATTTGTACCCCCTCGCTGGTGGCTGGGGTGTGATCCTGACCGCTGTTCCTGTTGTGTTCATAAAGCACCCAAATTCTGAAGTGCCACCAAGCTGAAAAAGAGCTGAAGCACTAAGAGAACACTATTACCCACTCTTCAAGGAATGTTTTGTGTGTCTGTCTCTTGTTAAAGATCTTGCTGACTGCAGCGGCCCTTGGGCGAGATTGTGCTATATCAGGATCTTGCACAGAATGTTTCACAGGGAAAGAAAAAGCAAGCTTCAGCAGCCTGTAATATTGGTATACTGGCATTATTTCCCCCGCATTATCAGTTGAATAATTGACTTACAGGGAGGTTGAGGGACTTGGACTGATTTAGCCAGGGAATTCTGGGGCAAAGCCACAAGGAAAATGTGCATTGTAGAGGTGTGTAGTGATGAGTATCTTACCCAGTCAGACACATAGAATCGCTGTGTGATCACACACCTCCCTCTCTGGTTTATTGTCTCACATTGTTACTGGTTTTTTGTACCACTGTACTGACTTTGAAACATTTTAGCAAGTGTTTTCCTGATAAACTTGGTAGAATCTTCAGTGATTTCAGATGCATCTCTCTCTGCAATATCCAGTGAAATTCTTGGATTAGTAAAACAAATTTCTGTTCAGTGTTTCTTAGAACAAAATTGTACCAGTCTCCTAAATATGTCTTTTGAAGGAAATGAGCCATTAGGTTTTGAGCTGTGTGTAATGAAGAGGCCAGTATAGACACTGCCATCAGCTCTATCATTGCTCCTCAGATCTGTTGAACTATAGAAGATAGAGATCTGGAGCTTTCCTATCCTACGAGATGAGTGTTTAAGGGTAACCAACAGTTCATGAAATTTTTCTCTACCTTTTCTGCCCCTAAGGAAAACAAACAGAATGCAGTAATTGCATTATGTGAACTTACATGCACTTCCTTGCAAAGTGCTGTGTGTCTGCAGATGGAAAGAAAAGAGAAAATGCCCTGTGGAGAGGGATTTGGTGAAAGCTTTCAAATGGTTGACAGCCCAACAATGAAACTAATGTATAGCCAGCTGTGTGCTCTTGACATGGTTACAGCAGTGCTGATGAAGACTAAAGGCTGTTAATGCTTTAGCACTTTGTCTGATTGATCTTAAAATAATTGTAATCTTTGTGTGCGTTCAGTTCTAAGTATTATTTTCTTCTAATTTTTACCTCTCCCCAGTTGCAGTGAGTAGAGCTGTTATTAAGCTAATTGACTTGCAGCAAGGGAGAAATTATCTCCTTTAGCACTGAACATGAGAGGATTTGTATGCACTTCAGCAGAACCTGCTGTATCTTAATGTGACCCTGAACTGGCACTACAGAAGAAAATACAAAACCAAAGGCATTCAGACTCAGATCTTCCCTTTCTGTCCATCTTGCTTGGCACAACCTCTTATTTAACTGTACTGAGTGTGAGAAGCAGGAAGGATGGTTCAGTTTGACAGGCTTGCCCCACTTCATGGGTGAGAAAGGCATTGGTTTCATCTCTTCTCTGTCCTCTAATGCCCGTAACTCCAGCAATAGTTGCCATCAGTTGGGGCAGGGAGGGAATCAGTCTTGCCAAGCATTTTGGCTGACTGCAGAACACAAGTATTCTTTGCCTTCCTATCTGTTCTTCAAAACCCACCCATAAAAGCCAGACAGAGTCTGGTATTTTGTGGGTGGAATAGAAAAAAATACAAAAAAAATTCCTAAATGAGCAGGCAGTGTGGAAAGGCTGTGGAACAGACAGGAATAGCTGTCTCTTCAGAGCTGATTCCTTGTAACAGTGCGCAGGAAATGCATTGAAATTGTGGCAATAAGAAAATTTTACTCTTCTATGATCCTTAAAGTTCTTGAATGGAAAGCTTTGTGGTTTAGAGTGATGCAAATCTTTTGGACAGTACTACCACTACTGAGTCACAAGAGGAATGAGCAGCAGCTGAAAATGAACTTGGGGTTCCTGAGTGTTGGATCAGCAATTCAGAACTACACCAAATACATAATTTTGTTTGAGCTCATAACTCTTCCCTGACTCCATCGTGTTTATGGTGGAGACACCACTATACAAATGGAATTCCTCTCGCTGGCAGTCTGTGAATGGACAGGTCCGTGGCAGCTGTGAAGGCAGCAGGACGACCTCAGGGCTAAAAAGGGAGTTGCAAGCTGGAATCTCTGTGGTGGAATTGAACACAGCTTTTCTGCAAGCATCCAGGTCTGAAAGGACTGTCTTTCAGCTGTTTCAAATACATATTCAATATAGACTGTGCTCTGATTTGTTATTCTATCACTTTGGTGCTCTAATGGAGCAAAACCTGCTGTTACCGAGTCTCTGTATACCTGAAACAAAACTGTTCTGAGTAACTTGGAGACAATAGCAGAACTGCAAACAGAGTGTGCACAATGCCAAACTGATTGGAATATAGGTGTTCTGAGAGTTGGATGTACTCTCGTGGCCTGTAAGCGTGTGCTCAGTAGCTAAAACACCAGCAATATTCCAAATTGGTGAGGCATCTGCTTCTAGTGCCTAGCTGAGAGCACAGAATTAATTGTCAATCATAATTCAACTTCATTTTGAAGGGTTGTATGTAACTTCGTTGAGTTGGGAGGCCTCAGTGCTGCCTTTTAATGTTGTTGCACAGATGGGAGGGTGACATAGTGCCTGTGACTAAAGTACCTTGATGACTGGTTTATTAGTAGGAATTTATTCAAGTTGCAATTGCCTGCAATAGATTATGTGTGGTAAAAAAATAAGTGCCCAGTGTGTAATAAGTGTTTATTACTAATTTTTTCTTACATCGGCTCTTCTAGTTCTAGATTTGAAATGCCAAAATAATTAAACTCTTCAAGATGATCAGTGTCCTGCAAGTGTCAGACTTCTCTCCACTTCCCTTGCTGCCACAGCTGACCTCTGAAAAGAGTCTTCTCTCTGCTCTGGGGTCTGATCCTGGCAGCTTAAGAGAGACCGCTTGACTCAATCGCAAGAAGCCAGGAGCCCTCAGAAGGGCTGCTCACTCTTGGGAATGGTAATACCATTCCTTTGGGAAGCAGGCACCTCTGTTTTGTCAGGAAGCAGCAGCTGTTACCAAGACTCCAGAAGCTTAGTTTGAGTAGTGTCCTTGGTGTATAATTTCAATAGGTCATCCTAATAATCTTGATTTTGTAGCAATCAGTATTTTTAAAAATACACAGCCAGTTAACATCCATCATTAGAAGCTGGGTAACTTGTTTGCATTTTGTTCAAGTTGTTTGTCAAGCATCTCTTTGTTCTTGATACATAAATTAGATCATGCTGGTTCATCTTTTCCTGAGACAGGATTTAATAGCAGCAACTCCTTCTCGGTCTCAGCTCTGGTTTGTTGACCTAGAAGCTATTGCCTCGAATTGGGAAATGTTGTAGTAAGGATATATACAGCACAGAATGAGCAGTCAAAAAGATAAAAGCTCTTTCTCCTGAGTGCTTGTTCTCATTTCCCTACATTTCTGCAGTACCAGTCAGAATCCCAAATAAAATCAGGACTGAGAAAGGAGAGCAAACATAACTTAGACCTCTGTCCTTTCACTTGGGAAGGAGAAGATGCTGAGGGAGAAGCTGGAAGGAGAAGGCAGAGCACAGGAGAGCACCTTTGCAGCTCTTATCCGAAAATGTGTGAGAGCAGGAAAGGAGCTGCTGCCCACAGGCCAGATTTAGTCCCAAACCATCATTTTAAAAATTGCCTGCATTCCATTTCAGTTCCCTCGTGAAGGATATTAAATCCCATGGAGAGTGTGCATTGAAGTGCAACCAAGATGATGGTTTGTTTATGAGGAACAGCTGAAAAAGGGTGATCCTTCTGCACTGAAAGAAAATGCTGAGATGCCTGAAAGAAATTATTTGAGAAGAGTGCTGGAAATAAAATCAAATAAGCTCTTTTTATCTGAAAGGGAGGTTAAAATGCTTGTTAGAGTAAATATAAATCCGTTCACAACTGCTTCCCTTTTGAAGGAGGAATAAAGAAGTATATTTTTGCGTTTTACAGCATTTCCCAGAGGTGGAAGATTATTGAACAAATAGTGTTATTTACTAGGTCTAGCCCTGGGAGATGGCCACAAAGGATTCCTTTTATAGCTCCTGATCAGTGCTTCCAAGAGAATAAATCTTCAGAAGCATAGCATGCTATTAGTTGCAGTGAAAGAATAATGATTCTTGTTAATTAGAACTTGTTTGAATGACTCAGGATGAGGTATGATAGAGCAAATCAAAGCATCATAAACCCAGTATGGAAGGGAAAAAATATTCATGATGTTTTGTCCTGGTGTGAGACGGCAGCACCTGCAGATGGAAGGGGATGGATGTGTGTTCCCATCCTTCTGCACAGGGAAGTGGAGAGTGATTTGTCATCCCTCTCAGCTAATCTGTGATATTTATGATGCCATGTAGAAGAGACCTTTTCTACAATGTACAGTCATGTATTAGGCCATGTATCTGGTTGACTGAGTATGGGTTTCTTTACAAGACTCAGCCATTTAAGTTTGTAACCAGCATTTGATCATCTTTATGTTGTAAATAATTAACCATAAAGTATTTGACTTAAAAAATACAACTAAAATGGGAGCTTAGGACTCTGATAATTTTTCCCCTTCACTGACACAGTTTTATATGCTGGAAATTATTTATGATGATATGTCTGGTCAATTTCTCAGCCTGCACTGACATTCTTAAAATTACAGTGATATTCTCTTCAGGGAAAGAATAATTTTATTTTCCCTGAACTAGCAGTCTTTTCAACTTCTCTTGCTTTTTCTTTCATGGCAGTGCTGTAGCTGTTGGCAGGTGAGGAGTTGCCAGGAGGTGAATTGACATTCAAAATGTCAGAGGTCAGCCCACGTGTAGGAAGGAAAGAGGCTGTCAGGAAAGCAAGTTAACCTTTTTTATGGAAACCTGCTGATTGTGTCTTTGGTGAGAACAACGTAGTCCTGTGGCTGCTCCGTTCCTGCTTTGAGAACTGAAATAAAAAAGGACTTGAAAAGGTTATACACTTGGTGCCTAAAGGGAAGGGGTTTTCCATCTCAGTCCTGTCCACAAAGAAAGATCATCTCCTAGTGATTTAGCGGTGTGTATCTTCTGATTTTACTGTAAATACCAGTTTTTCATTCTTTTCATTTTCTTTTTTTAAGCTGAGGATTGGAATTCCTTTACGAAAGATTTAACTTCGGTTCCTGAACTAATTCCAGAATTATGACTAGGATAAGCTTTTCTTTTTTTAAAGTGGCTTACATCAGGTCTTACTTTAAATAGAAATTGCTCATTCATGACATTAGCAGATGTATTTCTAAAAAGAGTCATGTTTCGAATTTTTTAATGGAAATTAGTCTGGAGCATTTATCTTGGGAGAGTTCTACTTTAAAAAGAACTTCAAGAAAGAAATCACTGGTGGAGAGGTGAGGGTTCACAGGCTGCAGTGTAAGAGCAGACTGTTGCATCAGTGAAAAATTACCTTGGAAAGGGATCATTTTAGAAAACAGTTCTGTCTGCAGCCCTTCCTCAGTCCCTGAGAGCCCATCCTTGCAGTCTGTGTATTCCTGCTCTGCTCACCAGCTCAATTTAGGGGTATCCAAAAATGCCCTTCCTCTGAGAAACCTTCATGGAAGCATTGCTTCCACTGAGAGTGTAGAAGTGCAGTTGGAGCAAGAGCTGTAGGGTGTATCTGGGTATCACTTTCATAGTAAGGTTATTGGGAGAGTAAAATACCAGCAGCCTTAAAGTTTTGGGGTTTTTTGTTCGGGAATAGTTTATGCACAGTTATTTGAAAGTATGCAGTGAGGTTTCAGATTTTATTTGGTCTCTTGTGTGTGTCAGTGCTTGCAGAACACTAATGTAGAAGGGATGAACTACTTATTGTATAAAACTTAGACCTGCAGCCACGAGATGGAAGTCACAGCAGTAGAGCTCAGCTACTTCCTTAGTCTCTGATTTCTTTATGCTTCCATGAAAACAGAAAGCCCATTTTTAACACTGCATTTATATTCCTCTTAAAGTAAAGCTGTGGGCACTGTTTTTTGCTGTATCCTACAAAGTAAAGGCACATAAAGATGATGTCGGTGTTGCCCAACCCCAGGGTAGCATTGCACATCCTGCTGCTCACAGAGCTTACGGGACCTGTTCCAGCGTTTTCCTCATTGATTGCCTTGAGCTGACTTGAGCAGAAGGATGTAATTCAATGAGGGGCAAGGGTGGTAAGGGCTGTGTGAATGTGATCCAAGGCTTGCCGCTCTGAGTAAGAGCAAAATGCAAATGAGATTTCTATTACCTGGGGCTGCACTGCCATCTAGTGATGCAGAGACTCGAGGTGTGCTCTTCATTTTGTCTCCCCCAGATCAGCATCTTCATGACACACTTGTCTAATTACGGGAACGACCGCCTGGGCTTGTACACCTTTGTGAATCTGGCCAACTTCGTTCATACCTGGACAAACCTGAAACTGCAAACCCTCCCCCCCGTCCAGCTGGCTCACAAGTATTTTGAGCTATTCCCTGAGCAGAAGGACCCTCTCTGGCAGGTGAAGGGCTGAGCAAGAGATCACAAAACAATTGTCTTGGTGGTTTTTTAAAAATTCTTTGTTTCAGTTTCTTGTAGAGAAAAGCAGTTATATTTTTAAGTTGCTTCCATAAAAGAGTCAGCTAAAGCTTCAGGATGTGATTGTGTTCCCTATCACTTGTAAAAGGCTGTGAAATTAATATGCATGAAGATGTGTAATTAAAATCATGTTTAATTTATTTTTTTTGTGACTTTACTTGCTTTTAAAAATGTGGGGAAAGGCAGGCAAGTGCATGTTGTCTTACATCTCTTCTCCTTTTGGAACTAACAGGAATAAAGCATTTGACAGGCAGATTTATATGCATCTGCTAGCAATTAAAGAAGTGAGGTTTTCTCCAAGTGTATAAGGAGAAAAGTGTGTAAGGAGAGGAGGGCATCCAAAAAGAGAAAAAAGAGCATTAAGACCATGGATCCCCCTACTTAGCCAAGTGGAAGTAGATGAGATAGATCAGAAAGTTCACAATAAGCTGGGAACTGCCCAAGGAAGAAGTTTGCCAAGAAGCTCTAGGCACCTGAGCGATAATACTAGCCCAAATAAAATCTTTTCAAGGTAGCTTGGTAGAAATACTCTAAGGAGCAAACTTTACTAAATCAAACATAAAAATGTATTTAGGCTTGCTTACTCGAATGTTTTCCAGCCTTGGATACTGAATTACCAACTTAGAGTCTGAGACTGCAAATTTGTACTTAAATATGTGTCTTGAAATTCAGGCTGGTTTTGAATAAAACATTGAACTAGAGGGAAAAATGTCAAGGATTTTGCATAATACTAAGAATGATTTTAAAAATGGAAATTAGCCTGTAGCCACATTACTTGAAAAATTATAATTACTTAGAAAAGACATTTGTAAGTTACAGGGACGAAGACATACTGTATGTGGTGTATTTTGTCCATAAGTAATGTGATTTTGAACACAGGTATATATTTTTAAGCCTAAAAGGTGTACATGGAGATAATTCCCTTCATCTCAGTGCACTGTTGCCAAACAACTGTCAAAAACTGTTTGTGAGTAGCATTTCCAGAACAAATTTAAACTGATTCAATTGTAAAGCAGCAAAAACTCCGAAGATTAATATTAGATACTGGTTTGAATTGGAGGATCAGAATATGAATTTGTGAATAGAAAGCCTTAAATCATAATTAACTTATTCTTTTAGTTTAAAAATGCAGCATATATAGTGTGGTAGCTGTTACAGGAATGGGGCAACTGTATATGTGTACAGTACATTTCTTCTCCTTAAAATACATATACAGTATGCAGAACACTATACAATACATCCTTCTCCTTAAATACAATACATCCTTCTCCTTAAAATAAATTGCAAACACTGAAGAGAATCAGGTTCTGACCTGGTTACGTTGGGAATACCATTCTGAATCACTGGAATAGTTCTGGAATGCATAACTTAGTTTTCAGTCATAAGGAAAAATAATAATTTCTGGCAAGACTACTTGTACATGGGTGAAATATAGGTAATTTATATAGAAGGGTGATTTAAGAACCTTCTCAAATGATTGCCAATGAAATTCTGAGTTTCCTTCTCTGTTTTAGAACCCCTGTGATGACAAACGGCACAGAGATATCTGGTCTAAGGAAAAAACCTGTGATCGGTTACCAAAATTCTTGGTTGTAGGACCCCAGAAAACTGGTGAGATTTTCTTGTGTCTTGTGTGTGAGTTCAAAGAAGTGAAGCACTTAATCACTGTTGGCTCAGGCTGCTGCATAGAGATCTTGATCACCTAACAGCATTTTTTTATTTTCAGATACCATGCAAGCATAGCTCAGTAATGTAAGTTAAACCAGCAGTCAGCGCACATTGAAAATGCAGGGTCCAGGCATGTGTCAGATTTTTTGGGGCTTTACGTCAAAATAAGTAAACTTTGATAAGGAGATGAACGAGATAGAGAAGCTCTTGTCAAAGTGGAAAAAGGAAAGGACAGGACAGAGACATCTTTCAAATGGATTGCATTCTGAATTGCAAGTTCTTGTCTTGCATGTGTCTTATTTATAGAATCTTCTTATTTCTTGGCCTTTTTTTCAAGCCAAAAAGTTCCTAATGGACTGTTTTAATTACAAGTTTTAAGTGCAAGATTGCAGTAGTTTATAAATTGACTTAATGGTTATTTTTCTTCGCTGTAATCAGAAAATTGCATGTAAGCTTCCTTTCATCTTCACCAATCCCCAATAGCTACTGAATGCAAGATTTTAAAATTATTTTTGTGACAGTCTCGTATACACAAATCATTATTTTTAAAACACAGCTATTTTAAGTAGGAAAAACAGATTTCAACACTGGCACTCCAGTGTCTGTATTAACAATTAAAAGTTCTTTAAATGCCTTAATTCTAAAAGCTCAGCGCAGGATCTTAGGTGACATAAATCAACATCCCCTTGGTGAAATGAAATGGAATAAAGCTGATTTAGTCCCATCTGCAACTATGATCCCCCAAGAAATGTGTGTATGTGTATTTTTATTTTAAATCTTGGACTTTTATCCTGTTTGCAGGTACTACAGCCTTGTATTTGTTCCTGATCATGCATCCTTCAATCATTAGTAACTCCCCCAGCCCAAAAACCTTTGAGGAGGTACAGTTCTTTAATAGAAATAACTACCACAGGGGGATTGATTGGTAAGATGGGTTATTAGTATAAATATAAAAGTTTATATATTGTGAACAATAGAAAAATGGCATTACTGTTGGTAATGGTAACTGTGCATATATAAAGTGAGATAAGAAATAACCTTCAGTGTCCTTCTGAAATGAGAAATAAATGCAAGTGAATAATGATCTTACTACAGAATATCTTAAATGCACTAACTTTTGTGAGGCTTTCTTGTAAATATCCAGATATTAATATGAGGAGAACAGTAGCAAAATATGTATTTCTCATTACCTATGCCTTTGAAGGTGGGACAGTAATGGTTGTTAGTTGGATATATGGACATAAAAGTTACATTCCTGCTGGAAATCTAATTTCTTAAGAGAAAAAGATACTATCAGGGAGAGGCATTTTTTCCTTTAAATAGGATATAGCAATAGTAATAATGTAAAAGGGAGGCAGGGAAAGCCTCTCGAAATGTTCTTTAAAGATCGGGTAATTAGGAAAACTTGTCTCTGTGGGTCAGTAAGTGGTGCTGAGACAGATCCTGTGTCCCTGCTGCCGTGTTCACTGTGGCTCCATGGGAGTCACCAGGCACAGCTGCCCTCGAAGGTCGCTCCTCATTCCCCTGCTTTCACAAAGTGCTGCACTGTAAAGCACTGCAGCATGAAAGCTGGTGACGTGCTGTGGTGGCTGGGGAGCACCAGTGAAGGATTATTGATTTCTTGTCTTGTTTCTTTATTTTGCCCCCCGTTTAAGGGAAAATACTTTTATTGCCTTGGACATTGTATTCATCCATAAAATTAAGAGGGCGAGCGCTGTTCTGTGGTCTCAGTGCAGACACATCAGATCCAATTTGTTTGTACGTCACTCGTTTTCCCAGAGTTGTAATTGCTGCGGGACATTCTCGCTGGGAAGGGTGGTGAGCCAGCCACTTGTGCCAATGGAGAGGTGCTGGATGAACGACTGGGAGTGGGAAATTGCTGCTGAGGCGTTTGCAGTCAGTGAGGAGGACATGCGGGCAAGGCACAGCAGCTCCACGCTGATGGGGCAGCCTAAGTACAGCGAGCCTGTTCTTCCACAAAATCAGTGTTTTCATGTTGCTGGAAAGCTGCTGTGCTGCTTCTTTCTTTCCTCCTGCCTTATCCACTTCCCTAAGGTACAGGTACAATTTGGCTGCCACACGTCTGATTGCCTTCATCTTAACGTGGCACTGGTGCATAAAGCTCACAGTGGTCAGCCTGTCCAGACCAGGCACATCCCTTTGACAGGTTCTCACTACAGCACCCACTATGTGCCTCACCATCCCTGCCAGGTTCCCACAGTTAAGTCTTGGATCCTCAGAACTCCCTGGTGGTGTAGTTGCCTAATTCTTAGATTTGCATTCTGTCTGCCAGACAGATCTCTCAGACCACCTAGTCCAATAGTGTATTTCAGTGCTGGCTTTTAATGAGCTTACCACTTTGTAATGAGATACAAAGGCTCTCCTCGTTAGTCCATTAATTGGCTGGGATTCCTGCAAGAATCACAAATAACAATCAGTTCAAATTTGTTTATGGTCATGGAGATAGGGCTTTATCCCTGAGCTGACTCTGACTTAGTCTTTGTCGGAGCTTGGATTTAAAGCAAGGCCAACTACAGATGCAGAAAAGGGTTCTCTTAGCCCTCAGAACCTCGGTATTGCTGTTCTGCAAGTGGTATAGATGTAAACTGTAGTCTTCCAATAGACACGGCAGAATAGCAAGATGAGAACTGATCTTGCTGTTGTTAAAATGGAGAAGTCTAAATAGACTAGTCCTGCATTTCTTTATGTAAGCTTTGTTATAGGTTTCTCTGAAACCTTCTCAGATTTGCCCTTACTGAATTTAATAATTGTCTCATGAATGAGGAACTGAGCAAGACTTCTGTAGTCCATGTCCAGCAGAAATGCTAGCCTTAAGCTTTGGAACCTCATGAAATCACACCTAGTCCAATCTCTTTCCGTTTTTTACTGATAGCACATCAACTTCTGCTTTTTTCGAATTTTCCGTGTTACCTAAAGAATCAATTCACTTTAATTTCCAAAATTCAGTGCAGTGCCATATTTGATGTTAAAGGCTTGCAGTCCTCCTTGCCTTGTATTGATCATTCTACTTCCAGGACTTCAGTACAACAGCATAATAACTCCACATGTGATCTAGAGCAGGCTTGCCCCTAGTGCCTCTCCCAAAGCTGGCCTTCTTCTTTCCTGGTAAAGCATTCTGAGGCCACACAGTCAGCCTGAGTCATTAGCTTCTAATAATTTTGTGAGTAGAAATGGGCACAACTTTGTCATTCTCATCAAATCAAAGCCCTAATACTTCTGGGAAATAAAAGTCCATTGACTTCAATGGTTACAATTTCAAAGTCAACAAGAGCATGTCATTTGATTTAGAAGGAGCTCGCTTGGATGAACAGAACAAAGTCTAAGCACTGGAGGAAATCTCAGTCCTTAAGCTTGGTCTTCAGAAGAGGCTGTTTTAAATAACGTTTATTTTCTCAATACAGGTTAACTGAAAAGTTAAGAGGGCCAAAATGTCCCATTCGTTGTTTTCTGCAGCAGTAAGAAGAAGTGGTCTGGGGGCCAGGGATAAAGAAGTCCTTGAGAAAGGACAAAGCAATTGCAGGAATTTAACTACAACTTCGTAACGGATGAGGAAAAGTACAAGAACCCCTAAAACAACTACAACCCAATTTCCCCCAAAAATGTGACTCTCAGAAAAATAAGTGAATTCTGTCACTGCTTAGAAACCTTTTACCTGATGAAGCTGTGTGGGATTGTTGTAGTGCATCTTCTCCACATAAACAGCCTCTTATTCTTCTCAGTGAAAGCAATTCTGATACTAAGTAGCTTTTTCTTAGAGTATTGCACTTCAGTTGATGTCAGCAAAAGGCCAGATTTGGAAAACTCAGTTTCTGCTTTAGACTTCAGCAGTTTGTTCTGACTGAAAAGGGAGAACTTGATAATTTTAAGATACATAAATACTGTAACATTTTTATCCAGTTAAAAAAAATAGCTGCAATGTCTAGATATCTGTAGTGAGAAGCAAGCGAGTACCAAGTAAAATATGATCAAAGATACAATGTGAAATTTGGTTTGCTTTTCTTTTTTTTTTTTTGCAATTAGGCTTTTATTTTAATTGAGTATTCTAGAATAAAATATGCTTAACAGATTCATCAGCCTTTGTGGGATTTTTTATTTCTGAGGATGATGTTGCTTTCCCAGGTACATGGATTTCTTTCCCACTCCTTCTAATGTCACCACCGACTTCCTTTTTGAGAAAAGTGCCAACTACTTCCATTCTGAGGAAGCTCCCAAGAGAGCTGCTTCCCTCATCCCCAAGGCCAAGATCATCACCATCCTCATCGACCCGTCCGACCGCGCGTATTCCTGGTACCAGGTATGCACTTGGGAGAGCGTGGGCAGGCACCAGTCCAGGTTTCCCCCTTGAATCCTCTCTGTATATTCCCTCAGGATACATCTGTATAAAGGAGTTGCATAGCACCAGTTTTTATTCATCAGTCAGTGGCCATATGTGATCACCCTTGGGCTGAGATAGCTGTCATTTAAACCTGAAAATATTTTAAGGGTTAAAATACCAGAAACCAATTTTTCAAGTCTACCTGTAATATAAAAAACGGTTACTTAGTCAATTAATTTATATAATCAGCACATACATAAATTAATATATAGACACAGTTACCTAGTTCATGCTCAAAATACAAGATAGGTTAAGAAATTTTTGTCAGTAGAAGCAAGCAGTTTGCCTTGTTCTCACAGCTTTCGTAGTCTGTAAAGTTCCAGCAGCGTCACTTCTTTTACAGCATCAGCGATCTCACGAAGACCCCGCAGCTCTGAAATTCAGCTTCTATCAAGTGATCACAGCTGGCCCTCGAGCCCCCTCGGAGCTCAGAGCTCTCCAGAAGAGATGCCTGGCCCCTGGATGGTATGCTACCCACATTGAAAGATGGCTCACTTACTTCCCACCTTACCAGGTGAATAAGACTCTTGACATCCTCATTGTATACACATATATATATATATATACTGTCCTAAAAGTTTACCTTTGTAAAAGTCTTGCCTCCTGAATGCTGATCTCAGGGATATCCTACAAGTCGTTAACCTCCTTCTGGCCCCATGTAAGATCAAGCTTCAAAAGATGCACATCCTAAGGCCCTGAACATCACGTGATAACACCAGACCAGGCAGACAATATCACATGATCAGTATCTCCTTGGGAGATTTATTTCTGGAATGGAATTTTGTGACATTGGCAGCGTGTCTGGCACCGCTCCACACCCAACAGTTAGAGGGAGGTTGGCTGCAATCCCAACCTTCTGTTTATCCAGGACTCCTGTAGCTGAGACAAGTTGGCTGGAGTCTGCACCTTCTGTTTTCCCGGGTGTGTCAAGGAAGCTCGGATGCATCTAGCTGGTGTTATTCTCCACGTACTCTCTTTTCAGCCAGCCTTGTATCGCTCTTCATGAGACACACAATGCTGTAATATCCTGACTCTCGTATGAAATTCTCCTCATTATGTTTTCATTAGCTTTCCTCCTCAAGTGAATATTGAATAATATGCATTGTCATGCAGATTTTTGCCAGATTTTACATCCCACTGTGATAGTGAAGAACCAGCCCTGGTAGCTTTACATTTCATCTCGAAAAATAGTAGCCATTAATAAATTTTTTTCTTGGCTGAACCAATCTCTCTCAATTTCCTGCCAGTATTTCTTATCTTTCTAGATCCTTCACTGCCATTTCTCTGTTGTCACAACAGCTTCCAATGCAATATAATTTCAGATTTAATTAAGATGCTATTTACTCTGCTCCCAGGTCATTAATGATGATGACAATTAAGGCCCATTATTGTTTCCTGGGGCAGTACTCTCTGTATAATGGAGGAGTTTGACAGAGGTGGATGTTTCAGTTGCAAGCCTGAAATAATGAATTTCAAATTAAACCTCCATTTATTTTCTCTGTTGTAGTTGCTAATTATTGATGGACAGCAGCTGAGAAGTGACCCTGCTACTGTGATGGATGAAGTGCAGAAGTTTCTGGGAGTCTCTCCTCATTACAATTACTCTGAAGCCCTAACGTGAGTTAATTAGTTCATCATTTTCACATGTTCCTACATTCCTAAAATACCAGCTAGTCTGTAAGTCAGCTGCCTGCAGAATAAAGCCCCTCACAGTTCTTTGAGCTGTCAGTAGGGTGAATTGTTCAGAACAGAATTTGGGGTTAAATTTTCCATGAATCATTCACTGAGCCACTTGGCTGTTCCAGAAGTAGAGCTCTGACAGATAAAGTGCTGCTTTGTGAGAATTGCATATGAATTTTGAATGGATCAAAAGGAATTTTACTTCCATAAGTGGAACATGGAACGCTGATATGCATAAACAGAAAGCAAATGGAATTAATTACTCTTTATTTTTGGCATTAGCTGAAAAACAGATTCAGTTGTATCAGTCAGGAATGTAACATCCACTCCTTTGGATTCTGACTCCTCGATGTGGTTACACGCAAATTTTACACCACACAGTGTTTGTTTCAGGTTCGATTCACATAAAGGATTCTGGTGTCAGCTCTTGGAAGAAGGAAAAACCAAGTGTCTTGGAAAGAGCAAAGGCAGAAAATACCCTCCTATGGATTCTGAGGTAAACCGTTGTTCTCATTGGCATTTTACAGGGATTCAGTTGTCATATACGGGACATGACAGAGGCAAAATCATGAGAAGGGAGAGAAGACAAAATTAAGTTGGTGTTAATTATTTGGCTACCTTTCCCTACAAAGGAAATGTTTAAGATAGCCATGCAGTACATAGACTTCCAGTTCTTTATTTCAAGTGTGAAGATTAAGTCATTGAAAAAACAAGAGCAACAAAAACCCCACAAATTCTAAAACTTGGTGGCCCTTAGAAAACAAAACTTGCTGCTCCTGAAGCACTGTCCCCTTTACCTGATGGATTTAGGCAAGCAGAGGTTCCACAGTGCGGATCAGTCATGATCAGATGCGTGTGTGTGTGTGGCCCCTTGTCTTTTAAGACTAGTTAGACAGTGACAAGTAATGCAGACACTCCTATAATCCAGTTTTAAGAGAGGTTAGGTTCTGTTTCTATGAATTTTATAAATACCTTCCCCAGACAAATGCCCTGATGAGGAAATTTCCATCGGATGAAATGCTGCAGCCTGTACCCAAGGGCAGTTCAGTCTCCTGTTCTAGCTGTAACTTTCATGTTGATTCTGTCTTGCATTGCCATTTCATTTAGCCTGACTAAAATGCAAATAAGAACTTACAGTTTGAACAGCAGTAAGAATTAATGTACCAGGTAAGCTGGGATTTTTTCTCACGGTACTTAAATTATAAATAACTTCACATCAGTAGAGTCATACTGGTACAGAATCATTGGGTGAGAAGGATTTTGGTCAGAGATTAGACAAGACTGTGTTTGTGCAAATGCTTGTCTTCTTCAACTCTAAATACTTCTGAAAATGGGGGTTGCTAACTGATACATGTCTACATAGAAAGATATTTTAGAATCAAATAGTGCAATAAAATAAAATAATGCAATAAAAGTATCTGCATTGCTTTCAGTGTGATTCTAAATTTACGAGACCATCTAAGAGTAGAATCAAATTTTGCTTTGACTTCAGTGTTCATTTTGGACAACCTTTTTCTTGAAAATTACCTTTTGGAGTTCAGCTCCTTGCATGCAGTAGATAGCATAAAACAATATAAATTGCATAAGAGCAAGTAAAGTTTTCACACAGGTCAAACCAACTTTGAAACCTCAAATTCACAGCAACTGCAGTTCAGCGTTTTATTGAATAAAACCCCCTCCTTTTGTATCCATCAGTGCAGGGCCTTTCTGTCAAGCTACTACAGAGATCACAATGTGGAACTGTCAAAACTCCTCCACAAACTGGGACAACCTCTGCCATCGTGGCTGAGACAGGAGCTACAGAAAGTGAGATAGCATTGGAGAAGAGCTTTTTGAAATCTCCCTTCCACACTTCAGTTGTCATACCTGAACTTTCCAGCAGCTACCAGAAGGTCTTGTAAGATATACCTCTTCAGAAAAGTGTAAAGGATAGAAATTATTTCCATATGCTGGCATGTGGATTGTAAAAATACATGTGTTTCTTAGAGCTCTGGTGGGCCAAATCTTTCTCATAAACATTTCTGGGCCTGTGGACTTGTGGACTACTGTGCACATATGTGGAAGTTATTTACAACTGGTATAAGCGTCAGAGATACATGACCTGGCCAATTTCACGGTAAATATCCACATTTTTATATATCAGTTTTAAAGTATTGTGTCTCATGTAGGTTTTGTAGCCCTTTGTTGGACCACTGACAGTTTCTCTTAGGATTTGATTATTGTGTTGCATAGGATAAGGTAACTTAATGTAGCACAAAATGCCCAGAGTACTTCTGCCTTTGGAATCAGCTTGCTAATGCCCCAAGTGTGTGCAAACAGAGGGGAGCAGTACAGTTATCATGTATGTTTTAGCTGTGCGTGACAACAAATGCACCCAGCAGCATCTGGAATCCACAGGTGTAGAAAGAAAACCGCAAACAAGCAAAACAGAACCTGTGGTTATATCCTGTAACAACAAACCCTGACGGTGTGGGAAGGGCCTTTGGCTGTAATTAGTATGTCTGATTTTGTACTGACTGAGATGTGAATTACCTGAGCAGAAATTCAGTTGGATATGTGAAGCTCACAAGTTGCAGAATTAGACTTCAACAACCATGACCCAAACTAGAGCAGGGCAAGGAAGAGTCTTTCTCTTCTGGTTCTGTGAGCAGCCAGATCTGGATACTGCACTGTGGGCTTATATTTCTGTGAGTCAGGAGTGACTCCACTGAAATAAATGAAAAACTCACAAAAAGCAGAAAAAGATCCTTACTTTTATTGCCTTAATTTGCACCACTATTTTTTCCTTAATTTATTTGCCTTTAACCTATGCTTTTTCCCCCTCAACCTCATCAAAATTGTAGCATCTTTCTCCAACCTTCAGATTACATAAGCTGCAAAAATTACCAGATTTCCAGATGAAAATACCAGTTCTGTTTCCAGATATGTTAATCATGTTTGGTATTAAATATTAAGAATAAGCTTTAGAGAGGAAAAAAAATAAACAGAGTGTATAGTCATGGTAGAAAATTACACTCGAATCATGGGAAAACACAAATACCCGCCCTTGCAGGCAGATATTTATGTGATAGTTCTCAACAATACATCTTTCCATGCATCAGATGAGATGGGAGATAAAGTCTAATCGGTAGTGCTTACAAGTTGAGGAAGAAGATCATTGGAAACTTCAGCTAAGTGTGGCCTTAATGCTCCTCACTGAACTTTGGCTCCGAGTGTTTCTAGAGGCATGAAGGGTTAGTGGAAACAAAAGAGAACTACAGTACTAAATGCAAGGCTTTATACAGTAGCTCTGTAGTGTTTTGATTATTTCTTTCAGGGTGAATACTTAAAAACATGCATCAAATGGTGGAAAAACTTCCTCTTGTCTCAGTGCTGTTTTATGACATTTATGTAGTCATACAATTTAACTTTTGAGGTCATGGAACGGAAACCAGTCTGTTATTTCCTAAACAGAAAACAGATGTTGAGACCCTTACTGTACCTCTAACTGGTAATCTTTATTATTTATTGATTTTGTCTATGTAATATGTGGTTTTGATAAGCCTGTAAAGAAAAAAATCTAGACAAATTTGCTGTATATAACAGTATTCTTTACGCAGCACATTTTTGCTAAGGGAATATGCATGATTAAGGATGAGGACCTACTAGAGTAGACATTTTTTAAGATGAACATCTCTATTATTTATTAGAATGAAAATTCTGTTTCACTTTAAATATTCAGTCATATGGATTTGTCTCAAAAGCTGACTCGGCTTAAAGTACTTCTTATTTGATAAAGGAAACACTCTGGGTTCTGAACATCTGTAAAAGCAAAATACTCTGCATGCCATGGACAGCTCGTGCATCCTGCAAGCATCTATATAGATTTGTTACAGCTAAATTGAATAACTGGAGAGAATACCTGGGGTTTTCATCCTGTCATGATTGATTTTACTCAATACAGCCTGGTGTAACATCACTCAAACATTTTAAAAATGCAGGGATTGCACAAAGCCCCTGTTGTGCAGTGCTGCCTCAGTTACTCCATGTTCTTGAGTGTAACAGCATTATGAAATAAAGGAGAATGGGAAAAACCTTGGGTACTATCAAGTGCCTGATGTTTTCAGGGTGAGAACACAGACTGAGTGCCTCCTACATGCAGGAGGAATGGCCTTCAGCCACATTCCTAGTTCATTCTTTGTTTTAAAGAATTCCCTCTCTGTCTTCTTGCCCTGGGAAAGCAAGGCCCTGAGAGAATGAGGATGAGTGGGCAGTCAAGGGCAGAGTGGTGACGTTGGTCACATTGTCCCCTGGGGAATTTTACAGCCCATCTGTGGCCACCATGAGGCACTGGGACAATAAATCCTCCACGGCCTTGGGTGGATTATTGCTTGTTTGTAAAAGGATGGTATGAAGCCATGGAGGTTTTATTCCAGAACTATTCTATTTAAATGTGTTCTTACATTTAACAGGAGCCTTTAAGAAGCACTTTTAACATGCAGCCAGCTTGGCGAAGGAGGAGGAGGCTGAGCACAGCAGGCAGACAGCAGCTGGGTGTCTGTCAGGGGATGCACATGAGTACAGCTGAGTAACCAGGTCATACCACATGAGTTACCTGACAAAGTGTAACCTCTTCTATTCACAGCTTACCTGCAGTGTTTGATTTTCCAGAAATAGACTATCAGTATTAGTACTCTTAAAAATCTGGATTTGTTACAACGAATCTCTGTTTGCTAGTCCAAGTCAGATGTTTTATTGTGGCTGGTAACACAGCCATCATTTCCGTTCCCCTGGTAGGTAACTGCACAAGCAAGTTCTTTAACAACTGCTTGATTTTGTGAGTTTCATCTTCATTTTCATAAACACGATTCTGAAATTTGCTTTCTGCAGTCATCAGTGCCATTAAAAAAAAAGTGTGGTTCTGAGCAGATACTGACCATTTGGGGGTGTAAACAGAGCCTGATCCGAAATCACCTAATTATTTGAGCTAACATTCCTGAGAATACTGTGACATTTTCCCAGTTCTAATTGTGCAGAAAGAACTCGTTTGAATGATTTGCAGACTATCTTGTACAGAATATCCTTTTTCATTGCTTAAAAATGTGAAACTTCCTCAGGAAGAAATTAAATAGCTATTTCAATGTTTATAGATGTAATACTCTTGTCATTCACATTGAATGAAAATTGCTGGAAACATTTTTCTCAGAGTTTTTTTAAATAAAAAATAGATATTATTCTGATAGTGGCATGGTATTTGAAGTGCAACAATAAACTCTGATAAGAAAATGTAGTGCTGTGTGGAAGTGACTTTCATGTTCACGGAAGTTGTCCTTTTCCAGGTTGGTTAGCAGCTGTTGCAGCTTGACACTCAGCTACAACACAATCCAGCAGCACAGGAGCAGCATGAAATGTTTTCAGAAATGAAAAAATACTGCTTACTCTTGCTGTGAGTGAATATTGCTGCTTTATGCAGCTGCTTGTTTTACTGCTTTTGCTTCCTGCTTACTTTTTATTTCTTGTGCCAGCAGTTGCTAATGCGCTGGAGAAACATCTCCAGAGTTTGCTATTTTTAAGATAACAAGGAAAATTTATTCAAATGATTTGCCTTGGGGATTCAGTAGTTGTGCCAATGCATCAGCCTACACAGACATGAGAAAAGCTTTCTTTGGAGAAACCTCTAAAGATGGTATGAATGTCCAAAGGAAAATTCACTGTTATCAACAAACTCAGAACAGAATATAAAAACATACTTATCTAACTGGGCAAAAGCTGCTTGGGAGTGTGGGAAATAGGAAACCTACACCAACAAAATATTGCATTCATTACAGAGAAATGATGCAACTTAAAATTAAGAAGTCTAAACTTCTTGTATAATACCCATCTCTATAATCTCTTAAAGAAACAGTAAAGTAATAACAAGTAGTAAGAAAAGGGGGAAGATTCTTGCTACAGATAATACCTTCTTGGCGTGTGTCTTTGATTTATCTTCTTTCATACAATGTTTCTTTTCAGTTCTTCCAGTCCACAAACTCCTAGAGCTCAAAGGCAAAAGACATTTCTTTTTTTTTGTCTCTCGGGGCGATGCCGATGGAGAAAGCACAACAGTCAGCAAAGGGCAAATCCCAGGAGCAGGAAAGTAATCAAGAGCTGAAACCAAGGGCTAGGGAAACCTGAATGGGGAAGGAATTCAGACAGAGTAAGGGTAATCATCTGAAAAACATACATTGAGCTTGAGTCTTCCCTGGACTGAGGATGGCTAATGATAGTTAAATAAGCTGCTGTGGTGAATAGTAATTAGGGGAGAATTAGACTTGACATGAGGAAGCATTTCTTTATGAGGTGTTCAGACCCTGGAACAGGCTCCCTGGAGAGGTGGTTGCCTCTGACGGTGTTTTAAAGTCATTTGGAAAATGATTATGCCTTTAACAACGGGCTTTAACTTCTGCTCAGCCCTGAGGTGGTTGGGCATTTGGACTTTAAATCCTTGTAGGTCCCTCCCAACTGCAATATTTTGTTCTGTTCTGTCCTGTTCTAACCAAAAACGAAGGTGTGGACCTTCTGCCAGCATGCAGTTGCTTACACGGACTGGAAATGGAAAATGACCTGCCTTCACCTAGAGGGGTGGCTTCATTCTTCTAGCACATCCTTCACGACCTCTGATTTTTATTTTAGTCCATGGTTTTCAAATAACGAGCAGTATTGTTGTAGCATTTAAAGCCCATCTTATGACGGAACCAAGCAGAGGCAGACGTGTATCTACACAGAGAAAGCAGCATCGTTCTCTCGATCAGCCGAAGGTCTCTGCTTTCTTTTGGAGAGTGCCTTAATCCCTTTGCTCCCGGGGATGCTACTCGGTATCTTCGGGAAGGAGCGGGAATCAAAAGGGGAAGGAACGATCCTGCTTCCCGTCCGCGCGTTCCCTTTGTGCCCGAGCTCAGTGCGCGTGCGCGCCCTGGCCCCGCCCCCAGCCCGAAGCCACGCCCCCCAGGGCCCC